>VZRH01006788.1:768873-790240 GCA_013397555.1 Urocynchramus pylzowi
ACCCTGCATCCTCCCAGCCTGCTGCTTCCACCCTGCAGCCTCCCAGCCTGCAGCCTCCCACCCTGCACCCTCCCATCCTGCAGCCTCCCAGCCTTCACTCTCCCAGCCTTCACCCTCCCAGCCTGCAGCCTCCCCTCTGCTCTGGCCTGCCATGCCAGCAGCTCCGGGGAGTCAGTTACTGCGGGCAAGGAGCAGAACAGACCCACAGAACCACACTGATTATTGATCAACCCTTCCAAATACCTTTTTCTTAAAAGAATGAAATTTTAAAGCCGTTGTCTGTATACATTGAACAGAGCATTTGGTTTTAAATATACTGTTTCCTTTAAAATGGATGGGAATGGAGGAATGTGTAAATAACAGACTCCCTAACTGCCTCCCTAACTGGTATATGCAGAACTTGCTAATTATCTTGATACTTTCTTATTCATTAAATACTACCATGTATTTTTGGCACCATGTTCATGTCTTTCAAGTGTGTAAAATGTACTATGCTTATGTAAAAAGCAAAGCTCAAAGTCTTTCCCTTAGACAGGCTTCCTGGGCATGTGCAGATTTACATCTGCTTACCTAGAATTCCTCTGGCCATCCTGGGAAGAATTGTTAGAGCAGTGGCTCCAGCACCACCTCCTTCATGGGCAGCAGTATTGAGTGAATAATATCCTTCGGGCAGCATATTATTTTGTCCTGCCTGCCCAGCTTGAGAAGTGTTGTGTCTGTGGAAAGTGAAGTGTAGAAATGCTGAGCAGTGTCAGCAAGTGTGTGCAATATAATGACTCAAAGCCTTGGGGTAGAGGCTGCTACAGATCCCACCTAATTGAAAATCAAGCTACCAGCTTTCATGTTCAGTCATGTGGGATTTAATAAACAAACATGATTCCACAAAACAAGAATAAATGAGTATAAGAACCAATTAATATCTTGTTTTCTTGTAGCTCCTGTGGCTCCTTTAAATGCCTCTTCTGTAGAGCTTAAAAACAGCCCATTCTCTGTCCCCTGGTCACACAGATTGTTTTGGAAGCAAGGACCCCGGGGCAGCCAGCACCTATGCACCCTGATGGCCCCTACCAAGTCACAACTGCACAAAGCAGTAGGAGTAGTGAAACTGCCTACAACTCATATCCCATATCCCTCATATCAACAGATATCCCCTTTTCAGTTAGCATTTATCCTAAAACATTTTGTGTCAATTTGTGAGTAGTCCTTTTGATTTTGGTTGCACTTGCTGTGTGCTTGACAGATATAAACACCAAATTCCTGAATCTGGTGTCAGGAAACAGAAATACATTTTCAGGGGATGTATGTATTCTGTATGTACAGAATAATCTCTGTATACCAAGTGAAAGAGATGTACCCTCACCTTCAGAATGATTGGGTTTTGTAAACCTGGGGCAGACAGGGACATTCCTGA
Organism: Urocynchramus pylzowi; assembly: GCA_013397555.1. NCBI lineage: Eukaryota > Metazoa > Chordata > Aves > Passeriformes > Fringillidae > Urocynchramus > Urocynchramus pylzowi. The sequence continues at coordinate 770,285 of VZRH01006788.1, forward strand.
TCATACTGCTCCCCGTTTCACAGCTTCAAAGAGACTGTGAGTGTGAACAAATACCACAGTCCTATTAAAAAAAAAAAAGTAAACAGAATTTTCTTCTTTTTATTTCAATATTATAAACTTTCATAATTAAGAAGGAATATATTTTTAATTGAAAAGTGTTCATTGTCTCTACATAGCATAGATTTTGCCTTCATGGGATTATGTTAATTTAGCAAAGCCACGAATGATGAGAAGCTGGTGCCTGCATTTTAAATTGCTTAGGAACATTTTTTTTTGCAAACACATCATGTTTTACAAATCAAACCAGTCCTTGAATAGGACTTTCATTTGCTTACATTTCTTTAATTTTTAATTTTTAATCTTGAATAAAAGTTCTTGGAGGTCCTTGGAAGTTTTCTTTAGAAAGTCTTTATGTCATTTGTCCACAGGTAATCATCATCTAGTAACATCAGAGAATTAAAGGGGAGTAATACATGTTGAATCTGTTTCTCCTGGAAAAATAAAGAGATGTGAATCTAAAAAACAATCAGTTTCAACTTTGTTAAAAATAAAAAGCATAGTCCTTAATACTAGCTGTGTAATTCCAACAGAAACAGGTAAATGAAAAACAGTTTTGAACCTGGGTTGGTTCAGAGGTTTGATTCTTTGTTAATTTTATAAGAGTTTAGTCTGAGAATAGCTAATTTTTGTGAACTACTGTTCCACAAGATGGTTAGTTTAATGTCAAATTACTAGAGAACCCCCAGTCCTGCTTTTTTGTGGTAGTGTCCTTGTATTTATTGCAATCTTCTGTGATGTGCCAGTTGGCACAATGACTATACCTAATGTATTTGTCTATACCAAGACAGTCTTCTCATAGGTGTAGGTATGCTATTAGAGAAATGTTGTGTCACTAATAAAAACAGTTATAAAAACTAATATAAACAGTTCAATTATCAATCTTCACATTAAAAGAAGAATCCAGAAAATCCAAGTTTTGTTTGTAGAAATGCTCTTGCCACACAAAGTCATGGTACATTACAGAATCACAGAATGTTTGTGTTGGAAGGGACCTCTGGAAATCATGTGATCCAACCTCTCTGCTAAAGCAGGCTCACCTAGAGCAAGTTGCAGGATCACATACAGCTGGGGTTTGAGTATCTCCAGGCAAGGAGACTCCACAGCCTCTCTAGGCAGTCTGTTCCAGTGCTCTGTCACACTCAAACTAAAGAAGTTCCTCCTCCTCATGTTCAGATGGAACTTCCTGTGTTTCAGTTCGTGTCCACCATCTCTTGTTCTGTCACTGGGCACCATCTGGGCACCATCTGGTCTCATCTTCTTGACATTTGTCCTTAAGATATTGTGTGCATTGATAAGATCCCCTCTTGGCCATCTCTTCTTCCAGGCTAACCAGGCCCAGGTCATACATAGCTCATGTATGGCCTATATTCTTCTTTAATCATGTACAGACTTTAAATAATGTTCTTAAGAACTTCAAAATCTATCAGTGGAACAACAGGGCACAAACAAATAGCTATTTACATTTAGAATATAAATGCATCAAACCATCTATATGGAACAATCCCCCCCAAACCCCAAATTGTAAATATGAAAAATTCATTTAAAAATCCCTCTATATAAAATGTTTATATGTGATAAATATATATACAAAGTCTCTCTCCTCCCTTTCTTCTGCCTCACTAGATCCCACTGCCAGATCTGAAAATCAGAAGTGACCATTCAAAAGACAATAACAAATAGGCTGCTTTGACAAAAGTAATTTATAACAATTCCAGCCTGACACTTGTTTCAATTTAAATTATTATTGCAGCTTTTAATGAATCATCACTGAAAGTTCAACTCAGAAATTACATTTAAAAATGTGACTTGAAAATCCCTGACATTTCTAAATAATCTTTCTGGGAATCCTGCCCCAGGTGCAGTTTTGCTCCCAGTAAAGACTGAATACATGCAAAGCTATCCAGTCACTTTTAACTAAATGGCTGAAATACAAATGTTGAAATATCTTAGTTCCAAAGAGAAAAATAATTTTGAAGCATTAAATATGAATGAATACAGCCCCTGTATGGGGTTTCATAAGGGTGACCCCTGTACATAGCTCACATGTAAGTTTTCAGCAATTAAGTCATCAAATTGTTTTAACATCAAATATTTTATTTGAGGAATACAATTATTTTTTGTCAACAATTCTCCTTAGTAATTCTCAGGGACTGTTGTGAACTAATGTAATTAAAGGCACCAAAATATAAAACATGATATTATAGCTATTCCTTCAACTACTTACCAACGTTACCTTTTGAAAGAAATCAAAATTGCAGCATTTACCTAAGTGTAATGAATGTGACTTTAATTCAAGTTCAACACTGGCTAATATAAGTGCATAAATCTCTAGTTTCTCTCTTTTTTAAAATCTCCTTTTATCCCTAGTGTGCCAAATAATAAAAAAAACCCTGATTTTAATAAATTTTGTACCAGCTACTAATGCATATTTTCAAGCCATGGACCTGACATAGTAGCTTTTCAACTAATAATCTGCATTTTTACTTGAGAATCTATTTTAACAGGCCATAGAGCATACTATCTGAAAAATTAGCTGCTTTAAATTATTCCTAACATCGTAATAAAGATGTATGACCAGCAATCTGTACTTTAATGGTTATAGATTTTAATAATAAAATAATTATTTTAACATTATGTTATTAAATAATAGTTAAACCCTTCCAACTCTTGTAGAAGAACCAATAAGAAGGCCATATGCAAGTGGACTCTGTTGTGATAATTCCATTCATTCAGTAAAAATGAACTAAAAATAAGTCACAAAGCATAAAACACCACAACAACCTTTCATATGGGCCTAAGTGCTTCCAAAATATTGATCTCAGGTTACGAGTTTCCTGTCATTCAGATGAACTGCAAACATAATCATAAAGTTATCTTGAGCTAAACAAAATGTACACAACAATCACCGCTTAGAGATATCTTGAAATGTTCACTTACAAATGCACATACACCATTCATGTATTTAGAAAGAGTAGGACTCTTGTGTATCTGCATTTTGAAGAAATAAAATCATTGTATGAAACTGATGTCTAAGTTCAAGATAGTTACCAGCAAACAATAATAAAATAACTGATCAATAACAAAAATTTTCTTATGCCAGTGATCCTCAAGGAAGAGATGGGCCTAACTGCATCACTATTGGTGTTCAGGAGCTTTGCAGCCAACCTCACTTGGCATTGTTCACTGCTCAGTGAGAGATTTGGTGAAAAGTTCCATAGGTTAACTGGAAAGATGTAGCTTTCCCACCATCTATGTTCTAGACGTTTCTATCCTCTAGTATGTAGTAGGCACTGCATCTGCTGCCACTGCAGAAGTAGTTTACAAATTTCCAAGTGCTAGAACCAATATTTCTTCTAATCTTGCTTGATAAGGTTTTTTAATTTTATGTTTATTTCATCACAACACAGGAGAATCATAGAAGGCAACTTATTCATTAAGAAATATGTTTTTTGCATGTCAAAAACATTTTTTGTATGCCTCAAGAACTTACAGGGATACAGGCAAACAGGTTAGGAGGATTTTGAGAAATATTAGATATTTATGTGAGTAATAAAAGTTAGAACAGGGGACAGGCACTGACTCAGATAATAAGGGTTCAATATCTAAGGCTTTCACTCTTCTTGTATAACTTCCAGAACTTAATGTATGCATGTGTCTTAGTTCCTCTCCTATGAAATGGAGATAATTCCTGACGTCAGAAGGAGCTACAGCATAAATTAATTTTGTTAGACAACAAAATTGTAGAGATCAAGAGTGAAGAAATATTTTGTTTATTCCTTGTAATGTCCAAAGAGGCCAACCAGGCCTAGGAAGCTATTATTTCAAGCACCATATGTTCACAGGACATGGACAATGTTCAAAAGGATCTAACATATATATGACAAGACCAATAAACAAAGATGAAATGAAAGCAATCGATTTCAGAGTGAACAAATACAATTTAAGGTAGGCAGATTTTAAGAGGTGGAGAAATGAATTAAATGATACCTCAGCAACAAGTGCACTAGTGTGCTCTCAGAGCTAGTAACAAAATCTAATAATGTTCTCCCAGGACACCTATAAACAGAGAGATTGCATTCATATGTTTTCATTCCATTTATTGCTACTGAGTCATGTGGTTTAATTGGTCAGATGAAGGGTAATCATCACTTGGAGAGAGGGGAGGTTTTGTTAAGCAAACCTCAAGTTATGATTTATTTATTTGCTAGTCTTTAAAAGCTGGAATGCCTAGAATAATTGCTCTGTTTAATAACATATGCTTGCCAAGTTGATTTTGCTTTAGAAAGTTTCTCTGTGTCTCATAGTACATGTAGCAGTTATCTGCACTAAAAATAGTACCTTTATAACTAAAATATGAAAATATATTACACTGAGAGAGATGACAAAACATTTCAAATAACTGACTCTAACATGTTAAAGAAAAAGCATTGTACCTTGATCTGTTTTTGGCCAAGAAATGATAAGGATACAGAACATGTAAACTCTTTGCTGCACTGAATTGCAAAGTACAGGCACACAATGTCCCAGACACCAAAGATGGAAGTGGTATGTTCTTTCAAAAACCATTGTACTTACTCCTTGTCAAATCTGTATCCACCATTGGTCATTAAAAGGGACTTCTGTTAGCCTCAGGCAGCAAAGAAATTACTGGCTTTAAAGTTTGAAAATATTATAAATGTGATATAAAATAGTCCCTTCTTCAAAAGTAGATACCAAGAGCAGAGAGTTTTTATTATGTAGAAAAATGTTCAGAAATCTTTTAAATTCTACAGCTTTATTTTTTTCAGGCAGAGGTAAAATCTAGCAGCCTGCACTAATACACCTCAGATGCAAAGATTTTAGATCTGAAAGAAATGTAACAAAATTCAAAGATTCCTAATGATTAGTAGTCACCAAAGCAGTTTCTCTTAAAGTAATTGGAACTGGGAACACAATAATCTTCATATTTAGAATAACATTAAATTTCAGTTTCACTTCAATGAGTAATTTGCAAAGGTGACCCTCAGACGTTAAAGGCAAGAACAATAGGCTTTATGATTTCATAAGAACTAAACAAAGGCTAATAAATTTTGATTGAGATTAATTTATATCTTTTAAAAAGATGATACATCACTAAACCACTGTTCAATATATAGACCTGTCTTTTGCCTGAGCAATTTACAGATTTAGGTCTAGAGTTTGAGAGTTAAGAGATTTGTGGATTAAAAAAAAAAAAAAAGATAAAAAGGAAAAGAAAGGGTTCTACATATGTGAATCAGCTATTTCTTTGAGGCATGTAAACGACAGGCGTAGATAAGTGTCTGTTGGCCAGAATAGCTCCAAGCATTGCTCCTTAAGCTTAACATCCCATGTGCTGTGGAAACTGGAGTTTGACCTTTTGCTCCATCTCTTCTGGGCAAATGTTTTTGCATGATTTAATAGAATGGTTATTTTTTATGCAGATGACTGTTAGCCATGCTCTAAGAGGCAAAGAGAAATTTCTGGTAGAAATGTGCTCTATCAGCATGGCTGAATAAGCACAGAGATTCTTCCAGCTATCCTAGTTTTAGGACATATGAAAAAAAATCAGAAAATGATATTTTTCCAATGCATATTTGTTTTCATTCCAATGGAGTTCCTATAATTACTATTAAAATGGCTAATAAAACCAAGATAAAATAAATAAATCATGTTTGTTGGTGTTGTTGGATAGCTTTAGGAGATTTAGAATCAGTTATGACAGATTTGCTAGGATCTCTTTGGATCTCTTCTGAAATTTTCATAAAGAAACTCTTTACTTTCTCACAGGCATGTAACTGTTTGAAAGTTTGGGCCACTTTGCGAAAATCCAGTTTTTATGGGAAAATAAAAACTCAGAAAACTCCTGAGAATCTCAGCAGTTAAGTCTATTGTCTTTTAATTTCTGTGGCACTTTATTGTGGTATATGTGAGATCTTGTAATATCTTATTTTAATTTTACTTTTCATGGAAGATACAGAAAATCAAATCTCACTTTGCCAATGAGCTTTAGCACTAAGATGTAATTGCCATATACCTACAGATTATAGAAGTGAGAAGCGAGTAAAAGGATTAAGATTACAGAATAAAAGCTTCTCTGAATTTGTGTGTATTTTTTATCATGCAGCTGAAATTCTTGTTTATTACAGTACACCTTTAACTAAATTGCTACTCTACTGCAAAGAATTACATATTAGTACTATTATAAGTAATAAAGATACATACAATTTCCAAATTTCTTGCACAAGTTTTATCTCACTTTTAATATTACAGATGTTATTAATTCAAATGCTATTTACTTTTTCTTAGATAGCATAGAAGTTCTTGGTTAGTTTATGAAGTTGAATTAATATTCAAGACTTTAATATTACATATTCCAATGAAATTATAATTTTGCGAAAAATGCATTCAAAAAGTGACTTTAGAATTAGGCTTTCGAATATCATCTTCAGCATTTTTGGCCTCAAGTAGGCCTATATGCACTTACGATGTATTTCCACATTTACACAAAGATGTCAAAGAATATTCCAAAGCATCTCGCGCTGTGCGCCCTCCTGGGGAGGGCGGGCCCTGAGGAGCAGCGGCCGTGGAGCCGGGCCGCGCTCCAGCACCGCGGACAGCGCCGGCTGCGGGCAGCACTGGCGGCACTTCACAAAAACCCCTTACGAGTGGCTCTGTATAAAGCAGTATTTTGAGGAAAAAATTCCTTAAAGTCAAACTAGAGCGCATTTTTTGGTGACAACGGGATTTCTAAGATGCTCAGTCCATGCTCGCACAATAGGTGTTTTGACCTATTATTATCACTCCTTGCACTATTTTTGTATTTTGGAGTCCTTTCAGGGTCCAAGATCCCATGGTAGGGCTTGAACAAGCATGAAAATGGCTCATTTTCCTGGGACACTCCAAGACTTTGGGACAACCAAAGTCGTGATGAATGGTTTAAGCTGACAAAAATATCCATCATTACTCAAATGGGCTATCTCTTCAGCTACTCCTTTGTGTTGACGACACTGATTTTTGTGATGAGTTAGATCACAGATCCTAATTATAAAGTTTGCGGTTTTCATCTAGATCCATTCCTAGTTAACGCTGCACTTTTTCCTCCCCCAGGCCCCATGTTTTGGTATGATTAAATTTTCCTCCACAGCTGAGAATTGCTGAGCCAACCCCACATGCAGGTGGCTGCTAGCTGTGTGATGTGACAGAGCAGGTGTACGTGATAGAAATAGAAGATAAAAGTAGAAACAGTCGGCTACACAGCATTCCAGTATAAGGTATCCTTTAGTAACACTAAATCCAACACTGCTATTATAGGAATTGTGGCTAGAGACAACTGGGGTGAGGCAGTCAATTTGTGCATTAGTCTTTTACAACCAATAGTATCCAGAATACCAAAGATCAGTTCTAAGATGCTATAAAATGCAATGGAGCCTTGGATTAAAGTAAGTAAAACAGATCACCCTAAACACTCTTTATTGAGCAATAATGTAATAGTCCTTGCTAGACCCAAGCATCCATTCCTTCTGTCTTACTTAACAACTTTTTTTTTTTTTCCTTCTGGCTTTCAATAAATATATAAATGTCATTTGTGTTTTGTAGGATCAATAATCAAAGGGGAAAAAACCAGCATGCTTATTTGCTATTATTTCTGTAGTGGAGAGTTCTGTACAAAGAATGACTTCTTTATTTCTAAACAGAATATGCATTAGTACATAGTAAAATAAAGATATCTGGCAGTACCTTGAGTTTTCTGCAGTTATATGTATACTGATGTATTCAAATACCTCATTGTAAAAAAAATTAAAAAAAAAAAAATTAAAAAAATCGTGTTGTGTACTTTAAATGTCAAGCCAGTTTTCAAGATATGGTAAGCACTGCTGAGTGCTCCCGTCGCCGTTGTAAAGCTGAGTCCTGGAGGGTAACGCGGTGCCCAAGCTGGCGGGCAGGGTGCGCGGGCTCCAGCGCGCCCGCTCCTGCCAGGAGGTGGAGCCACACGGAATCCGCTGCCGCTTCGTTTCCTCCCTCTCCGCTCTCCCCCCTCCTTTTTTTCCCCCACAACCAATTTTCTGATCGATGCTGGGATTCAAGGAGTGAATCTCAGAACAGGAAGCAGGCGAAGAGACTACAGAATACTGCAGAGGCTCCTTTGTTGCTTTAATGGGGAGGTTCTTTATTTCTTTCCTTTTTCATTTCAGTGAAACCAAGAGTTTACAAGCTTGTTTGCCCAGGAACCTGTACCTGCAGTAGAAGGAGCCTCTCATCATCTATCTACAAGTGTATGGATATTTCTTATGCTATGATTTTTAATCCTCTTTTAATCAGGTAAGACAACATTATATTTAATTAGAATGCTAAAAGCCAACAAATTCTAGCTGGTTTTTACCAAGATTCTTCTCTTGTGGTGCCACACCTAGTTTTCAATTAATATTAATAGAGCAAGAGGAGAGGAAATAATAGCCATCTTTGCCACTGCATGGATTTTTCATAGCATTCAATCAGGTCTTAGCACAATAATGAAAAATGATGTTGCTCTTTGCAGCTTTCTGGTCCTATGTTTTTTAAGCTTGCATGTTTGTAATAAGAATTATTTCCGAGTTTGTGTTTTTCATCTTAATTGTGGTAATTTGTTGCTGTTGTTTTAAGGTGGTCATCCACAAGTGTTTTCTTTTTCTGTGGGAGGCTATATTGGTGCTGTATTCTGAATATGAATTGGAGAATCTTTTAAAGCACACAACTGCATCCCTGGGATTGCACAATTTTGATGCAGAGATGTACTGTTGCTTCTTTATAGCATTTGCAGTGTGAGGCTCTCTTTACTTCCTAAATTCATCCTTTTTTTTTCTGTGAGGCATAGGAGATTTATAGGGTTCTCCCCTCCCTCATCTCCCAAAACAGCCTCTCCCTGATGGAAGACAGAATGGAGGACTTGTCTGTGACTAAACATGGTTTTGCACTGCTGCATATACCATATGAAACACATCTGTTTTGTGACTTGTTTTTCATAGATAAGAATGAAATTTTTATTTTGAAACTTCATTCCATATTGCATGAGAGAGAAAAAATATTCCTTTCATTATTTTTTTAGAAGCATGATACCCACTGGGAGAGACAGCAGAATGACTCAGGAGGTGGGAAGCTCATGCAGCACCCCCTGACTCTTTTTTCAAACCTTCTGGTCTTTTTTCTACCTTCTCTTAACTACACCAATAATGGTTTTAATTGGGAAAAACAACACAGAAATGCATTGACTTACAAAGTCATAGATCAGAGAAGGGGCTCAATAACCAGCTTGTGAAAAAACAGAGAATGTGCAATCAGTTTTTTCCCTGTTGCTTTCTATTATAAGGTGGTAAGTAGCACTTCATTAAAATTTTCACACACCTGTGTAAAGGCAAACTTTTTTCTTTTTGTGGTGATTAGTGAAGCAACAGAAAATCGCCTGTTGGGATTTGAATGCTTGATGCTGTGTTGGCTTCAGATGCTTCCATAGATACAAGTGAAACATTAAGAAGGTTCACACACATTCTCGCCATCTCTGCAGGTTGCCTGCTTAGCTGCATTTCTCTGATCAATGTCTCCAGCGTGCATTATCTGGGTATGGCTGAGCCATTGCAATGTCTGAAGGTCTCTTCACTAGATGGTAATGGTTCCTTCATTATTGAACGGATCTGGAGAAATGATGAATGATCATGCCCAAATGATCTGCAATTTCCTCTGGTGACAAATGCATTAAATAAATGATGCTCTCATATGTCTATAGGCCCCACTTCAACAACAAACAGACATGTCAATGGGATGACTCACATTCTCAATATTAGGCAAGTGGATAAATACCTGGCTCTGTTCTCTTGATTTTTAGACTGCACCAATTTTCAGAGAAAAAAATATTTGTAATCACAGAAATTTTGCAGTGTTCATAAAATGCAGTTAGTAGGTCAAATGGGCATGTAGGTTCAAAGGCAATCTTTAGATGAACTCTTCTGTTTAAAAAAATAAAAAGAAAATCAAGTGAGTTATCATAGCCCTTATAGGAAAATACTGAAGCAGAATTCTTACAGATTTTGAGTATATTTATTGTGAACATTAGGTCTTGGGAAACAGAGGCACATAAATGGTTGTATCATATCAAAGCATGATAGAGTTATCTTTCACTAGGAATAAAGTTGGATATTTCTGAAGGAGTTCAAGCAAAACTTGACCCTAAGAGACAGCTGACTCTCCCTATGTTGTGTGACACTTAAGTATAGGGGCTATTAAAGCCTACTTGTTATTTTTGAATACTGAATTACTCTAACTGAAGTGTACTTTGTACTCATATAAGCATCAGATCTCAACAGCAGAGACCAGTGTACCCACCCTGCAGCAAGAGCTAGAACAGCATCAGTTATGCTGCCAGGGCTGCTTCCTTGATATCATCTTGATATCATCTCAGACCTGGATTAATAGATTTGTGTGGTCACTACCTGCAGCCCTGCTCCACCCCCAAGTAGCCCTAAAAACTCTCCCACAAAAGGGATGGAGATGACACCGAAATCTAATATAGTCTATCTGCTTGACTCATACCTGGCAGCAAGAAATGCAACCGTAATCCCGATCTGCACTCAGCTCTCAGCTGGAGCGCAAAAAATCTCAAGCAAGATTTTTGTTGTGTTGCTTCCAGTGTTTTAAGGCCATAGACATGCTCCCACCAGCTTCTACAAATCACACTGTGGATCCTTTGCAGCTGCAAAGGTCCTGCACTCCCCCTGAGTGGAAGCAACCTCGTCCATCAGAGCCCTCCGGTTCCTCTCTCTTCGCCCTCGGTCCCAGCTTGCCAAGCAGGTGTCAGGAATCCTAGGGCCTCCTTTCTAGAAGCTTCCTGAAGTAACTTGCATAAATCCATTTCTTGTACCTTCTCTCATTTCATGGACACCCACCAGTCTTAGAATTGCTGGGTGAGAAGACATTTCTGCCAATGGTCACGTGTACCTCCTGTTCCTCTCTTACTGTCTTTGAAAGACAAATAACATACCTCATTTCCCAGAGGTGGTAATGAGGAGAGGCAAATGATGTTGTGAATTACTAAATGCCTTAAGAATTAAAAAAAAAAAAAAAAGCTGAGGAAATAATTATTCTCTACTTAATGCATACTTGGGAAAATATGCTATAAAGAAGGTTTGGGACCAAAATACTGACAGAGGACAATTTAAAGAAACATTGAATAACTATATTCACTCTCTTCAGTTCATATTCCAAGTTTGCAACTTTACCTCTCTTATTTTTGCTTCTGAACCTACTATTGTTCCTTTTCCAACCCTTACCTCCAACTGAAGTTCAGCTGCTTCCTCTTTCTGCCTCTGACTGGTTTGGGACCAGCAGAAGGGCTTTGCTTCCACTCCTGCTTTCAGTGCTGGGTGCCTCAGAAGTTCTCAGTATTAACTGTACTGAAGGAGCTGCTAATGTAGAAACACAGCCAACACATGGCAGCTCTCTAAGTATTTATTACAAGCTGCAATTTATTAAGAAGCTTTTTCTGATGTTATCTAGAAATTATTTTAGAGACGTGTTAAATGGCCAGATTTCAATAAATTTAAACAGGAGCAACAATACTCAAACTCATATATTGCCTGAGCAGCCTACTTGACACAATCTAGAATAAATAGATTGTAGCAAAAGTTCTCAAAAAAACTGGCTGGAAATACATTTTAGTGCTGCAATATTACCACCATGCTTATTAAATAAACACAAAACCAGTTTTTTATCTTCCTATTAAAAACCCAACAACATAGATTCATCATTCTTTCCTGTTGTTTTTTAAACTTGTAGATTAGGGAAATAATACTGTCAAACTTTTTCCAATAAACAGACTAAAAATGTACTTTTTCTATTAAATGGCGAAGTTTTTTTTTTTGTTATGAGCATTTAAACAGAAAGGAGGATACCTGAATCTGCATTGTGAAGTTGATATTTACTTTCTATTGTCATTGAAAGAAATATTTCACCCTTTATAGTGCCATTAAAGAAATAAACCAAGTATCGGTGATTAATATTTGGCAAAGCTGAAAGCTTTATGAAGTGATTCACTTGATGGAAACATTAAGCAAACAAAACTCTGTCACGTTGTTCATACTATATGGAAGAAAAAATTTAAAAATAAACAATTTAGCAATAGCTTGTTTTTATGTCTCTCAAGCTGAAGTTCAATGATTGTTCCATGTGAAGTTTTCTTAGGCTTTGTGCAATTGTGAAACTTCTTGCCGCTAGATTCTTTGCTTGGTTTCTGCTAATTTTAGCCAGATGAATTGTTGTAGCTAATGCTAGTTGGACCTCACCATCTTTCTGGAGATCCTCACAGGTGGTTGCCATTATGCATTAAAAATGCAAATTTCCTTCACCAAGAAAGAGGCTCGTGTTCAATAAGATAATGACTGCTCCATGCAGGGTGCTGCTACCTTACCTGCACAAACTGATGGCATACAGCATGAGCAGGCACACATCTTGAGATGATGGATGTCCAGGTTTTGAGCGTACAGCAAGTGGTTTTCTGATGTGGCCTTGTCATATGAGAAGGGGTACCTTTTTTTTTTGCCATAAGGTGCTGATTCTCTGGTCTTAAATGGAGTTGTAACATGCAGCTTTTGAGTAATTCAGATGCCAAACCACCTGCTCTAGCCAAAATATTGGGTACCGTTCAAGACTGCAGTAAAATGCAGGATGGCAGCAGGTCCAGCCAGCCTTTAGCTTAGCACTTTGGTTTCAAAGGCAGCATTTGTGCTGTATGGAACTGTACAAGCCTACCTGATTATGTTGGCCTGCTAACTTCTGACTCCATAGCTTTCTGCTCACTGATACTGAGCTTACTTAGCTAAAGCCACAACGTTTCCCCATCTACTGCTCTCATTCCTCTCACAGCAGCGTGAGTGTTGCTTTAGTTGAATTATTACCAGCAGGCTTTCAGGGTGGGGCAGAAACAGTCTTCCTATCTGAATGGGAGGTAATTATACATCATTATTTTCTATACCATCTTTACCATGTCTCACCATCCTCAGTGTAACTGCAAAATCCTCCACAGACTTTGACCCCAATGTATTTTTGTTTGATGATAAATCTAAATGACTCAATCTGAAATTAGAAGTCTGACTCAAGTTCTCTAAAGCAATACACTGTGTTCTAGACTCACCTGTTTGTCTCAGTAGGATAACAGATATATTAGGAGCTGGATTCCATACATGTATACAAAATGGAGACAGATAAATGCAAAAAAATTGACAGTCTGTGATCTCAAGAAAAACCATGGCCAGAGTTTCATGGATCATAAACTGTGGGGAGCAAGGTTAGAAACAAATGTCCTTTGCCTAGACACAGGGATTTGCAGTTAAAATTGAGTTCCACAAACAGGTGCTAGCACCCGAGTATCTAAACAAACCATGTGCTCAAAGGCAAGCATATGGAAAATTTCTAGACAAGCACTACAATGAAACAACGACTCTGCCCAGGATAGTTGAAATTTGGCAGCCTAAGTATGCTGATTGTATTTTGTGTATAAGTGAACATTTGTACCAAAGGCAAACGAGTGGAAAATCCTACTTCTTGGGCCACAAGGCAAGCTTTGTTAGATAAGTTGCCCTCCTGGAAGTCTCTGGCAAAGTTATTTTAATTAGCACTGTAGCACACAAGGTTGTATCCAAAGAGTTTAACAGGTGTATTTGTAGAGTGTGTGAGCTCCATGTGTTTTCTCCTTGCTGAAAGTCAATAATGCAACCATGGAAACTACAAGATAAGTACTGACACAAGGCAGGATGAAAAAATCTTCCATCTGTAGTTGTGTTAACCTGAAAGCAGACATGGGGCAAACACTGCACGATTGTTTGCAGATTGAGGCTTTGGTGATGGCTGCACAAACACCCTGTGCAAATGCATTCACACAGGTTAGATTTTTCAGTGCAGAACCTGGTTTCCATTTTGTAAAATGGGTAGCACTACAAAAGTGTTGACAGTAAACAGCCTCCCAAGTACCACGATAATACTGCTGAAAAGTTCTCCTAGTGAAGCAATGAGAATATACTTTGAAAATACTGGGGTGCAGGTTGAGTTCTACTTTCATTTGGCTTCTGGTAAATACTAATAGATGAAATGGAAAGCACCGAATTTTACTCTTAGAAGCAAAGGGAAGATGGAAACCTTTAAAATTATTAAGGAAGTCAATTTTATTAGAAAGAATATAAGTGTTACTGGGCCACACAAAAGAGTCACTTTTCAACAGAATAACATTTTACATCTTGCAGAATAACATTTTAGATCTTGCTTTTGTAGTTATGTTGGTTAAACATTCGCAACAGTCATAACGTTTTCAAGACTTATTGTTTCAAAAATTTTTATGGTATTTTCAGTTATAGTTAACATTTGCCTCGAAGCTGAAGGCAGTCTACTCTCACACAGAGAAATCTGGTACTTTACTCCACTAGTATTCTTCAGGGGAAAAAAAATTGAACATAAGCCTCAGGGAATGATGATGATGATGACCTTTAATGTTATATGGGACACTTGGGTGTTATTACTCATGCTGATATCTTGCTCTGTGGAGTGGCAGAGGCTGGGAACTCTGGAGAAGTGCTCTCCATTGCTGGGAAAGGGATTATATAGCTTTTCTCTGTATTGACCTCACTTCCAAATTAGTTCATGGATTCACACATTCTCAAAATAATCTGTCCTTAGTGAGAAAGATGAAGGATATGATGCAGAAATGGAGTGAGCTGGTATAAATATTGTGAGGATGGGCAAATGGCTCTGGAATTGTGGTAAGAGGAAATATCATCAGCAAATCTAGAGAAGAGTGACTGATGGGCAAAATGCAGTCAAATGTAGGGTGGGGGAAAGCGAAATTTTAGAAGGGTATACAAATTAAGTTTATATGAAAGAAAAGTTGAATACATTGTAAAGGAAATATTGACTTGAGTATCCATGTTTCTTTATGGAAATAAGGAGTATGGTGTGCATGGCTCCTGTGGGAAAACGTCCTTGCAGTGGTAGAGCTCCAAGTTGCAGGTGATGCTGTGAGCAAGGAATGCTTCTAAGAACTCTTTGGGGAGCTCCTGTATTCCCTCTAATCAGAACCTGTTTTGCTGGCTCAAACATAGTGGGAATGGAAAAACTCTCCTGAGGAGGTTTTCAACATCTGCTCTGTTGTTTTATTCACACATACCAACAAATGAAAATTGAGTATATAAAAAAACCCCACTTAGGAAACTATTCTGAACTGGAAAAACATTATCAAACTCCACTGAACAAATTTCAGTTCCAAATAGTCCAGTTACAATTGGCTGCAGTTTTTTGTAGAATTATGTGCTAGAATTTTGTAGGTTGTCCTCAGCAATTCTTCTTTTCCCCATAGTTATAAAATATTATAATGAATGAGCATCCACTCCTTTTTTTTTTAATAAAGTTACCTTGAAACTGAATCTGCATTTTTAAAGACAGTGACTGAACTTTAAAGCTGATGTTTTCTCCCTCTTATGAAAACAATCAGGAGCTATAAAAAATTAGTTTGGGGCAGATATATGATGTAACTATTCAGCTTTCCATTTCTGGCACATTTCCCATACTTCTGTGCCACTTCTCCTTTTTTTCCTAACATCACTACTGAGGAAAGTGATGTCCGAGTGTGAAAAAAGGCACCCATGTTATTGCAATAATACTTTGCCGTAAGGTAATAACTTACTAAGGGTTTCTCATGAATTTGGTGTGTTTCAGCTGAGACTCTTTTTAAATCAGGGGACTGGTATAATCCACACTGGGCAGAATGTCAGAATAAGCCCTCATAGCCATTCCCTCTGATCCTGCACTTATGAATCTGCATTGTTCCCTCAGGCCTTTCAAGTTTCTTGATGGAATAGTGATACTACCTTCCTGCTCTTACTTAACTGCATGTGTCGGCCATAGGCACTTTGTCCCTCAGGATAAATTGATCCATAAAGATGTTTTCATAGTGTTCAGAATATTTTCAGTTTATGTCTTGATATGACAGGTTTTGAGAACACTATAAAAGGCAAACAGAAACTGGGCCTGGCAAACTGTTTCAGGATTTTTCAAATGGCATTTCTATTTAATTGTGGACCAATTAACTACTCTGTTTCCTTTCAGAGCAAAAGAAAAAAAAAATCTTCTAAATTTAATAGAGACTTGTTTAATGCTTTTTAATGTTATATATCTGACTGAGCTTTTCATTACCCAGGGAAACAAGCGTGCTGGTCAGGTCACTGGGGAGTAGTGATGATATTTGCTCTCTGCCTTAGCATGGGACATGGAGAGGATGAAGGTGCAGCTCTAAACCTTTCTAACAGTTCCTGTATGATGCTGTGGGAAATCCTATATAATCATTTGGCTGTGTTCTGCACAAATCAACAACCATATTACTCATCATAGGATCTAATTTCATGCTGTTTGGTTTAATTTTTCTCTTTTGGTTGCCAAATTTTGAATATACATCCAGTCTAATGTGTCTCCCACTGGTGACGTCTTCATTTAAAATACATAGTTACTCAGCTGTAGAGATTCCTGTAGTGTGAGGCTTTGGACAGGTGGCAGAACTGTAATACATAATAACTATTAGAATTACAGTAATTAATACATATTGTTGAGTACTACAACAGAAATATCCCATTTTCCCCCTGTCTCTGTCAATGTGCATCAGAATGCAGACCCGATATATTTTTATATGTCATTCTGGTTCCCAAACCACACATGGTTCTGCTTCTTAAAACACAGAATGGGAACAATAGGTGCAAAAATAAGTGGCTGATATTTAGTAAGGAGGTGAGGAAGTGAAAGGATCTACTACATATTTCACACTTTAAAAAGCACATTAAAAGTATGGTAGTAAGTGGCAGAATCAAGCAATCAGTTGGGGAACACTGAATTAAGGCTGTCTTTACATTCTAGAAATCACCCATATGATTTGTTGCCACCTGTGAAAACAGCAGTTTGAGTGAATTGCCTGCCATCAGGCAGTAGTGAGTACTCATCTCTTGCTCCTTCTAGTCAGTCCAGAGAGACAGGCACTTCTAGGGCACAACTTCCCTCATCTTAAGGTAGATATCTGAAACAGGTCAGAAGAATTGCCTTTTACAAGACCTATTTTTCTCCAGAAATATGAAAGGAGTTCAGACTGGCTTAGATGCAGATGCCAATAGATACAGGCATCTGATGCCGGAGAAGGCAAACCCTACTTGTGGCATGGCCAATTCTCCAAGACAGCATACAGACCTTGCATGAAGGACAGAGTTATCATCCTTCTTTTCCCCTTCCCACTAGTCACTTCTCCTGATCCCTGTGCAGCACCAACGAATCAAGGAAGTCTCCTCCAAAACAAATCTCACTGCTTTTAAGAGCTCATCCATATTGTATACTACATCAGACAGTGAACATTGCATTACAGTATCTACTGACAAATGCACCAAAACTAAAGCAGACCTCAGTTCTATGCTGTCATTTCAGTCCTTCTTCCTACAGTAAGAGGTGCTTTTTATGGGCGTGTTTGTACACAATTTTAGGGAGACCGTGTTATACACATATGAATGAGTTATTGAATACATGTTTACACATACTTCACAGAGCTCCTGTCACATTTATAAACTCATTTTCGCATCTTTTTGTCCATCCTTCCAATTAAATTCCAGTCCAGTTATCGCAGGTTTTTATTCCCTCTCTTGCCCATTCATCCCAAGCTTTTTGCTTTCTCCTATCTCTGCTTTCTCCACTATACTGCCTCCCTCCTCCCCTGCTTCCATTCCCCAGCCTGGTCACCTTTGTATTCAAATTGATCAACCCAGATGAACTTCTTGATCATAATAATCTGCAAGTCTTTGAGTTTTTCTCGTCTCAGCAACCAGCCTGCAGGACTGCTGCAGCCAATTTTGAGACAGTTGCTTCATCCAGGCAGACAGTTCTTACACGTATCATTTCCCTGGAGGCTTCTTATGCTGCCGGTCTTCAGTCTGAGATATGTCTCCCTTTTCTCCTAAATGCCCCCTTTTCCTTCTGTATTTTCTTCTGGGTTTTTATGGGTTTTTTTCTTGTTTGTTTGGTTTGGTGTCTTCAATAATGGACATACAAAATGATTTAGAACAAAAAGATGAAAACATTCCCACTCCCGGGTCAGCAGAGTCCACAAAGACAGACTTTTGGAAAAAGTTGAAGGAAAATCCCCTCAGATGGACAATGAAACATTAACAGAAAAAATGCATTATCTCTGTAATTCACACCTTTAAATCTCAGGGGTGTTCTTTCAAATGTAAACTAATTTTTCAAAAATTTTCAACTCTAGGCAAGTATTATAGTTACTATTCCAAAAGAAAAATTCCCAAATTCAAAATGTGACTTATTCATGCTTTGAAAATTGGCAGCTATAAAATTTTAAGGGTAAAGACATATACAATACACATACATAGCCTTTTCTTTAAAATAGTTTAATTTAGTTGAAGCTTCCCTTAGTCTTCATTTGAGTTGAAGCTTCCCTTCAAAAATTGGTCTGAGGCAAAAATGTAAAATTTTAGCCCCAGCACTTCAAGTTTGGCATAACCTAGCAAGGGAGGAAAAAAAAAAATGAAAGGAAAACTGGATAGGTTAATGTCAAGTATCTCAGTAATAAACAGCACTGTCAGCCCCATCTGCAATTAGCATGAGACATCACAACTTGTAACTAGTAGCTGGCTTGGACCCATCTGCACTCTGTCCCTAAGGATACAGTAAGAGCTGCTAACCACAAACCATCATAAGACGAAAAGAATATTTAAAAGTAAATATGGGACCTCATCTGTGACTTAATTTCCAGAATCACTGAAACCACTTTGCCTCTAGTTTATTTGAAGTGGCACTTTACTGAAGCAAAGCCAGCTCTTCTACTCCAGTGGCAAAGGGAATCTGGTGGGGACCATGAATGAGAAAGGAAGTTGTGCTGTGTAGTTGTGGCTTTTTTGTAGTTGTGCTTTTTTGTGCATGTGATTCTATCCCCTTTAGAGACCTTGATATGTTTCCAGGTGCAGCTACATAGTAGGGGCATGAGTAGTGCTTATGAGGAAACATTTTGTGGCATCCTGCCCTTGAAGGTTGATAGATATCCAGGGAGTTAATGCTTCTTTCAAGCTGCATTAACTCCTGCAGGAGCCCCTTGGCAGCTGGTGCTGTGCAGCTGCAGGGAGCCTGTCAGCGTCAGTACAGTTCCCGGGGGAGAAATTCTCATCTGTTATCCATGGAGATATTTGTTTCCCCCATGTGGGATGGTCCTCATGCTTTCTGTGCCTATTGTGTTTTGGGTTTGGAAGTTTCTCAAGAGGCAGTATTGTTTGTCACTAGTCAGCTATCTTTGCAAATGCAAGCCTATTTAGAAAATGCTTCGTTCAGATCCAGGTTCTCTTTAATTTGCAAAGTTACAAGTTGGACACCTACACCCTCACGTCCTCTCACATATACCAAGTCAAAACTCAGGGTTTTGGCATGTAGTGGATGAGGTTAATTTTTTTATCAAAAACATACCAATAGCTTGAAATGAGTGAGATGATGTAAAAACTGTCCCAGCACCCCACTCCCCAGGTCCGTTTCTATGGTTTTACAGTCACCGTTTCCTACTTAAAAAAGCCCCACAACACAGCCGCCCACCCGGAGCAGGGGAATTGGCTGGCTGCAGGCAGTAGGCAGCATGGCTGACTCTGTGTTCAATACAGACGGTACACAAATCTAACTGAAGGAGGGATGGTGATCCCCCGGGTTCTTCCCGCCTTGATGGTAAAGCCTGAATTTGGCTCCATCGCTGCTCAGCTCAGCTCTTGGGACAGCGGGGAGGGACCTCGCCCGGCGGGGCTCCGCTGTCCCTCGCTGGCAGCTCTGAAGGGCGGGTTCTCCTCAGCAGCCCCCTCCACTTCTGCC
>VZRH01006788.1:797144-846733 GCA_013397555.1 Urocynchramus pylzowi
TGGGGGTGGTTTTTAAAGAAAAAATTAAAAAAAAAAAAAAAAAAAAAAAAAAGGAAAAGGCATGATGGAATTTTAACTGCAGTCTTCCCTGGTGCCATTCCAAACCCACATAACTGCAAGATTCTTCACTGGTAATGAATTTTTAATTGTTTCCTGCAGTATTAAAACACAATTATGCTTTTTCTATTTTTTGGTTGTTTTTTTTTTCTCTTTTTTTTAAAGAAATAAAATCTAACAGGATTCTGCTGTAGGACCACTTTCATTTTCCTAATGAACCTTTCTGCTGCTGGTAGTCAGTGCAGCTTCCAGCAGCAGTTTGGTACAGACCGTCCATGACAGAATGCACCAGGTGCATTTGCCTGCAGTGGAAGAGCATGTTCACAGGGAGACCTGCAGGAGTTGGGATGTGTGTGGATTGTGTAGGTGTAAGTGGCTGTGTGCATATGGTTGAAAAGGAGGAGAAAGCATCATGTTGCAGCTTATTTAACAGCCTCCAAAAATATTAATTTGTTGCGGCTGTGCCGGAGTATGTGTGCTAAGTGAGACAGTAAAATAGGACCAAGCTGATTGTATTCAAACTTTTGTATCATTTTAATCTGATTATTGTTTCTGGGTATATTGTCTTACTCAGAATTTGTTATTTTATTGCATTTGCTATATTTTTAATGTGCTTACTCAGAAGGATGCTTGAGAAAAATTCTTGTAGGGAGATATCTTGTAGCAGATATCCTGTTTGCAATTTCAGATCAAAGTATTTGCATTGGGAATATTTTCCACTGTTCTTTTTAACTGAACTGCCTGGAGATATTAACAAGAGATGGTCCTGCTCTTGCTGGTGAAATTTATGAAATATATATACAATTGATATGATATCAGACATAAATTATCTAAGTGCAGGTTGTAATGATTAAAAATCGGTTTTGTTTAATTCAGCAATTCTTCCAGTGCACAGTGTGTTGCCAGGCAGGGGATCTGAATACAGGTGCTTATGCCTGAACCTTGTTTCCTGAGCTGGCAGTTCGGCAAAGACAGCATATTTGTACTCGAAGAGAAGGAGCATCTTGTATTGCTTTCAGCTGATCTTCTGGCCTAATGTGGCAATAGTGGACTCTAAGAGTCATTTCTGGTCCTTATAGCTAGAGGGAGGTCTGGTCCAAGATGCAGCTTTCAGGGTAATAAGGAGCTACATTGTTTGGAGTCTCACTCAACACTGAACCAAATACTTCAGAACTGTTGATTCCTCACACTGAATGTAGTGGAAAATATTTCCTACTTTATTCATGGGAATGGATAGCATTACCCTTGATAAAGGCAAAACATGTTATTGTATTGTATGTGACTTTTTTTTATCAGCCTGTAGAATTGACAATCTATTGGTGCAAGCACTAAGTGAATTTTAAACTAAATGCTTTAAGAATTGATACCTCTGAGACAACTCTAAGAGGCAAGCTGCAAAGGAAAATGGTTTGTCTTGAAATAAACACAAATTTAAAAATTCATTTCATGGCAGCCTCCTCTTGGATGATAATTGCTGAATTTAACAAGATGTCACCCACAAAATTCTGTGATGGTATATTACTTTACATTGTTGGTAGCTGTGTTGTTCTAAATTTTTTCTGTGTTTTTTTTTTTTTTTTTAAATTTTTAGCACTTTTTTTATGAGAGAGGCTAAACAGTAATTAAGAGGTGCAGGATGAAAAGATGGCACAATCAGTGCTGGTACCACCAGGACCCGACAGCTTCCGCTACTTCACAAGAGAATCCCTTGCAGCTATTGAACAGCGTATCAATGAAGAGAAAGCTAAAAAATCCAAACAAGAACGCAAAGATGATGATGATGAAGATGGCCCAAAGCCAAACAGTGACTTGGAGGCAGGAAAGACACTGCCATTTATTTACGGCGACATACCTCCAGGAATGGTGTCCGAGCCCTTGGAAGACCTGGACCCATATTATATCAATAAAAAAGTGAGTGTGTTGTATTTCCATGAGACTTTCAGAAAAATAAATAACGAACAACCCTTCAAAGACATAGTATTTCTATTATTTTTGACCTAGAGCTTCCATATAATAATTCCCCCAACAGCTGATGCAATTGGCAGAAATCTCCACTCTAAGAACAGAAATTAGTAATGCTTGTGGGACCTTATAGATAAGTAGAGATGCACTTAAATTTTTTATTTTAATAAACCTGGCATTTTATTAAAATCTGTAACTTTCAGTGTTTTACGCACAGGAGAATTGAAGTAGCAGCACAGGGTTTATCTTTAGAATGATTACTAATTGCTGTGTTATAGTTGTGAAAGGAGCAGTCTTCAATATGAAATCCATCTCAAAGGTAGCTACACATCCTCTTACTAGATTTCTTCACTGTTGTGAAAAGTTTAGGTTGCATTCTCTTTTCACTGGGAAGAATGGGGAAGCATGTAAAAGTAATTTCTCAGGATATGATGAACATCCTGATCCATATTTACTCTGTAGAGTCATCATATCCAACTTAGTCTGGGTGAAAAAATTTTCATATCCAGTTGTATTTTGTTCTATGATTGTTTTCAAAGAGGAGGTGTTTAAAAGAGGGACATAAATAAAGCAGAGATAGCAATTGCACTTGGAGTGTTGACAGAATGTTACATAATTAAAAAATTATTTTTATGGAGATGTTACTTAAAAAAAAAAAATCCATGTATTTGCTTTGATTTAAAGTAACAACAACTGCTGTGGCCAGCACAAAAGTGTTGAACTTTAGACTAGTGTCCAGATGGCCTTGGGTTTCCTCCAGGTTTTCTGTCCCTTTGATTTTGGCATCATATGTATTGCAGTCTCATTATACTACTAGTAAAGAAGAAATGGTTTTTTTTCCCCTGTTTTCATATTTTTTTCTCCTGCTTTCTTTTCTTTCCTGAGGAAACTAGCTAGCTAACAAAAACAAGTGAATTAAAAAACAAAACCCATGAAAGTGAAGAAACTGCTTCAAAGAAAAATGAAGAAAAACTCCAAGAATTGTTATGATTCAAACTCAGACTAAGAGAAAAAAGGCAGATGAAGATATTTCCTGCAGGAATTAGGGGTATGCCTCAATATGTTGAAACAATAGCAATATAGGCATACCATGAATAACTAAGCAAAACAGCTCAAAAAAATCAGTTGTGCCTTAAGTGTTCATTGCAGAATTTCTAAAACTCAATTAATATATGAAGAATCATAAGTTAAATTTGAAAACAAGGTTTTCAACTAATTATCATGCTTTGCTCCCTTTACTCAAGTAATTTACCCTGTTGAAGTCTGGAAGGCAAATAGAATTTGGGTCAAAGTACCAATTCGTTCCCTTAATTCTTTCCACATTCTGTAGTAGTAAAAAAATCTAAATTCAATGCCAAAAATCCTAAAGTTAGCGCATGTCTCATCATGCTTTGGAAACTAGAAGAGTAATTCTGCAATTAAGTGTGGCCGTGAAGTAAAATCCTACTGAATTGCTTGTTCCTGATTGAGAAATGCATAGCAGTTGCCATGATCTTTTCCAAAAGCATTGTGGTTTCCAGTAGGAAAGGCAAGACTTCAAGGTGTACGTTGCAATCATAATTTCTCCTATTATTTTTCTTAACATTCTTTGCATATTTTTGAACATAATTTTTTGGGTCAGGCTCCATTTTCATTTTCCAGCCTAACTTGATGAGTCAGCATAACACAAATCCTACTTCATCAGAGGTTTTGTCAGAGTAAAGGGAACAGAAAACATAAGAACTCTGATTATTAGAAGTTCTGTTTTCATTAACTCCAGAACTAATAGTTAGAGAGTTGAAAAGTCTTCATAGTAAAGAGCATGTTACAAACTCCTGTACAATAAAAGATCAAAGTACAGCTTGAGAATCACTGAGTATGGGAGAATGCAAACATGTTAAGTTTGGAACCACTGATTTTTATTATCTATAATTTATTATTTCAGGCAGGGAGAAACATTGTGGTTTCAGCTGCTCTATTTGCTACACCTGCTCAGAAAGTAGAGCATAATCTTGACAAATGCTGCCCTCTGATTTCAGTTGAGGCAGATCATGGCTGCTGGCAGTGTTCCAGGTCTGCATGGCTTATGTGCCCTTTGGGCTTCCTAGGACTGCCACAATGCTGTCTGGATCCACTTCCTTTCAAAAAGTGTGAACTGTCATCCAGAAAGAAGAGATGATGGAAATAGACAGGACTTTCCCCAGATGTGTGGGAATCAATATAACTTTTAAAAAAAATCCTTACAGGTTTTATTCTGTATTGCTCGGATTTTAAAAGCACTTTTACATTTAAAAATGCTTTTTAAAATTTTGGTAATATACATAAATCATTGCTGAAACTCTGGAGAGACAGTGAGAATATGTGGATACAGTGAATAGAGTGAATTCTCTATTAGGTGAAAGTAAAGTATGACAAGGAAAATAGATTTGCAGGTACAGAACTATCACAAGCAGTAGTTTAAAAGAGGAGTAATACATTACTCAGAGCACAGCAAAAATTGAGTACATTAGTGTTATGTTCAAAAATGGTTATTGAACCCTCTTGATTTCCATATTTTCATGATCACTTGAAACTTAGATCACTTTGAGTTACTTTTGTCTTAGTACTTTGATTTGATAATTTATGCTGGTTATTTGATTTAGGGATTGAAGTTGAAGTTTTAATGGCTCTCATTTTGGTTACAGTTACATACCTCAGTGTATATATTATACTGTACAAAAAGTATACTAATTCTTCAAATATTGCCTACATTACTTTCATACTTGTCTCTGTTTACTAACTAGCAATATCAGGGTTACTTATGATTTCTAAATAGATGCATTTAAGTGTTTATTTAATTGTATTGATAGTAATTTGGCTGGATGCTACAATGTGTGAACTGGACAAGGGGATTGTGTCAATGAAAAAAGAGCATATTGACCAAATATGATTAATGATGAAATGAAAATGATTCAGGGTTTGTAACTTGGTGTCTTCTAAATGCTATTTTTCATTCTCTTTTTCTTTTTCCAGACCTTTATAGTATTAAATAAAGGGAAGGCAATATTCCGATTCAGTGCCACATCTGCCCTGTACATGTTAACTCCTTTCAATCCTCTTAGAAAAATAGCTATTAAGATTTTGGTACATTCATATCCTTTTCAAGTGGTTAGTCTAAAACTGTAATGAATGAGATGTTACTTAGTATTTAAATCATTCTCTGGCACATGTCCCAGGATCAATGTGATCAGTAGTGCTTTGTCCCTCTTCTCTCTACTATTTCTGTCTTCTGTTCTTTTTCTCATTCTCCTTTTTCATTTCTGTTCATTGCTGGATCCTAATATAGTAATACCAGAAGCCAGACATCCAGTCATCGTCCTGTACAATTTCAGTATCTTCTTTCTTCCCCCACATAATTTTTCCTTCCCTCTTATTTTTTCTGTAATCATCACATCTCTTTTTCATCTTTCCCCCTCCTCCACATTTTTCATAAACTGCAGATATATTGCTCAGAATACTTTCAGTTCTTCCCTGACACTGTGTATTAAAATCAAATTTTTGATCCCAGGTCTGTGCTTGCATGTGTATTTAGTGAAAATATGGTTTCATTATTCCTTTTCATTTTCTGATTCAGATAACTCTTACAGAAAAATAGATTCATAAAACAGCTTAGGTTTCTTGGTTTTTTATACATTCTTAGTCTTGTATGTATCCCACCTGTCTGTTTTATTTCTTGATCATTATTGCATTATAAACTTGTAAGCCTATTGATGTTTTAATTTCAGTCTTCAAGAAGGTAATGAGATTTCCACATTGCAGGTAGAGATTTGAAAAGCTAAATAATCATAATTACTTAACTATTATTTTCGGTGTTTTAATAGCAGACTATAGTAGACATCCCACTGGTCTGATCCCAAATACTAATATGAGCAATGAGGGCATTGACTTCAGAAAGCCAGCTTACTAAATAAGGAAAAAATACAAATGTTTGCACACTTGTATTTACAGAAGTCTAACATAAGGGCACTGAAAGCAGTTTTGTGTTAGCATTGCATATAGGGATCCTAAGATTATGTAGACTAAATCTTGAAAGGACTTTTTTCAGTCTTGGTATACTGGAAGACTGATAATTACAGTGGTTAGGTTAGCCATTGATAACAATGTCTACAAATGACTTCCAAAACAATCATGATACTACATAGTCTGTCTTCAATTTTCTTGCTACAAGTGCCACTACAAGTAATTATTTTTCAATTACATGACACTTTTTACCATATTCTGAAGCATTATCATATTGAGTTATGGGGAATAATAGAGGACTGTGGGACTGAGGTGGTGGTGAAGAGCTAGTCACCAAACTCAGAATGCTAAAACACATTGTTAAAATTTATGGTAAGGTATATTATAGTTATTTTTCCACTAATGAAAGTGTAGTGAGGATCTGCAACTCTAAGTGGACATTTCATCAAAAAGGATTTTGAAAGCCTATGTAAGGTACAGGCTGGTGAAACACTTGAAGCATGGGTTTTTAAAAATTAAAAAAAATATATTTATTTCTCGTTTGCTCTGTTTATATGTGAATTACATAAAGAGAAGCTAGGTTCTCTGTAAAGGATTTTAAATATATTCATTGCGCAGAAAACCCAAAGAATTATTGAATGTTATGTCACAGTTTTTTGACAGCTCAGAAGGTAGAGGTATCATTATCACTTGAAGGTTTTTTTATTAGCGTAGACATGCAAAGAAAAGTTTTTGAGGGGAATCTCACAGTACTTCTCACCCCATTGTATTTGGATTTCTATTTAGGTGCACCACATGAACCTGCAGCTGTTCTCAAACTCGAGCATTGTCCTCTCTGTAGCTTTAGGTGTTGGTGCCATCATGTGGGCGTTTTGTGGTTCATCTGCATGGTTTTCATTTTGGTGGTTGTATTTTTTTGTATCTTAGAAGAATGTCAGCTGTTCTGAGAGTAAAAGGTTGTATATTTAGAGTGACTTGGACCTGTTCTGGAATTCTATTTGGATTTATTTTTTTGAGAGTCACATGTGCCTTCCCCTCCCAACAGCATTGGTATCACAAAAGTCATACATTAAACAAACAGCAATAAAATACTTTTTCCACTAAGATTTCCCTATGTTCTCTCCTCCTATGTGGCAGCTAGCTTTCAGCGTATTGTAGCGATAAGGAAAAATGTTGATACATGCCTAATTTTATGATAAAACATTAAAGTGAAGAAAATGTATTTTTCATTGCTTTGCATGCATGAAGCAGATAATCTAAAAGAAATACTTTTTGTGTTATTCCATGAAATTAGAAGCTAATACTTCAAAGGTTGACATTTTTGTTCAATAAAAAAAGATATTTTAGAGTTGGGGTGCTTTCTGAAATACCTTTCAGATTTTCTAACTTTTAGTGTAGGATTGTTCTCTTGTAGCTATAAAGCAGTGAATGAAAGCTTTACATATTCAGGGCTTTCCCCTGGCTATTAAAAAAGCAATAGAGGGATAGATAGCTCCTGATAGTGAAAATCTACCAAAGCAGTGTGTTTTTTTATACTCTTTTTATGAAATTTCTGGCTTACATTCCTTAACTCTTAGCCTACATTATTCAGCATGCTTATCATGTGCACTATTTTGACCAACTGCGTATTTATGACCATGAGTAACCCTCCAGACTGGACAAAGAATGTAGAGTAAGTTAAATGGATTTTTTCTGAATAATATCCAATAATCAGAAATAAACTACTGTAAATTATATTAGGGTGGCTTCCACTGGCAGCAGCTACTTTGTTGGTACATTCTATCAACAGCTATTCTGATGCTATTTCCTTTGCTGTAACATTAGATATATATAATTGTGTCATGACAAGTTCTTTAATGTCCTTCCTCTGTTTGCAGTACTAGATAGAAAATGTAAGAAAAGCTATTCGTATGATCATACAGAAAAAGTGGATTATAAATATTTTTGACTGCTTTCTATGTCACATCTGTGCAAGAATGCAGGGAAATGCAGTCTTTCATCTCTGTTGCAATAACCATTACAGATAAAGGGATCATCTTGTGGATGGCTGTGTTGATCACAGTGCAGCTTTCTCTTACCAAAACCAATCTAACAGTGGAAAACTCATATGCAAAATAAGCTATTAAAAAAGTATTGAAATGGTTAACTAATCATTGGTGCAATATGATGACTGCTTGACTAATTGGTCCAGTACAATGTCAGCTGCGAGGTGCCCATACACAATGACAGTTCTAAAGCTGCAGGCCACAGTGTGAAACACTGTTCTGTGCTTCCTTTCTGCTGCTTCTTCATTCCTTACTGCTTGGGCTGATCCATACCTGTTTAATCTTCAGAAATCAAAAGTGAAATCATAGCACTATAAAGGTCAACAAAGACATTCTCATTTTGAGTTCAGTGTAAGCCTCTATGTATTCAGGATATCTAGTATGTAGTAAATATTTGTGATGAAGATTCATTGCTTGAATGTTTCTTCATGTCTGTATATTGTGCCATTTAGAGTTACAACAGATGTCCTCATCTGTGGAGTAAAGTTCTGCAGGAAATAAATTTTTTAGTAATTGAAAGGAAAACTTTCATATTGGAAAACTGTTTTCAGGTTAGCTCAGTTAGAGTAAGCTTTTTGAACAGTTTAATTTGAATTCCTTTTCAATAAAGATATAAATTAAACTAAATTTCAGGATGACATTGTTTGGACACAGAAAATTGAAATTACTCAGAATGCCAGAATTAAATATCTTTTCAATTTACATTTCAACTACATTTTTTAGTCAAAATGAGTACCTGAATTTTATCGCCATTTGTAAATAATTTTAGTTGTTCTTGCACTTGTTTGATTCCAGTACTACATCTGTCTTACTTTAGGTGAAGTACTGGATATACCTACTCCATAACATAGTTACACAGAGCAATGAAGACTGATGAGGGTTGGTACTTGCCAACTCTTGGGACTAAGCAACATTTCAGCATAAAAATAACATTGAAGAAAGGAATTTTTAACCTGAAAGTAACTTCTAAAGTCCTAACATAATACATCTGAGTGTTTTGTTATAACATGGACTTAGACTGGTCATAAACATGCACCAATAAAGTAACTGGGAATTTTGCATCTTATTGCATAGAAGTTGAAGTTGAAGATGAAGATGTGGATTATCAGTCTTTTAATCCTAATTTCATTCCTCTTTCCTTATGGTATAAATTGCACAGATGTTAAAGTTGGTTGTAACTGCCTATATTTCTTATGCCACTTAAAGAGAAGAAAATGAGAATAAAACAACTAGAGTACGTAAACGGCCAAAATAATGTGATCTATAAACTCTGTCTTGCCTATTTTCCTCAGATACACATTCACTGGAATTTATACCTTTGAATCACTTATTAAAATTCTTGCAAGGGGCTTCTGTTTAGA
Source organism: Urocynchramus pylzowi (assembly GCA_013397555.1). Taxonomy (NCBI): domain Eukaryota; kingdom Metazoa; phylum Chordata; class Aves; order Passeriformes; family Fringillidae; genus Urocynchramus; species Urocynchramus pylzowi. The sequence goes on from VZRH01006788.1 coordinate 806,548, forward strand.
AGATTTTACGTTTCTCCGTGACCCATGGAATTGGCTAGATTTCACTGTCATTACATTTGCGTAAGTCTTCTACTTATTTTTTTTAATAAAAATTCTTTCTGGTAGCATGAGATTAGTGACTAAAAATTGCCTCATATCTTGTCAGCCAGAATATTTGGAGCCTGGACTTCCTGCAGTTTCAATATGTTTCTTCTACTCTTTTACACATTTTAGTATTTCTAGCCAAGCATGTGCTGCGGAGGCCAGCATGATGTGCCAGCCCATTAGGATTGTGAATGCCGTCACCCTGAACTGTTCATATCCTGTCTCCTTTCTGCATACCAGAATTAAAGGAATCCTTTTGACTTCTTGCTAATAGCTGACCAGATTAGTTTTGAAACATCAAGTCAATGTGGTTTATTATGATAAAACTTAATTTAATTTTATGGCCAGAATTATATTTATAACACAGGCAAAATACAGTGAACGGTGAAAAGGTCTTGCTCAAAGACCCAAGCAAATAGAATAAAATCTGCCTCAATTCTGAGTAATTGTGATTTAATCCTACAGGTATGTAACAGAATTTGTAAACCTAGGCAATGTTTCAGCTCTTCGAACTTTCAGAGTATTGAGAGCTTTGAAAACTATTTCTGTAATTCCAGGTAAGAAGTAGTTGGTGTAAGGTGTTAGGCCCCTCGTATCTCCAACTGTTATTTGTGTGCTGTCATTGTGTTTGTGTGTGAACTCCCCTATTACAGATATGTGACAGAGTTTGTGGACCTGGGCAATGTCTCAGCGTTGAGAACATTCAGAGTTCTCCGAGCTTTGAAAACAATATCAGTCATTCCAGGTGAGAGCGAGGTTAAACACCGAGGCTGACTTTTGTTCTACAAAGGCTGTACTCACATTTTCAAAGCATAAGCCTTGTTTGCTACACATTGTCAACAAACCAAAAAAGCAGGAATCAAGACATGTAATTTATTTAAATTGATTCATGCTTGTATTAGTTGCATTTTCTTCTCAAAAAAAAAAAAAAATCAGCCTTTGAGTTTAACAAATTCTTGCATGAGATATTTGCAGTAAACAGCCTATGTGATTTGCATCTTATGACATCGAGCTTTCCTTTACATGTTTTAAATATAAATTAATTTTAAGCTTTCATACTGATGCAAATTTTCTCATTTATTGAAGGCACTTGATATAGTAACTTAAAGCAGTTTTAAGTTATCTCAAAAGAAAAAAACCAAACTCTAAAGGATAGCATGGGCTATGCATGGGGTATCGTTCCAAAGATGTCTTTCTTCTCCAAACCATCACCCCTCATATATTGTAACAAGATTATTATGATATCATTTCAATGTGCACGTATAATGTCTTTACAATGGGGTTGCATTAATACAGAATACATTGCAAAAGTTCATAAAAGAAAGGTTTGGGCAAGAAGCATCAGCAAAAGCAAACTATGCTATTTTATGTAGGGTTGAGATATATAGCATGAATAATAAAATCACTTGTTTTGGCATAAACAATGTGTTTGGTATTATCTACTTTTTCTTTTTTTACTCTATAAAATAAGTATATACTTACATATTCTTATTCATTTTTCCAAATAATAAGGCTTTTCTTTAAAATTATTGTGTCACAAATTACTAGTCTTTTTGCATGAAATCTTTATCAGGAAAAAAGTCACATGATTTTTTGTGTGTGTTTAGTATCTATTTAACATCATAATAAAAATCTTTTCTCTTTGCAGGCCTGAAGACTATTGTAGGAGCCCTGATTCAGTCTGTGAAGAAGCTCTCGGATGTGATGATCCTGACTGTGTTTTGTCTGAGTGTATTTGCACTGATAGGGCTGCAGCTGTTCATGGGCAACCTGAGGAATAAATGCCTGCAGTGGCCTCCAGACAATTCTACTTTTGAAACAACTGTTATTTCCATCTTTAATAGCTCTATAGGTGAAAATGGTACATTTATTAATGCAACAATGACAACATTTAACTGGGATGAATACATCGAAGACAAAAGTAAGAGTTAATTAAATAATCTACTGCATTGATTTTCTGGTATTGATTTAAACAGATTGGAGAACATCAGTATCTTTCCCTTGCCTTTAAAAGGGTGTAATATGGCCAAGAAACATAAAAGCACTCATTTTTCTCTAGTAAATAAAAGCATAGTCATTATATAATTTAACAGTCATAACATTATACTGGGTAGCAAAATATCTTTTTCTTTCACTGAATATGACTTTTAGTGTAAAATCACTTTGTAGCCTAAACCAGAAATTTCCGTGCTAGCTTCAAGCCTCTTGAAATAGCATGACAGCCCTAACATGGGATCTGAAATTTAACACCTAGGTTAGTGCAAGACAGTGCCCAGTCTCCTAAGCCCACATCTGAACATCAGCTAGCCCAAGAGTCCTGCCAGAGCATGCAAATGTAGCTGCGTTGTTCCTTCTGGAGGTGGCTGAGTGGCTTTGCACCACACGCCCTTGCACAGCACAGACGTGCCTTTAAGAGAATGCTGGTGATTTACCCCAAGATTCTTTCCTGCAAAATAAGAACTAGATTCCATATTTCTGTCTTTTAATATGTTTCTTATCTTTGGAAAATCAAGAAATGAGCACTTTTTTTCTCTTTTGTACCTCATAATACACTATTTCCACCACTTTAGGTAGTTAATGTTAGTACTGTGTTAACAAAACTTGTTTAAAAATTCAGATAGAACAACTCTGAATATATCTATAGTAGATTGCTATTCTGTCTTTTATAATAGTGTTGTTAATCTCTCCCATTTATCTGTTCAGCTCCTTCTATTTATTTTAGTGTATTTAGTCTATTTAATGTATTCATAATTAAGTGTATTTAGATTATAGATTTGTAATAAAGTCTATATATATGTTTTAACTGGTGGCTATATCAACGAAAATTAGGAAACCTCAGTTTAAGAACTAAATACTTTTGAATCCAAATCTCATTGCCTTATAATCTTTTAATATACTTATCATCTCAGCATGCTTGAAATATACAAATGTCATGCAGAAATTTTGGATGATAACCTATTCTTAAAGCCATCTGAAGAACAGATTCCATTCCATTCCCCTTTAGTTGTTTCTGGTACTATGTCACATGAATAGAAAGGGTTTTTTCCTAAATATCTGACCTACATTTTCCTAATTTCTGATTGAATGTATTACTACATCTGCTGTGGACTAAGATAATCATAGACTATATTAGTCTTTATACAGTTTAAAAACTCTTATCTTTTGCATTTCTGGTCTTTCTTAAGCCAAGCAATCCTATTTTCTGTTTTGCATTTTTTATACCTATTTTAATTTTTTTAAATCCTTCCAATTAGTCTGGCTTTTTTTTTCTTGTTGTTTTTATTTTGCCTCTTTTTTTGTTGTATTTTCTGTTTGCATGGGATCCTCAAATTGGATGCTAACTCCTCCTGCAATTACTTTGTACCTTTATCTCATGCCATATATGCAACATTCCTATTAATACATTTCAAAATTAAGTCATTTATATGTCAGCACTGTATTGTTGATTCACAGTCAGTTTATATTTTGCAGCAGTTATTGCATCTTTTTGTAGAGTGGTGGCTGCAGCCATATCCTGATATTTTGTATTTACGTATTTGATTTTGCCTTGTGAAGTATAGCATTTTTCACTTCTGTCTATTGGAATAAATCCAATTGCTTTTGGACAAACTTGTCAATTTGTAAAGGCCATTCTAAATTTCAAATACCTTTTCTCCTAACCTTATGTCTTCAGAATACTTGATGCATTTTTTTTCTATTGTTTCATGTCTTGAATTGATAATGAAGCTTGTTAGAAAACCATGTCTAGCACAGATACCTGGGAGATCTTCGGAGAGATGCCCTTATGAATTGACATTGAGACACTGGCAACTGCTCTCTAAGAACTTTTCTCAAGTGTTTTGTGATATTTCCAGCCAGAGCATATCTCCTTTATTTGTATCTGGAAGAGTCATGTAGGACTTGTACCCATTACTTTTCTGTTATTAGGTTGGCAGGAGACAGGAATAGTTTTGTATATTTGATATTTTCTACAAACTCATATTTACTGTTTTTATTACTTTATCATTATTATTTCTGTATTAAAAAAATCTTGTTTGTTTTCCAAAGTAGTGGACTGAAAGTGGAGCTGTGCCACATAAGAATGTGAATTAGGCCTACAGAGAGTTTTGCAAGTTCTGCTTGGAGCCTGTCTGCATCTTGAAATTTCTTTTTAAGTAGATGTCTCACAGGCTCTGACTCTGTGATCACCAGAATGTCTGAAAATGCATTGATTTCTTATATATCTGAGACTACAATTGCAGATATATAAATTATGGGCATAATTTTTCTCTCTCTTTAAAATAAGCAGATTTTATGCTGCCTCTATAGTATACTGGTGGTGACAGAGTAGAAGCAGTCAGTAGGAACTGGTTGCAATTCCCTGCTTGTCTGTTTAGCATTAGCCCTCAGTTAGTTCATGCCAGCTAAGCTAGTCCATGCCAGCTGGCAGTGAATCTCACAGAACCATCTGCTTCCTGAGAACAGCCAGAACATACCTAGTTCTGGCAACTTTAGCTTCATGTGCCACCTGACCCAAAAATCTCCATTAGAGATTCCCAATTTACCCTAAGAATCGCAAACTAGGAATTGATGGCAAAATGTGTTTCCTTTTCTGCTTCAAAGAAAGAAAGAAAAAACAAAAATAGTTTGTTGGGGGATTTTAGGCCTTCTGTCTCTTTAAATTATATTTTACCTCATCTTAATAGTTAGCCTAAATGTTCAAGTACATTCTCCTGCTACAGAATTTTGTGTATTAGATTTGTGTAAGGTACAGTAAATGCGTGGTTTCTCCCCCAGCTGCTCAAATCAAGATCCAATTCTTGAACATGTTGTGTTATCACAGAATCAGTGGGGTGGGAAAAGACCTTTGAAATCATCTAGCCCGACCTATGACCTAACACCACCTTGTCATCTAGACCATGGCACTGAGTGCCACATCCAGTCTTTCCTTAAATACCTCCAAGGATGGTGATTCCACCACCTCCCTGGGCAGTCCATTCCAATGCCCAGCCACCCTTTCTGTAAAGAAATTGTTCCTTATTTCCAACCTAAATTTCCCCTGGCACTCTCATCCTGTCACTGGGTGCCTGGGAGTAGAGACTGACCCCCACCTGGCTACACCCTTCTTCTAGGGAGTTGTAGAGTGACAAGGCCTCCCATGATCCTTCTGTTCTCCAGGATAAACACCCCCAGCTCCCCCAGCTGCTCCTCACAGGACTCACTCTCCACACCCTTCACCACCTTCACTGCCCTTCTCTGGACCTGTTCCAGCACCACAATGTCCTCGCAACTGAGGGGCCCAGAACTGGACACAGCACTTGAGGTGTGGCCTCACCAGTGCTGAGTACCGGGAAAAAGTCTCATCCCTAATATTTCAGGTTTTTTTCAAGGAATAATTGGATAAAAGAATATGTAATTGATAATTATAAATGAATACTACTAAATGTTATGTATCAAAAGGCACGAATGAAGGTACAGAATTGCTCTCATCCTTTGCCTCCTGGTTTTCTTGTTTTTTTTTTTTTATTTGCTAGCATACACAATTTGATATTCCACCCCTTGTATCTTATAATTTGCTTAGGTTGCTAAGAATTAACTGCATAACTAACTTATTGTTTTCTAAAGAAAGGCTAACTTGAAGATTCTGTAGAAAGTAATTTTCCTGTCAAAACAATATTTTCCATGCTTTTTTCGTTCCTAACCACTATAAATTGTAGTTGAACAGTTTGTTAGCTCTGCTAGTTTCTTTCAAGTGTAAAAGTCTATATAATTGCACAATTTTCATTAGGCGTAAATATTATCTTTCTCATCACCTTTTTGATTTTTTTTTTAAACAGGTCATTTCTACTTCTTGGAAGGACAAAATGATGCACTGCTGTGTGGCAATAGCTCAGATGCAGGGTAAGAAAATGATCATCATTTTTTATTATGCATCAAAGACAAATAATTAGCTACTTAGAATAGCTCAGGTAGTCAACTTTAATATCCAGTGTACTGTAGAGTTGCAAATTACCAATGTTTTGCATTTAAGGTATACCTAAATACAACCATCTCTGTGATTTGAATTTACACAGGCACTTCCATCAGCCTCTTAGGCTACTTTTGTAAAGGTAATCACATGAATGATCTGTGCATAAGTGTTGCTGCCAGCTTGCTAACAACTGTTTATCAGCCATGCTGCTTGATGTTCTTCTCTTGTCTGATGGAGATGTGTTATGACAAATTGTGGGGAAGGGTAGAATACTTATATTATTAAAGCATTGAAATATTATTAAGAAGTAGAATTAAAAAGTAAAAAATTATAAGCTATATGTTATTATCTTAGGTATGTAGAACATTTTACTTGTTCATAATTTCATTAGCAACAGTACTCCTAAACAATATTGTTTTACTGCAGCATATCGTAATGTAGAGTAGTTGTTAAAAATAGCATTTCCTCTTCTTTTGTAGTCAATGCCCAGAAGGATATATATGTGTGAAAGCTGGTAGAAACCCCAACTATGGCTACACAAGTTTTGATACATTCAGTTGGGCATTCTTGTCACTGTTTCGATTGATGACTCAGGACTTTTGGGAGAATCTTTACCAGCTGGTGAGGACGTATTAAAATCAACAGCACCATCACCAATACCATTACTACATAGTATTTGCATAGTTATTTTCATTCACTTGTCCCTAAGGCCTTTGGAACAGAAACCATCTTTAATTTCATGTATGTAAACTGTTGTCTAAAACAATCAGGCCCTTATTCATGATTTAGGTTCCCATATGCTTCTTAAATACATTATAAGGAATAGCTGTTATTTTATGAAGATGGTTAAGCATTATTGGTTTTTTACCTAAATGAATAAATGAATTGAAGTTGTTAAAGTTTCTTACCCAAACATGCTGTAAAGAGATGTTATGTTTGATTGATTTGCAGTCTAGTAAAAATATGTTTTGTTTGAAAGGTTACACCTTGTCCCTGAACTACACATATCCTTACCTGAAGGACTGTAATTTTCTCCACTGTAACATTTTGTATAATGCTCTATTTTTGTGGCTGTGTAGTTTGGGACTGATGAGACAGGAAGGTAAGATGCTGATCAGTGGCCCCACCTACGTTAAATTTAAAGGCTATAATGTAGATGTATAGATTCTTATTAAAATAAGTTCTGAATATTTAGAATTGGATTTACCTTGACAGTAGTAGACACAAAACTTTTTCATATGTATTCAGGATATAATATTATTTATATAAGGAAAAATTAACTAAATAATCTTGTGCTAACATAAATCAATCTTACAACATATTTCTAAATTAGAGCACAGAGACTAACTTATTATGCAACAGTAGTTAAAGTCTGGTAAAAAAGTGTATTATCTCTTTTTCTCCAGACACTGCGTGCTGCTGGGAAGACATACATGATATTTTTTGTACTGGTGATTTTTCTGGGCTCTTTCTACCTGATCAACCTGATCCTGGCTGTGGTTGCCATGGCCTACGAAGAACAGAACCAAGCAACAATGGAAGAAGCAGAGCAGAAAGAGGCAGAATTTCAGCAGATGCTGGAACAACTGAAGAAGCAACAGGAAGAAGCTCAGGTATTCCTGTAAAGTAAAATTTCTTCTTCCATTCATGACTGTGAACAGATGCTTTATGTCCACATATGAGAAAACTTTTACTCCCCTACTCCTAACAATATATTACTTTGCCTCATAAATTCCTTAATGTTGTAAACAATCTCTAATGTTTTCCATTGCACTTGTATTGCTGGTTTGAGTGAACCTGTTAATTTTGTGACAAAAATAATAACCAACAAGCTAAAGCACTGGATTTTCAAATTGGAGATGGAAATTAACTTTTTCCCAGACCACTTGAACAAGTTGCCCAGAGTGCTTGTGGAGATAATCAAAAGCCATCTGGATATGGTCCTTGTGCAACCTACTTTAGGTGACCCTGTCTGCTGGAGAGGTGGACACAATGACCTCCAGAGGTTCCCTTGCCACCTCAACCATTCTGTAATTGTCTTAAATGGAGGTGGAGATGTGGAAAAAAAAAAATATCCGAAGAGTAATTGTGCTTATATAAGTAACAGAAGCAAGACTATTGTTAGGTGATGGTGCTTCAGCAATATTTGGCTTTTTCTACTCCCTGCCCATCTCTCACAGTAGAAAGCCATAGCTTTCCAGTTTTAAAGAGAATTGGGAAAAGTGGAGAAACAGAAGAAAACACTTCTGTGGTACAAATGTAATTATTACATGCTACGTTGAAATTACTTTTCATTTTTTGAAGGCTCTAAAATCTTGAATAGAAAAATTTATAATGCCTGCGTGGCATGTGGCCTCATAGAGTAGAAGCTGAACTATATCTTCCATATAAGCACATGACTAAAGTCAGCAGTCAGGGTTTTTTGTTTCATTGATCACTTGCTGTCTGTTAGGGGTGAATTGTGGGAATTTTTTTTGTTGATTTTTTACCACAGCTTGCAAATAAATGTTAATAAAATGCTCCACGTGTTTTGAAAATCAAAAAGCAACAAGTATGTAATAGTGTGTAGTTTAACATAAATTTCTGATTATTATTTGCAAAACTGAAATATCAACCTTACACAAGATCTTTAATAGACCAGGGAGTATTCAAAACCCATCAAAACGTAAGAAAGCGTTGCTTCCTGTTAACAGGGATTTTACCACTTATTTGAGCCTTGATTATTTGTTTTTACATAGTACTTCAGATGAAAAATTCATTGCAACATATTGCTTCAATCTGAAACAGATGTTTTTTAACTTGTTTTTTTGACAGCACAGTTTTCCTTTGGGTTACTCTTGCTCCTGGTTTATGGAGCAATGGCAAATTATGGTTCCTTTATTTCACAAATTACACTTCTTATGATATGCTGGGTTTGGTGAAGTGGAAACATTGCTTTTATTTCAAAGTAATAGTTTCTTTAGGAGTGGCAATATATTTGAAATAGTGAGTGGGGTATGTATTTGTATAAATGCTGTAAATTGCACATGTGCTTGTGTGTATAGGCGGCGGCAGCAGCTGCAGCAGCTGACTCAAGAGATTATAGTGGAGTAGGTGGAATAGGTGGATTCTCCGAAAGTTCTTCTGAGGCATCAAAACTGAGCTCAAAGAGTGCTAAAGAGAGAAGGAATAGAAGAAAGAAAAAAAAGCAAAAGGAACAGTCTGAAGGCGAGGAGAAGGATGGGGAAGAATTTCACAAATCTGAATCAGAGGACAGCATCAAAAAGAAAGGTTTCCGATTTTCCATTGAGGGAAATAGACTGACATACGAAAAGAGATTCTCTTCCCCACACCAGGTACCATAGTATTATTACCTCTTAAACACCTTTTTTGTCTACTCATCATAAAAAGAAAGCCCTAGTATACTAGTTTGGTTCTTGCAAGATACCACAGATTCATTAATATTGTAAATCAAAGACTAACCAAGTAAAATCTTGCAGCCAAATACGAAACTGTAAGAATTTGAGAGATTTTGGTTTTACTCTGAATTCAATTCCTGTGTGAAAAATCAAAATTACATATATTAATTAATATGAGCTGTATTTCAAGCTTCTTAATTAAAATGGACCTATCTCCCCACCAAGTTGGATGTATTCAGCATGATGAGTAGCTTCAAAACAGGGTGCACACATACAAAATGTAATGTTTCAAATGAGAAGAGTATTAAAATTTGGGATGCAGAAAGCTTCCAAATATATAATATTTGGAATATTATAAATTACATTAATGCTCATGTGAAATTTGAGAAATTAATTGATGTGAGACCATTAATTGTGTTATCTTAAAGAACGTGGAAATGTGTATGGCAATGTGTCTTTGCATGTGTTCTCTTACATTGAAACACTAGTGACTCAGAGTGCCATCTGCATCTCCCATCCAGACATTTATTTCATTTGATAGTTTTGTAATGTTATCTCCTACAGTTTTCAAAGCTCCTCTTCATTTGCCCACTTCTCACTCTCCCCTTAGCACTGCAAATCCAGATCTTGCATACATTCTCTCCTTTTTCTGCCCCTTTTTGTGCCTCAATATGCTTCTTCCTTTTATCTCCATCTTTTCAATTTTCCCTGGTCTTTATGACTTGCTTTCTCCCTCTTTTTAGTCATTATTACTAAACTCATTCCTGCCTTTCTAATCCTCTTCTATTTCTGTCTCTGGAAAGCCTGTTTCATCCCTTAACAGATCATGATTGTTCATACTGTCTTCATGTATTGTTTTCTCCAGCCTCCCATTCTCAAAGAAGCTCAGACCTCTTAATCCAGTATTTTCTTACTAAGGCCTGTCCTCCTTAGACAAGACTGTGGTGGGAATATAATGTTTCTGGCTTTCTATTTCTATTCCTTCCACTCACTTCCTAATGTATTTCCTTTCTCAATAGTAATGCATCCTTCTCCCCACCCCACCTCCTTGGTCTGCCACCGTTTTATGTTGTTAGCTGTCTAACTAATCTCTGTGAGGCTTCATTGCTGAATTTAGTTCATGATTCATTCTGTTCCTTATACAAATTTTCACACATGTCAATTGACTTCAACTTCATGTTGAAGATCCATCTGATCCCCCAGGTGCATATTCTTGCCTATCTCTTCATTCAAACTGCAGCCTTATTCAACTGCAGCTCAATTCATCCATCTTGTAAGAAATTAAGCATTCCTCATACAACTTGTTCTTCTAACATTTTCATCTCCAAGTTCATTTACAGTTGTTTGACTATGACAGTCTAGAAATCACCTCCCCTCTGGTTTTCCAACCCTAGTTACTTTTCACTCTGGATTCTAACCACTAAACAGAAGTTCCACTCACCAGTTTTTAATACCATTTTCCTAGAGAAAACTCAGGCTTATGTATAATCTTTGACTTTTTCCTTGGCATTTCATTTTCTTTCAATGTAAGTGACCATTTTATTCCTCTTGAAATCTTACTCTTCCTAACATTCATAACTTTGTCTCCTCTCAATTCTCCTAGTTTAGTTGTACTTCAGGAGATCCTTTGACAGTTTTCCAAGGCATTTCCACAAGGCCTTTTGCTAGATCCCTCTTCTCTCTATTTTTCTTTTCTTTTTTTTTTTTTTAAACTCTATTCTGGACCCACAACTGTGAATCATTTTTAACTTGGACCTCTTTACTGCTGTATTCATCAAGAATGTTGTTGCAAAGAACACTAACCTATCCCATTGCTTTTCTCTAATCTGCTAGTAAACATATTTACCTAAACAATTTTTTTTTTAATGTCATAAAACATACTGTACCTAAAGTTCCTCCCAACCCACCTTGTCTACTTACAGTAAACAAATCCCAGCTTTGACTGACCCAAAGCAGCATTCATAACCTCCTGTTAAATTTTCAAACTAGTTTCTTTGAGCTCTTTCTGGTATGCTGCCCTTCATGCTTGGAAGAAGCTCCCATGAGTTTTCACAGAACACTTCATTGCTTTCCTCAAATCCCTCTTTAAAACTCTCTTTTACCATGCTGCCTACAGAAAGCTTGACAGGGAAGTGACTTCAGGTGAGCTAAGATGACTGTTTATCATACTCATCAATTTTGCCTCTGTGTATTCCCTTTCTTTTTGTATCCATCTGTTGTGTTACATTTAAATGATAAGTTCTTTGCAGAGTGCCTTTTTGTTCTGCATTTTGCAGTCCCTAGTACAATGGAGCTCAGGTCCACAAAGATAAGTTGCAGAAGAGAAACAAAGACACTGCTTCATTATGTATCATCTCTGCTGTTCATAGAGGTCTTGGGTGAAATCAGGTGCTAATACTTACCAATCAAGTCAAGGCAATTACTGATATGAATTAAAATTAAGAACGTGTATAATTAATTGTAAGATTAGAGCATTATTTTGACTCTAATACTGGAGAGTATTAGAGTTTTGACTCCAATATTGGAGATCCTCCAATAGCAGAACACTTACTCCAATGAGTAAACTGATGAAGATTAGCAAAGCTGTTTATACGAAATTACAAGCAAATCGTTGCATATTCAGGACAGCTAACACTTTCAAAAAGAAATAAGAAATCTATTATGGTCTATTTGACTAATATCTGGAAAGATATGTACGTTTTTTAAACTAGGCAGTATTTGGGAGCTACTTCTGTGTGCAGACTGGGTCACAGAAAATTTTATTTACTCAGCCTGTCATACTAATGCCAGCTTGGGGTAAAGCATTGCTAGATATACTTATTCAGTTTATGAACAGTTGGCAATAACATAGACAGAATAGCAGAGGAAACAATTCTGTCAAGCAGTTTCTTTTATTCTAATTAAACTTATTGATTTAATATATCCAAAGCAGTAGAATAATTAGTCTTTGTCTGTCACTTATGTGCTCTTTGTTTACTACCCAAAAGGGAGTGTATTAGGGGGGGACTGTGCCAGTTCATTTCTTTGTAGATGACCTTACCCTTTAAGACATTGTGGATTTTTCCTCTGTATGAAAATGTTGTATTTTAAAGGATTTTCATCTGATAATAATTGTTTTTATTTACCTGCAGTCTTTGCTGAGCATTCGTGGCTCCCTGTTTTCCCCAAGGCGCAACAGCAGAACAAGCCTTTTCAGCTTCAGAGGCCGAGCAAAGGATGTAGGATCAGAAAATGACTTTGCTGATGATGAGCACAGCACTTTTGAAGACAACGAGAGCAGAAGAGATTCTCTCTTTGTTCCTCATAGACACGGTGAACGGCGCAACAGCAACATCAGCCAGGCCAGTAGGTCATCCAGAACAGTACCTGCACTTCCAGCAAACGGGAAGATGCACAGCACTGTGGATTGCAATGGAGTGGTGTCTTTAGTTGGTGGGCCGCCAGCTTTGACATCGCCTACGGGACAGCTTCTGCCAGAGGTGATGATTGATAAAGCAGCCACTGCTAGCAATGTAAGGAAGTCTGCAATAGCTCAGGCATGATGTTCTCTCCCTGTATGATCAGTCACTGTTTCCACAAATGTAGTCACACGGCAATGATGACCTTTCTGGCTAAGCTGTGAATGCTCCTCTCATGTATTCCAGCTATAAGCTAAAGGAGAAATTGAAGTTGTCCAGCTCTCATTAATTAAATATGTGAAAATGCATGTGAATCGACTGGGAATAAACAGAATAGCATAGTAAACCAGTGAATAAATTTAGTTTGTGTAGTCTTACACCCATTGATTCATTATGCTTAGACTTAACTGGATGGTTCTGTACTTGCATATCAGAAAGGATATCAAAATGGAAAAAAAATTGCATTTGCCTAATGGGATATATTAAATTAGTATTTAGCTTCCTGCTGTCCATACATGAAACTTTTGATGTTACCCTGGTAGTACAACTTACAAGGGTTGTGATAGTGTTCCTATAATATAGCTAATTTTTCTATGGGTTTTTTTATGTCAACATTACTAAATATTTTTTCATTTGTCTGAAAAATGTGCTAGAAAATTCATAGTTTATTCTAAATTAAGAGTTATCTTAAGAAAATGCACTTATGCTTAGCTCCTTTACTGCTAGCTGTGTGGGTTGTGCATTTTCATGTTTAGAAAAAGACTTCACTGCCTAAACAGAAAGATATTTACAGCAGGGCTCATTGAAAAGCACTGTGAAACATTTTTTAGTCTGAAATGTGCTTTAATATCTCAGCCCACTTTCAGCAAAAAAATTAAAAACATATTCTTCAGGCATAAGAGCAATGTGCTGCAGTGTTTGACTATTAGTTCAGTGCAGAGTCAGGCATACCTTAGTCTGTTGTGAAGCCTCAGTAGCACTGGAGCATGGTGTGGGACAGCAGTGTTTTAAACCAGTAGAGCTCTACAGTAACTTACAGTGTTATTAAACGTACAATCAATTAGCTATTTCATCAGTGCTTTATTTTCAGGGCACTACTACAGAAACTGACTTAAGAAAGAGACATTCTAGTTCTTACCATGTTCCTATGGACTACCTAACAGACCCTAGTGCAAGGCAAAGAGCAATGAGTATCGCCAGCATGCTTACAAACACAATGGAAGGTATGTAACACTGGTTTTTGGGTTTTTTTTGGTATGACAGTGCCTTAAAAGTGCTATTAAATGTGTGAGGCATTAAGTGGTAGTGATGTTTTAAGGCAGTTATTTCAGCCTACGGGGTACGGACAAGAAGAGATTTCTATATGGAGCTAGGGGAGGGATTTTTTGGTAATTTGGTCGGCTTTGTTTTGTTTTGTTTTGTTTTGTTTTGTTTTGTTTTGTTTTGTTTTGTTTTGTTTTGTTTTGTTTTTTCCCAGGCGATTCTGGAATAGAGAAATATGTTTAAAATGTTATTTTCATTTTTTCTCTCTAGAACTGGAAGAATCCAGACAGAAATGTCCACCATGCTGGTATAAATTTGCTAACACTTGCTTGATTTGGGACTGCTGTACTCCTTGGCTGAAAGTCAAACATATTGTAAATTTGATTGTGATGGACCCATTTGTTGATCTGGCCATTACCATCTGCATTGTCCTGAACACCCTGTTCATGGCCATGGAGCACTACCCCATGACAGAACAGTTTAGTGGTGTGCTTTCAGTTGGAAACCTTGTAAGTCTTTCATGATGTACCATATTTGTAAAATGCATTTTTCTTTAACTCTTTTGTGAGTTATGCACATTCATGTAATAGAAAAAGTTGACTATTTAGAGGTTTGGGATTGTTAAACTTAAATTTAAGTTGTTGATATTTGTAAATTTCACCACTCTTACTTCACAGAGTAAAGATCTTCTGAGTTAATATATGCGCTTTGATTTTTAAAATCTTCATCTTCTGTCATTGAAGCTCATTAAAGGAATTTTTTTTTTTTTGATGAGTAGTTACAAATCATAAGAACTTTCAGTTCCATTCTCACACCCGTTCTGCTCCTCACTAGCACCTCCTAGGATCTGGGTGTTCAAGGAATTTTAGAGGGGAAAGACGCAGTAAGCATGACAGATGTAAAGAAATTATGAAATGAAATGACAATGTCTTCCACAGATCATCCTGAAGAAGAACAGTTCTGCTCAACTTTCTGTATAATTTTTTTTCTTAATAAAATAAGTTTATGATAGGAACAATTATCTTTATTTCTTGAAGTCAAAAGGTGGTCTAAGGGCAAAGATGAGCTCTAAGGAGATAAAAATGAGCATTAAAATCAGATTATATTCTGTGTATTGGCATACATACATATTAGCAGACTAGAAAAAAATCACATTTCCCCATTCTTTTTCTTTGGAACCCAAACTCTGGGATGCATATGTAAGCTTCAAATATGAATTTTATTCCTAACCCCAGTGTATGGAAATATAGAGAAGATATTCAGATTTATCATTATTTTCTTGCTGAAAATATAACTTAGCACATGTTGATACCCTTAGTTTTACTTTTTAAATGTTTTCTTCCTAAACTGGAATAAGAAACTGTATTTTCCTTGCAGGTGTTTACTGGAATTTTCACAGCAGAAATGTTTCTCAAGATAATTGCCATGGATCCTTATTATTATTTCCAAGAGGGCTGGAATATTTTTGATGGTTTTATTGTGAGTCTTAGTTTAATGGAACTTGGCCTTGCAAATGTAGAAGGATTATCTGTCCTTCGATCATTCCGATTGGTAAATATACTATTTTCTAGATTATATTTTTGTATTTGTACATATATATTTTGTGCATGTTTCATTTGCAAATTAAATATTTGGCTGAGACAGAGGATCTTTTCAGAACTTACAAAATGCTAAATTGCATACTCACTGGATGGCATGTATATATTATGTCAAGCTTGTTTTGCATATTATCATAGTAACGTCTATTTCACCTTCAAGATATTGTCAACATCAATTCTATTCTTGCTGAAAGTATGCTTAAAGGATTAACTTTCCTAATAGAAGTATTTCTTAGAGTCTTCTCCCTAGATGAGGGAGTAAAAAAAAGCAAGAGCCACAGGGCCTAGACTACCTGTGACTGAAGATTAGTGAATTGCTTGGTAAATAGTGAGGTAATTAATAAATTTTATTGACAATTTTAGCTTATAGACTTCCATTACCAATTGCCTTTATTGGTTAGTTTTAAAAGAGTAGTGTTAAGATTTTTCATTGTCCAGGGGCTTTTCATCCCTACCAGTCTTCTCTGTATCATCCTCTGCAAGAATCTATCTGCTGTCTGACAGCTTTTCTGTTCAGAAGTCACTACAGTGTCTCTGTCTGTTATTAGATATCTCTTTCATGAACAGGAACTTGAAAAACTTTGGTCTTCCTGCAGACTAGGCTAGCATGCAATTCAGGGTCCAAACACTCTTCTAAGAAAAGACCTACACAGTGAGAGACATGAAGCTAGAGTTCCTGGTCATCAAGCTCAACTTCTGCCTAAAATAAAAAAAAATATTTAACTTGAAATGAAAGTTAAATGTATTCCCTTTAAAAAATAAGGGGTTTTAAATGAGTTTTTTCTGGTTATCTGCATAGCATTATACTGTACTTTTCCTGAAGTCTAAAATCTGTCTGGATTGACTTCTCTCTCATTAGTAGAGTCTGGTTTTAACTTGACATTTATGTGTTTTCTTTATGAAACATAAAATCATCACATGAAATAATATTTAGTTTTATATTCATTTTAATATTCTTCTCTTTCAATTGTCGAAACAATTGCTGTATCTTTCCAATAATTTCATTTTTGTCTGTTTCAAGTTGTACTTATTCATATAATACTTTCCCTTGTTTTTCTCAATGTTGTATGACAAGCTTTGTAATACATTACATTTATTTTAAAAGACAGAAAAGATACTTGCAAGTTACCTTTATGTCTGTCATTAACAACTCTAGCTTATTTCTCTTTTTAGGAAAACATTTCCTCCATGTCACTGCCTGTTAAGATGAAAGAATCTGGAAGTGACACTTATGGTCCTGTTAAACTGGTCACATTTCATATGTGCTCATTTATTTGTAGTAATAGTTTCTCAGTTACAGGAGAAAGACTGTTTTGCCCAACTTCTTTAACAAGTAAAACTTCTTCATAAATGCCTAAAGTCACCAAAAGAGTCGAAATCTGAATAGTATTTGAGATAATTTCAATGTAATTGAAATGATCACAGAGATATATTTTTGATTTCTTATCACTTGAATCAGGACTTAACACTGCTGATGTGTAGTATTGTACAAAGAACTGGAAACAGAAATTTTCTAACTAAAACTTCTAAAGATTACAAGAGACATGATGTAGACACATGGTAACTGAAATATGAAATGTATAGCAGTAATTTCATTACGATTAGATAACAAAGAACCGTATACCATTCTTCTGTTTTGCAGCTTCGAGTTTTCAAATTGGCAAAATCTTGGCCAACTCTAAATATGCTGATTAAGATTATTGGCAACTCAGTGGGAGCTCTGGGCAATCTGACCCTGGTGCTGGCCATCATTGTGTTCATTTTCGCTGTGGTTGGGATGCAGCTCTTTGGGAAGAGCTACAAGGAATGCGTCTGCAAGATCTCCAGTGACTGTGAACTTCCTCGCTGGCACATGCACGACTTTTTCCACTCTTTCTTGATTGTATTCCGAGTGCTGTGTGGAGAATGGATAGAAACCATGTGGGACTGCATGGAGGTTGCAGGCCAAACCATGTGCCTTACAGTCTTCATGATGGTCATGGTGATTGGAAACCTAGTGGTACGTAATCAGTTGGGATTTTTTAAAATTCTTAGGACATCTCTCCTGTTTCGCATGATTTAGAAATCTGAAATGATGACTGGAGAAGGACTTCAGGAAATCATGTAGTTCACTTGTCCTTTCTGTACACCAGGTTCAAATATACTTTGATTATCTATGAGAAATGTTTGTCTGTTTTTCTTTTAAATCTCAGTAAGTTTATAATCTCTCTAGTAAGATCAGTGCTGAATTACGCTTACAATTAATAGTGCCTTTTAAAAAAAACATCTAATTTAAATCACCTTTTACAGCCAAGTAAACTAAATTGTCTCAAAATTGATGGAAAACTATTGGTCTTTATGACAACATCTATAGTACTTAAAAGCTTACTGTTTCCGCTTTCAGTCATTTCTCTGGGAAACAAAACAAGCCCAACTCTTCAATTTTTTTCTCATAAGTGATGATTTGTAAATGGCTTATCCCTTTTGCTACTGGCTTCTGAGTTCCTCCCAAGCAACATTTTGAATAAAGACACAAGTACTGAATAATGTGGAATAATGATACTTTCATTTCTTATACGCAGCATTCCTTGTAGTACATCCCCAAATTACACATGAAATTTCTGTACCAGTGTTGCTTTCCTGATGCAGCCTCTATACCCCTTTTTGCAGTGCTTCCACCTTGCCAGTTTTCACACTTTCTGTATATATACTTTTCATTTTTTTTAACAATCCTTTCCACAACAGTACTTCAGAATTAAACAACATATTGATTTTGAATCATTTCACCAATTTGCCATAAATCATGATTATGTTTAATTGTAGTTCTTTCTCCTTGAGTGCTGGCATCCTTTCTCTTTTTGGTTATGATCCACAAATTTTATAAATATGCTTATCCACAGTCATCGCTACTAAGTCACTCACCAGACTAACGTGAATCCTGTGGCACATCTTATAAAATATTCTGCAAATTTGAGCAGGCAGAACTGACAAATATAATTTAGCTGATTTTTAATTAAATGGTTTTTAATCAGTTTTGCACATGGTCTGTCATAATTGTGCGCTATCCAAATTTCTCTTGTATGTTTGTAAAATGTCATGCAAGAAAGTCTGAAATAGCTTCCTGAAGTTGAGGTGAAATAGTTTCTTGAAATTGAGGTGTACCACATCTGTGGACTCTATCTCTTAGCTAGTGTTCCTGCACAGGACCAAGACAGACACATATATACTTGCCAAGTACAATATCTTATTATATTCTGAATTAGAGATACTGGAGCTATAGTCTGTTGAACTGCAGAAGACTGGCATTTGCCTGCATCCCCCTGGCCTATGAACACTCCAGTGGACGTAGCTTGCATAAATCACTGCATTATCTTGTATTCTGCCTCCTTATGTTTTCCTCCATTTTGAGGAGCAGATCTGCACTACTGCAGATTGTGGAGGAGACAGTCAAGGAACAGCTCAGATTTTCACCTGTATTAGTGAAGTTAAAACAGCTAAAAGTGCTTTTGGCCAGGTAATAAAATGTTGGGGACAGGGATTATGAACTGAGAAGAATAGCAGGAAGGTGCATAGAAATAAAGTGTTGCATGTGAAATAAAAATTATCTCATATTGAAAAACTCTTAATAACATATCTTTTATGACTTAAAAATAAGAGTAATTTTTTCCTTATTTTATTTTAGGTACTCAACCTATTTCTGGCCTTGCTTTTGAGCTCATTTAGTTCAGACAACCTTGCTGCTACTGATGATGATAATGAAATGAACAATCTCCAGATTGCTGTGGCAAGGATTCAGAAAAGCATAGATTATGTGAAGAGAAAAGTGCGAGAATTCATCCAAAAAGCCTTTGTTAGAAAACAGAAAGCTTTAGATGAAATCAAACCTCTTGAAGACCTGAACAATAAAAAAGACAGCTGTATTTCCAACCATACAATAGTAGACATAGGTAAAAACCTTGCCTATCTCAAAGATGGGAATGGAACTACCAGTGGCATAGGCAGCAGTGTGGAAAAATATGTTGTTGATGAGAGTGATTACATGTCATTCATAAACAACCCAAGCCTCACCGTGACAGTGCCCATTGCTGTTGGAGAATCAGATTTTGAAAATTTAAACACAGAGGAGTTCAGCAGTGAATCAGACCTGGAAGAAAGCAAAGAAGTAAGCCTAGTTCTAATTTTAAAATACTCTGATGCTTTTCTCTTTTTTTACTGAGGTCACTAGTGTTGAAGTCAAATCTTTCTTTAATTCTTTTACAACAGCATATACAAACTCGTAATGTTATTTAAGGCAAATTGATGTAAGGTTGTGAGTTTTGAATGATGGTGATACAATATTGCATTTACAGTAATAATACTTTAAGATATGTAAGAAAAGTTTTTAGAGAGTTAATTTTTTTTCTATTTTATTTAGTTAAATTCTTAACAAGCAAAGGAACCAGTTTAATAGTCCTGGATACCAGAAGTCATATGAAGTGTGTATGGCTGGTGCAAATTTCTCCATGCTTATTTCTTTAGAGCAATTTTTTAAAATCTGCTTTTTTAACAGTTCATTCTGATGTTTTAACCTTTTTTATATAGTGAAAATGCATCCTTATACATCATAGATAGGTACATTTGAATACTGGACTAGCATCACTAAACAATGTCAAATAAATCCCTAATAATCCATTTGATGATAGCAGAACCACTGAAGTGAAGTAATGACCTTATGGTAAAAAAGTTACAAAGCTTAATATCCTAGTATAAGATCCTTTCATTTGACTACTCATTGTTTTGAAAGCTTTAAAATATTTGAATCTGTTACCTACTGTGACTAATAAAATGTACCTCTTTCTGGCACAAGGTGGTGCCAAGTGGATAAATCCAATCTAGCATTGAGAGTTACAGTGGATGCCAAGGCATGATTATTGGTGTGTGTATGATTAACCCACTGCTTTGTCCTGCACAACTGAAAGTGGTGGAGGCACATCAGCTCAAGTGGAGTAAGTCTGTGCAATGCTTAGTACAGATGCTAGTTCATTCAGCAGTAGCATGGGTATTTTTGAGCAGTATTGCATGTTGTGGGGTAACACAAACTTAACACAAAGGCTTTCATTAGTGATTTTCTCTTACTTGAATCTGAGAATATAAATATGGGTAAGATTCTAGTAATTTTCTGCCTGAGATCCTTTTTTGCACCAATTGCATTACACATGTAGTCATATTTTCTTGTTTTTTATCACAAATGTCTTTATTAATCTTATAAAAATATTTTTTCAGATTGATTGTATTAATATTTATCTTACTCTTCAAAACCAGTACTTGGGTGTAGAACAAATCAGTTGAAGTTTAACCTTCAGTTGTTCTGTTCTTCATTGCACAAGAGCTCTATGTCAGTAGGAGAGGTGGAGGATGAGCTTTATACAAACCTCTATGCTGGTGGTTACCAGGGCTGAGTATGGCAGTGGTGCATCTCTTACTTCACTGCATAACTGGATGATGTGACTGCTGGCTATTTGCATTAGCCAGATCTTTCTTTTCTTCCCACAGAAGGACTGTCTTTGGGTTATTCTGCAAGATAATAAAAATATTGACTTCCTGTAG
Organism: Urocynchramus pylzowi; assembly: GCA_013397555.1. Lineage (NCBI taxonomy): Eukaryota > Metazoa > Chordata > Aves > Passeriformes > Fringillidae > Urocynchramus > Urocynchramus pylzowi. Next base: position 827,804 of record VZRH01006788.1, read on the forward strand.
GAAAGTTTTAAAGCAGATTATCCTTCATTTGAGGGATGAACTCCAGTCATTAAGCTTCTACCATAAAAGAAAGGCTTTCTACACCACCTACCATATTTAAAAGAAAACAGTGTCTTCATTGCATTCTTGGAGGCACTTAAAGCTGTTGTGCTTCAGCAACTGCAAACTGATCAGGTGATAAGACAAAGAAATGCATATTAAGTCAGGGATGAGCTAGTGCCAAGCACTTTTTACTGGCTAAATCTGAGACTGCTGAGCATATTTGGGGCCAAAATTTCTTACTAATTTCTTACTAAGCAGATGCTGAAGGGGAAAAAAGGAAGGGAATGTTTTTCAGTTTCAGGGATTTTCAAGAGAGACACAGCAGTAAGCAAAGATTGTGAGCATATTTCTTATGAAAGTGCCTAAATTTCAAGTAGATTTGAGCCACAGAAGCGTGACACAAAAACATTAAAATCTTAATCCTAATTCCTATCTTCACTAGATACTCTTAACCACCATGGTTTTTTGATATAGTAGAGTGCTGGCTTATTAGTCAGATGACCAACACTCTTGTAATGAAAATGATCCATAGGAAAAGAAGGCATTTTTTAAATTAAACAAATTGACTACAAATGGCTGTTTTATAAGGCTTCCTTTTTTTTTTTTTTCCCATGCCTTAATGTGCCTTGCATTTCTGGCCTCTCATGATTTCCTGTTTATATACACTGCTGTTGCCAAGTTGATCTGCCAGTCACCTCATTGCTTACACCACAAATGAAAAACTCTAAGTCAGGAACTGCCATCAAACTGTGTTCAATTAGCAGATTTGCAGATGAAAGGCAGCTGAGCATCCAGGTGCTGTGAGGACACTGCACAGGATAGCCAGATGCTGATGAGTGTGTGTCTGTGTGCTTCTGCTTGCTTCTGTGTCTACAACCAAGTACATGTATTCACTGTTGTATAAGGCAATAAGCTGAATTCCAACAAAATAATTATTATTTATTAGCAAGTTTTAATTAAGCATGTTAATGTTTGGTGAATTCTTTATTATAGTGCATGTATCTTTCCAGTAGTTTGATAGAAATGTTAGCTAGATTATGCCTTTGTAGAAACAATACATATAATGTTGGACATGCTTAGTAGGTGTGAATTAACAAGGAATTTTCTAGAAAGTTAACTGAAACCTAAAATAAATTTAATTATAAAAACACTGTGTCCCTTAGAATGTCAGAGGGTGAATACTGTATAATAAGAAAATTAGAAAACAAATACTAGATAAAACTTTATCATTAATAATTGTGGGACCACTGTGCTGAGTCCATTATCTTATAAATAAAGGTCTGTGGATCTGAGCTGCAGTACTGCTATTTAGTGTAAAAACTATAAATATATTTTTTTTCCATTTTAGGTTCTTAAGTACTATGAGGATGGTTTATATGGAAAATTTTGTAGTACATGTATGACTGTATAATAATTAGTTAAAATAATCATAATAGCGGGTAATAATTAATTTATGTTAATTGTAACTTACAGGCCAATAATAACCAAGATATACCGATGACAAAATATTTTTCAATGCTTTCAAGAAAATGGGCTCTCCTAATGCTGTTGCAGACACATTAATAATGTATATTTTACTTTAAGCAATATTCAGTGCAAAAAACCAGAGGTGCTGTGTCCTGAACTTCATTTCCTACCGTTCTTACTTCTCACAGGAGTAGAACCAAGCTGGATCAGTCAAGCGGGCAGCTCTGGTGCCTTTTAGCGAGGCAGAGCATCGTGTCACCAGTTTTACACAGGTTACCTAAGCAAGTTATACATCTCTCTGTATCCTATTTAATCACCTTATAGCCAATATTGACTGGCCTGCATGCTCTTCAGCTATGATCCTGTCCCATTCATTGCAATAAGTAGCAACATGCACAGCTGCTCCCTGCTGAGCCACGGGACTCGCATCACAGCATGGTCAGGCAAGAGCGGCAGCCCCAGGATTTCTGTGGTTCCAGTACCCTCCATAATCCTTTAACAGTATTTTGCAGTGCATGCTATGTACCTCTCCCAGTCTTAATGATGTAGAATTCAGGATTCTGTTTTTGAAAGGTTTTCTTTTGCTTTGAGGGAAGGCAGAATTTGTAACACATATGCCACGTTTCTCATCAGAAGCTTATATTTATATGTAAGTTCATCTGTAAATTGTCTATATAATGAAAAGCTGTTAGCTGTTTTAGAAAACTTTTACATTATTGTATTTTAACTTATAATGGAGGTAACCTGCAAACTCATCATAGCCATGTTTTTATGTTTCACTTTATTTTTAGAAGTGCTTTTCTTCAGTACTTGTATAAGCATTTAGTTATTTTGGAGATTAATATGCAGTACTTGGAGCACCATTAAGCATGAAATTAATTTAATTTCTGCAGTCAAAGCATGTGACCATAATTTGGTTGAAAGAATTCATACAAAACTGTTATTTGGCTGGTTAAACATTCAGAGATCAGTTCTGCTCTTACTTACGCTCACACTTAGGTGTAGAGGTGCAAAGAGAACACTGATTGCAAGACGTGGCCCAATTCAATCTTATTATAGCTCTTTAATTTATGCTCAAAAATAATCACCTCCCCAAACAGCTAAAATTGTCTGCCTTGAGAAACTTAAAGTTATTCTCATCTTATCAGTAATAAATAAAGTTTAGCATTCAAATAAATAAGCTACTGAGTTTGGATCAAAATGTCCAGAAGTTCCTCAGCTTGAGTGTGATTTACATCTCACCTATTATACAATGCCATAATATTTACAACACCACAGTTGCTGCTTTCAGTTTTGTAAATTAGTGGAATTAAAACATACTTGCTCCAGAGCTTTTCCTCTTATATTTTGTAAAGAATAATTTGTCTGATAAGATGTATTTTGATTTTAAAATATTCATTATTTAAAATCCCTTAATATTCTGAATAATTTAGGCTTTGTATTGTGAATTAGTAACATTGTATTGGCATATTGTGATTCACAGTGGATGATATTAAGTTGTTAGAGTTAACTGAAGTTTGCTTAATTAATATTTGCAAACATCAGTCCTTTACTCTATTTCAGAAATATCCTTTCACTATTGCTTGTATGAATTAAAGAGCCTTTTAGAGTAGGTACTAATGGATGAGTTTTTTCCCACTGGAGCATATTTCCACTGCTACTTAAAATGCTTTTGCTTTCATACAACTTTTTTTGCAAATATTTTCATTTAATAAATTCTCATGAATAAGCAGATCAAAGGAATTTTGAATATCAATGAAGTCCAGAGTGGACTATAATTTAGAGATACTGGGTCTTTGCAGTATTTTCAACCAATAATCACCACAAAATGGTTTTGCTTTGATTTACAGTGTTTAGAGTTGATTTTTGTACCTAAAGAGTTATTCTGCGTAACTGTATAAGCATTAGAAGGAGTGAAATCCAGATTCCACTTAATTACACCAGTGGAATCACAAAAATATCTACCACTTTGAAGATTTTATAGGTGATATAGCCATACTGAAAAAGACTGGATAGTTTGGATAAAATATTGCCATTTATATCACAGAACATTTCATTTTCATACTGACATCCACACGGCACTGAGAAAATGAAACCAATTTAATTTCCATTATTTAGCATTTTCATGGGTATTTGGGAGGAAAGGAAATTGAAAGCAAAACCAAAATGGGGGTTTCTCTTGGCGCCATCTTCCTGCTTATGTCTCTCCTGCTCTTTGCTCCTTCAATCCCTCAAATTATGATTTCAACATCTATTAGTGGCATCCTGGCCAATCATGGAATTTCAGCCTTAGTTGAAAATGTTAAGCTAAGAGCTGTCCAGTTACTCTCAGGTAATTATCTTTGGAACAAAGAAAGAAATGTTAGAAGTGGCCTGGCTGTAAGTGAAGCAGAATTGTATGAATCTATGCGATGTTGTCAAGGTTCAGAAAGTAATTATGTCAAAAACTTCCTGACATAATCTTGGCTGCTGCTTTTTGCAATGCTTCTCTGATAGGCAAGCTGCTTTCCTATCTTGAAAGCTAAATTAAACTCTGTATCTCATACTGTTCTGTATTGCTGACTAAAGCATGACTGGCAAGGCTGTTGGTACATGTGATGTAAAAGATAATTAAATCTCTAGGATAATCAGTATGCTGCTGCTTTAGAAACATGTAACTACTTTTGTCCCCTTACTGTTTTCTTGAAAAGGAGGTAGAGTATGTACATTCTAAGGTTTTGAAAAACAGATTTCTCTGAGAATAATTCTCTTAGCATACTATTCAGAAAATTTCTATCTTCATAACTCTCAAAGAGTGTCTAATGCTTGATCCTGATATATCTCTTATAAACTGCATGACTGAATCCTTTTGAAATCTAGGCTCATGGTATAACAAAAAGCTTAAAATGGCTTACTATTAGATCAAAGCTAATGCTTGGGTTTGATTATTATGTTGTTTCTGTAGGTCATTTTTTAAAAAAGCTATGTACATGTTAAGTAAGTAGCCTAAATCCAGTTTTTGTGATGCTGGTAAGCAGAGAGCAATTTACCAGGTACAAAGGTAACTTTGATATATGTTTAGGTAAAGAACTGGGATATATGCTACATACCCAACATATCAGGGTCTTCAGTTGGGGTAGTTTAGCTAGCCAGCTGGATTCCATATGTGTGAACACTGGTAAGTCTCAGTAAGTGCTAGAAAAAGTCTTCCTATGTATTAAGGTATGGACAAACATGAGAGCAATAATATGATCCATTGTCATGTTGTGTTGAATACATAGAAATCAATACAAAGTCCCTGAGTCAGTTGCTTTATATCAGAGCATAATTTGCTGTTGAAGTACGTAAATGTTACTGAAAAGTTTTCCTAGCATACTGAACTTAATTGAGTCGATAAAATCTTGAGATTTTGTATCATAAAATCTAGCTGTTTATAATGCATACTAAATTTTATAAATTTTGTACATAATTCCATACAATAAATTCAATGTTAAAAATAACAAAGAAAAAAGAAATTATACTGTTGAAAAATTCTGATTTTGTTCTTTCCCAAACGATGCTGAATTCTTATAGACTGAATTTATTGAATAATTTTTATAATATTTTTTCTTTATATATTGATCTGGTTGGGACCAAATTTGGGTATAAAGAGCAGCATGCTAAGGAAATACTCTGTTGCATCAGCAGAAGAGTAACTGAGTTCTCAGTGGGATAAGGCACTTAATTGTTGCATTTCAAGTATCAGCTGCTTTTGATTCAATTTAGGATTTTTCTGTTCAGTTTAACTCCTGTGATTCTTGTTACAGCTCTGTAAATGAAGCATAGCAAATTTTTAGTTAGAAGAGACTTGAGAGATACATCTCACCATACATAGTGCCCCACATAAATAAAGTTGTCTTTTTGATGTTCTTGATAATTTACAGTTCTATTGACAATTTTTACCTTTCTATCTGATATTTGTGATCTCTCCTCACAGCAGCTATATCTAGTCTTCCATGTTGAGTTAACTGTTAGTCTTAAGCAATTTCAGTAATAGGAATTCATTATCCTTTTTTGCTTATTAAACTAACTGCATAATATCTGAGTCACTGAACTCTTCATTTTCCTGTAAAAGAATGGACAGTAGGTCTTTCAAACTTACAATTCAGGCAGTTCATAGTTTTTGTTTGCTCTGCTACTACTACAGCATTCTGCTAGAAATGCTCTCCAGATTGGAATGATGCAAGCAACCTTTTAAGAAAACACTATATAATAAAAACAGTCACTTCTCAGTTTAAAAATTATTTACTGTATTGTATTGATAAATGGTAATAATATGTAAAATTTTTTTGAATGTACCTTGCATTTAGGGTATTTTTGGCTTTTCCTCAAACTGATGATTGACTTCCACTGATGTTTAAATGCTGTGGTCCTTACTTAACGACTACAGTATTTATCCCATACTTTCTAGTTTCTCCATTTAGAGGCAGTATTCCACAATGACCAAACTGCCATGCATTATCTATAATTCAAAGATATTGCAGTGTGAAATTTTTTCAATAATAATCTACAGAAAAGTGTGCATCCATCTCTTTGTACATTGGACCTGACCTCAATAGAAGTTAAAACTCTTGCAGAAATATGAGACATGAATGTCTAAGCTGGGAAATTCAAATAAGCATAGATGAAAGGGGTGTGCAGATATCCCTGAAACTAGGTGCATAGTACACCCTCCAATACTGTTTCCGTTTGTTCAGCCTTCCTCTGAAATGTGCTCTATAGTGAACCATGGTACACAAAAATCAAAGTTAAGCTTATGTCAGAATCACAACACACTGTATTGTCAGTGTGATTCAATAGAATCAGACTGGGGAGAAAGGAATGAATCTTCTTTTTGTTTGAAGAACATACTGAATATTTTTTGCTATGTAAAATTCCATTAATATCTCAAGTTACTTTCTGTATCCACAGACTAATACTGTTTACATTTCCTTTACAAACAACTGTATAGAATTTGAAGCTACTCAGAAATAGTTTTAAAGGAATAATGCCTCTAACTTCAGATATAAGTGTCAGCAAAAATATATATCTTTAATGTTATCATAGAACATCTCTGTCTAATATTAATTCCCTATAGAGTCTATTCTAAATCTGCTTACATCATTCCCTTTATAAGATTAGCTACTTATCAATGCAGCCATTTTACTGATGTTATACTCCATATAGTGATAACATTAGAAGAGTCATAGAATGCTGTAATCAAACTACTTTTACTTATTATAGTACTCATATTTGTCTGTTGCCAGCATCATATGATGGTGTGAAAGAATAATTTTTAAAGTTTGGATTATAATATCGGTATGATTTATTTATGCATTATTATTTTATTACAATATTGTTTTAAAAGAATTTGTTTTAATTTTAGTAATTCAAAAATTTTTTTGGCCTTTTATAGTAATTGGACATCTATGTGTACTGTACTAAAGTAATAAGTAGTTTCAAAATGCACAATAAATTCAGAAAATGCATTGGCAAGTGAGTATGCAAAATATCAGCTACTGCTCCTAAAGTAATGTGCTGCTCTTTTGGAAATAAAGATAATTAAATTATCCTATAAAACTCATAACATGTGTTTTCATGTCAATAATAATGAAAACATTACATTAAAACTTTAGATTTAGTTAGCTTTTTACAGACCTGCTAGAATAATATTTACTTGAGACATGAAAATACATCTGTGCAGCTTGCTGTTGGTTTGGTCATGATGTTGGAAATTTTTTTGTATTAACACATGCTATCTGAAGTGTAACCTAAAATGCAGCCACATGATTGGAATAATTAAACAGTACAAAATGTGGAAAGCACCCATTCTTAGCTTACTAAAATTTCACTTCAAAATTCTTATGTGTGGCTCAGAATAATACTCTAGTAATTTCAGCAATTCCTTGTGTGAAAATATCAAAATATTTTCAATAGCAAAAATGCACATTATGTAGTTTCTAATCTTGTGACCTCACCTGTAGTAGAGCAATTTGGCATTATAGATTGTAGATAAGAAGTTATTTTAGTATCACAGCACTGAATACATTCAAAATATTTTGATATACATTTCCAAGATAAATTTCTATTCAAAATAATAAAACTGGAAAAAAATAATTATGTGGGGTTTTGTTCACAGAAATTGAATGCATCCAGTTCATCAGAAGGCAGCACAGTTGATATTGGATTACCTCCAGAAGGTGAACAACCAGAAGCAGAACCAGAAGAAGTTCTAGAGCCAGAAGCTTGTTTTACAGAAGGTAGGCAAAGCAAAATAAAGGCAAGATAAATTGACCTAATTGTGTAGACTTAGGCAGGATTCTCTTTTTATTCAAAATCAAAAGAAGTTTAGTGATTATAGTTGTAATATCTGTTAGTATTAGCAACTCTTTCAGAGTTACTGCCACAGATTTACTGTTCTTGTGTGTTCTCTTTCTTTGGAAGGTATTGCGAAGGATAGGAAGCTTTAAATTCAAATACTAAACAAAAATGCTCAAAGAGGAATTATAAGGATCTAATGCAGTAGCACTATGATAAGAAATAAGTCAAATGATTACCATTCATTGTGATTCCTAATAAATATTTACTTTATTCTGACATCTCAAAATTTATTATCACATTTAGGGTGTGTACGGAGATTCAAATGCTGTCAAGTCAGTGTAGAAGAAGGAAAGGGGAAAATCTGGTGGAATCTTAGGAAAACCTGCTATAAGATTGTTGAACACAACTGGTTTGAGACCTTCATAGTCTTCATGATTCTTCTCAGCAGCGGTGCTCTGGTAAATTAAGTGTGGAACTGTTGTGACTATTGTGATTTTAAACAGCAAGCACTTAAAATTGCAGTTAATCACATAGCTACAGGTAACAAATTAGAAATTGATATCCAATTAATGTATGTTCTAATATAAATATATATCTGCAAGTATTTGGCATATATTGTAGGACATGTAAGAATTTGCTTGTGGGCTGTGAAACAAATTGTTTGGCAAGTTCAAAATGTGGTGTTAATGGAAATAAGAAATCAGTTTTATCAGACTGGTGTTCACATGTCTTAATATTGATGATCATAGCTTCTTTTTTTTTAATACACATTTAAATGAAAACACAACTGAGCTATGAACTTATCAGCAGCAACTCAAATTGTCAAACTGAGGAGGAAGGTGCCAACACAATTCCATCAGATATTTCACAGATTGGTGTTAAATCAGATGCACTGAGTAGGTATTGAAGTAATTAGTTTCTCATAGCAGGGGCAAAATATAATATTCTTTCTACACTTGGCTCAATGCACAGTGATTCACTGTCAATGTATACATTTTCTTTTGATAAGACAGTTATCTCTATTTAGGATTGCTTTGTGAGTTAATGTGCATAGTTTGGTTTCAATTATTCCTCAAAAATACTGTATCACACAGTCATTTTTAAATCCCTCATATAAATTTAATATAAATTTGTAACTCCCAAAAGGAAATCCTAATGTCAATATGCCTTTGCTATCTGTAGTGAGTTGATGCCAGGTACCCACCAAAGGTGCCCTGTAACTCTACACGTGGACAGGAGAGAGAAAATGTAATGAAGGGTTCATGGGTTGAGATAAGACCCAGGAGAGATCAGCCATCAAATACTGTAACCAAACCAGATTCAGCCTAGGGCTATTAACTGATTTTATTGTTAAAAAAAATCAGAGCAGGGTAATGAGAAGTAAAATAAATTTTAAAAACACCTTCACCTTCACCCCATCTCTCCCTCCTTCCCAGCTCAACATCCTCCCCCAGCAGCACAGGTAGACAGGGAATGTGCATTATGGTCAGTTCATCACACATTGTTTCTGCCAGTGCTCAGGGAGAGGAGTCCTTCCCCTGCTCCAGCATGGGGTCCCTTCCACGGGAGACAGCTCTCTGTGAACTACTCCAATGTGAGTCCATCCCACAGGCAGCAGTTCTCCAAAAACTGCTCCAATGTGGGTCCCTATTCCATGGAGTACAGTCCTTCAGGCACAGACTGATCCAGTCCTCCTGGTCCTACAAGTTCTTCTGGGCCACCTGCTCCAGCATGGGCTCCTCTCTCTATGGTCTGCAGGTCCTTGTGAGGAGCCTGCTCCAGCACGGGTTTCCCTCAGGTTCAGAGCCTGTTCTTGTGCATACCCCTGCTCTGGTGTGGGGCTCTTCCAGGGGCTGCAGGTGGGTCTCTGCATCCTGTGGATCTCCATGGGCTGCAGGGGCACAACTGCTTCACCATGATCTGCTCTGCTGGCTGCAGGACAATCTCAGCTCCAGTGCCTGGAGCACCTCCTGCCCCTCCTTCTCCACTGACCCTGGTATCTGCAGAGCTGTTCCTCTCACTTATTCTCACTCCACTTTCTCTGCCTGCAATTCTGACTGTACAATATTTTTTTTTTTCCTTCTTAAATATATTGTCACAGAGGTGTTACTGTCATTCCTGATTGGCTTGGTCTTGGCCAGTGGTGGGTCTGTCCTGGAGCCAGCTGGCATTGGCACTGCTGGACATGGAGGAAGCTTCTAGGAGCTTCCCACTGAAGCCACCCCTCTAGCCCCCCCCACTACCAAAACCTACCCACACAAACATTACCCATGGAAACAAATTAAAATGAAGTTTGAAGAGTGGTCTTACAGTAAATTTTGTGTATTGCTGCTCAGCTCAGCTGAAAAATTAATATTGTTTGGACCCAGCTTTATAAAAAGTATTAAGTGAAAGCCAAAGTTATGCTTGAGGGAAAGATACGTGCCTTATCATCCTATATATTTTTTCAATTCAAATTTTTTTCCTGGCCATTCCTATATGACACTGCAAATTGTGAAGACATTTAATTATATCTTCAAAAATCTTTTTCACAGGCATTTGAAGATATCTACATAGAGCAACGTAAAACTATCAAGACCATGCTGGAATATGCTGACAAAGTTTTCACCTATATCTTCATTCTGGAAATGCTTTTAAAATGGGTTGCTTATGGCTTTCAAACCTATTTCACTAATGCATGGTGCTGGCTGGACTTCCTGATTGTTGATGTATGTATTCTTTTTCATGTCCTGTACGACAGGCTTAGAATATTATGTTTTCAGGATAAGATTTCTGTTCTATTCAACAAAACCTCTATTTTAACTGCTGTGGTGGTATGGTTTATAATTCTGTTCAGAATGGAAAAAAAAATTGGATATACTTATTTGTCTAGAGATAAATATATCCTTATTTGGATATACTTATTTGTTTTTTTGAAATTCCCTAGTTTTATGAAGTAATTCTTTCTTGAAATACTGCTTTTTACTATCTTTTTTTGGTGGTATAGAAAAGATGCTGTTCATCCTCTTCAGTTTTTTTGTATATGGAAGCACTTTCTCAAACTGTTTCTCATATTCTAATGAAGTACTGTAAGTGTCCTGTCACTTACTCTGTGCAACATGAAATGAAAATGCTGCTAGGAATTGTCAGTTCCATTGTACTATTCAGTACCCTTGTACTTTTCACTGTATCATGGGGGTGACCTCAAAGAGACACTTCAGAGAACCATAGATGAGCCCCCTTAGGGTTCCCATGTGTTTTTCCAAAGGCTGCACTACCAAGGAGCAGATACACATTGTCTGAAGGAGACCTAGTGAGAAGTGCATTGTAATTTCAGGTCTACATGCTCAACAATGTATGTAAAGCACTGGGTGGCATAAATGGAAGACTACAGATCTTTGACCACATAGCAGATATTCATTTCCCTTCCATCCCCAATAGCCTGACTTACCTCTCACTTCCACAAATGTAATTCCCATGGAATGCAAGTTAAGAGTATGTCTTAAACCACCTATTTGTGCATTATGAAAAACACCAGAGTTCTATAGAAATTGCTAAATATCTCCCTAAAACTACAGTGATAGATGTGGAGGTCTTTACTACACAGAGCTTGGAAAACACTATACCTTTCTAAAGCCATACTGGCTTTGCAGATCCTGTGATAAGACTTGATTATATGCTTATATAGTATTTTATGATTGAGTCTGTACCTCTGTAAAACATGTATTGGCTCAATCATCCAATATGTAAATTGCCATGATCAGTAGAACTTGTATTTATCAAGAAATATTTAATTCTTATTTGATAATCTGTGGTTTATTTACTTCTGTGACCCTTATAAATAGCTTTATTAGTTTTTCATGTCAACCTTACCTTGGTGCAATTAAAAAAAAAAATAAATATCTGAAGCATTCTTTTTAATCTATAGTTAGGGGATTGAAATAAAAAATCAAAAAGAACAATTTGGAGATGAAGGAATTGAGAGAACAGGAAGGATGGAAGGGAAGGGCATTAAATGGACGTAAATAGAAGATTATTTGTTTTATTTTTGATTTATTAGGGCCACTCCTTCCCAATGGCTATTAGAAATACATTTCCAAGGATTATTGATGAAAGATAATTGTATTATTTATTTTACAGCTATTCTAGTTTATTTACTCATCTGCCTGCAGACCAGACCAGCGTTATGCAAGCCAGAATTGATGAAGTGGTTAAAGGAGTCACAGGGAATGTAATGAAGTGTGGATATGCCTTTCAGTGAAGCTTCAACCATTGTCTAACAAACAGTTGGTTCTCAGTCTTGATTAGTCCGGTTAAATCTGAACAGCAGTGGTAGCTATGGCTGTTGAATAAGATTTTCTGGACACTAAAAAGTTACATTTGACCAAAAGCAAGGTCTGGATGTGGTTTTTGAGAGCGTTTACATTCTCATCAAGTTCTGAAGATATCATGGGAAGTCCTGACCTAAATTGTCCATTCCAATTCACCCAGCTTTTGGGTGTTTTGTTTTTGCATGTGACTTCATTTTTGTTTAAATCCCACCAAATGTTGACTGGTTTATGTGACTATAGAAGGCACTTTTATACCATTCTATCAACATGATTTCATCAACAGGTACCTAGAATATCTTTTTATTCTACTTTGTCTGACATAAAATTTTTTCTGCATTATAGAGGGTTTCCTGGAGAAAGAGGTCCAGCCTTGAATCTTCTCAGAAGTTCAGGGCACACATCATTCCCACCATATGTATCGGAAGGATATAAAGATGAATGAGCAATATTGCCTTTCTGTTTTTGTGTAGGTCTCTTTGGTTAGCTTAACAGCAAATGCATTGGGTTACTCTGAACTTGGTGCCATTAAGTCCCTTAGGACACTAAGAGCTTTGAGACCTCTAAGAGCCTTGTCGCGATTTGAAGGGATGAGGGTAAGACAACGTGAAAGAATCTGAAATAATGCATGCATCCACGGAAACAATGCATGCAGAATAATCAACGGCCAATCCATGCAGAAGTGCTACACTACCATCCTATATATTTCACATTTATCACTAACATATAAGCAAAAGGCTTCATCTGCTTATATGAATTCATGTGTTATTGCACATATTGTTACACTTAATGAGGCTCCTTGGCCTTTCCCCATTTTCATATTTTCATGGAGGGCCCAAGGATTTATCAACTGCATGGATCTATGCAATATTACTGAATTTATCCTGTACAAACACATCCTGCTATAGTCAGAACAGTTTTAAAAAGCTCCAATACTTCCTCTTAAAAGTGTGTGCACATACATCCATGTATGCATGCACATGTGTATTTTGTACCAGTTTAGACTATCATACATAGTCTATATCTTTTAACATAGTATTCTGTATATATAAATTGGGAATGTCTTTTAGAACTAAAAGTTTTGTTATTAATTTGTATGTTAATAAGTAAATTAGCACTACTAAAATACCTTCTCTCTTTCATATTAGAACCATTGCATTCTATTTAAGAAAACTTTTCTAGCATATCAGAGATGGAGCTGGTTTTGTGATTTCTGGTTGCTTACTGCTTTCCACATTGATTGTAAAATGTTGATTATAATCTATAGAGCACTAAGCAGCCTGAAAACATATCAGACTTTTGCTGGTAAATTTGAGAAGTTGCTGTCCCCAGCTGTTCCTCATCACTGTATCAGTTACCACAGCTGAGGCCCTCAGCTGCCCAACAGGGTGTTCAGTCTGTCTCAGTGCAATGTCAAAGCAGTCAGTTTAAATCTCTTCTCTAGTGCACTGAAATGGACAAAGACCTGATGTACTCAGCCATGACTCAAAAGCTCTAGAAATGTTTCTCCCAAGGGTAGTAGTGAACAAACAAACATGGTAGATATTTCTAGCTCCAGCCAAAGGAAGATGAGTGGCTTACACCTTCAGGGTCCATCTGTCTCTCTTGGACATACTGCCATAGTGGGCATCAGCAGATGCACCTGAACTGGAACCCTACTGCCATAATTAAAAGGGATCCTTGCATGAGCTCCCTCCTGCAATCACTATTCTTTGCCAACCCAGGTGATAAGCTGATTAGCTAATTTGTAAGTCAACTACAAACTTGTGAGCTTCTGAAGAAAATGTCATGCTCTCTGTGTGTGGAAAGTAAGAGAAGAGACTTCAATGAAAAAGGAAATGGGCTTTGATGAAATGTTATAAATTCAAACAGGAAATAGCATTTATTTGCTTCCAAAAAATTTCTGGACCTTTACTAAAGCAAATTTGAAAATTTGGGATGTTTATATCAGAGGTAAGGCCTGTCTAAAGCATCAGTATTATCTCACTAAAATAATATTAACTGTTGGGGTTTCTTTTATGACAATGATTGGCAAAACAAAAAACCCAAAATAAAAATATTTCAAATTTTATAAAAAATTGCTGAAGTGGCAATTTATTGTTGCAAGGAAAAACCCAATAACCTTGTCATGAAGGTTTATGGGTAATTGTCAATCCCATGACTTCCATGTTGTGTTAACTTTACCTATGGATTTGATCCTGATTTGCCAACTGTATCTCTTTGTACAATACCCAGATGAGGAGAAGATTTATGAGTTTAGCAAAAAATGCAATAAAAAGTAGTAGATGAAGTTAGATTACCCAAGACTAGAAATGTGATCTGTAACTTCATTAGGTAGGCAATTAACCATTGAAATATTCCAATGGATGTAATGAATTTTGCCGTATTTAAAGTAATTAATTCCAAGTTCAGTGTCTTTAAAGATACAGTAGCTCAAGTTGATGAAGAGATTAGTATGAGAACATTTTAATGTCTGATACATGGAAATTCAAGATGTCTGTTCATAACATAATCATTCCATTGGTGTTTATCATGTATGAACTGAAAATTTGACAGTATGACATATATTTGCATGGACACTTAAATTACTTCCATTGAGCATTATACTTCCCGTATACAAGCAGGAAATTCTGTTCAATACATACACAATTTTTAATGCACTGTACTATTCTCTAGGATTTTGACTTGTGCCCATGCAAACTAGGAATTAATAGAAAAAAATTGCCCCTATGAAAAACATTATTTTTTCCCCTGCATCTTCCCACCACTGTTCTTGCTAGGAAGGTTATACTTTAATTTGCATTTGGTACTTCATTAAAATAGCCTGTGGGAATATAATTAATCTGTCCATGCTCTGTCCCAGGCAGTTTCACTCACTGCTGTATGGTGCTAGGCACTAATACCTTTTTCTTTCAGCTAGAAAACAAGGGGTTTGATGTCTTTCTTATGCTTCCCCTGCTTTCATTTGCTGCCAGGGCTAGCCCCCTTTTCTCACAGACTTACTACTAGTGGAAGCTGGAAGGTGTCGGGATCAGTGTTTCCTGTGATGCTCAACTGTACATTTTGAGTGTCTTCAAATTATTGGTGTCACAAGCTGGCTCTCTATAGCTTCAGGACTCAGACTAATACCAGAGAAAGTAGGTCAGCTGTAGAAATCCAGCAATTAAAGAAAGAACATGACTGGACCTGCAACTGCAGCACAAAGAGGAACAGAATTCTTGGGTGTACTGAGACTGAAACCTTGAGGACAAATATTTTCACTTCATTAACTATCCCTTATATCTCAAGAATTGTTCCTGATGGATGATATTATTACATTTAAGAAATCTACTTACATTTTTTTGAGTAGAAGAATTGAGATAACTTTCAATTTAAAAAATCCCAAACTAATATATTTTGAAAATATTCCCAAATTGGGAAAAAATGATCTTGCCATTTATTATTCCAGTCAAATTGTTGTAAAAATAAGTGAGTACATGATTTTCTAATTTATACTAATTCAGCATAGTTATTAGACTGTTCATTTGCTTAGGTCAAACAACGTCTTATGGCCTCCTACAGACATGTGGTTCACAGTGCTGAGCACAAGCTTGTCAACATAAGACAGCACTGTTGAAATAGTCAGAAGAGATTTATCCATCAGTTAGGAAATTCTCTCAACCTAGATGCTGACTTACAAAATTCTATATTACTTTTGCTTATTAATTTATAACAGGTATTGCTAAGGAGATTTTTAGCATGATTAAGAAATTATTCCGATTTTTTTAAAATTTCCCCATTATAAATAACCACTTATTAAAACATTTGATTTACAATATGTAGTAAAAAGGTACAAACAAGCAAAAAAGCATGAAACTGGACTTCATGCACCATTCTGTGCTTTTATAGAGTGGTGGAGTAGTTTACATTGAAAATAACTTCATTTGATGCACTTCCTAAAGTTAAATATAACAATTTCACTGAAGTGCTATAGGCTCTCAAATCTTGTCCAAAGTATGTATCACTCAAAAGAGGTAGTGTTTTGACAGGAATGGGGCCCTGAAAGTACGACAGGAATCTCTCCTTTCCTTCAGCCCAATTCTCCTTTATAGTATGCATGATGGTGGTTCATCACCTGTCTAATATTCAAAGGGTTCATTTTCTGTTCTGTAAAAGGACAAGGAATGAAAGCCATCTACCTGGATCACTGATTTTATAATTCATTGATTCTATGGATGGTAATAGTTGCAGATTTAACTGTAAGGCGAAAATACTTCATAGAACTTCACTACATATTTGTATTTCAAACAGAAACAGTAAGTTTATTATGCTAGAGGATCTGCCTTAGTACTTATATCATATAAACTAAATGAAGCATAAAAAAGCCCATCAAACTAATAGCTAGTGTTTTGCATTAAAAAAAAAAAAGAAAAAAGCAAACTTTAACTTTTCAGGATCTGCTTCAGTTGTTTTGGCAAAGTTGGTGGCAGTGCTCTACACTTAACAAATTTTATATTCTTAGAGTTATTTACAGAGGCAATTAAAATAGGAATGAATTAATTTAGCATCATTGATTCCATCGTTAAATTAATAATTCTCATTCATAATGGACCTACTTTCTCCCAAATTTTATTTTCCTCAGTGTTTTATTTTCATTCTGGCATGTTTTTAATCATTGCTTATCATCACACATGAACTCATTTTCACATTTTTCTTTCCTGAAGCCTGATTGTTCCCAAAATTCAGTTGGGAATTAAATCAAGTCTCTTTTTCAAGTTTTATCTGCCAGTTGCCTGAACACTAACAGCTCTGGTGTGTTCAGATGCTCAGTAGCTTTCCTGGTTTGAACTTTTCTACTTTTCTAATTCTAAATGTAAACATCCAAAGGAGCATGCATACATCACTTGGTTTTATTTCTAAAAAAAGCTCAAATTTAATTTCAATTAGAAATTTGCTTAGTAATAGATTTGTACTTGCTTGGATTTATCCAGTAAACATGTAGTATTAAAAATTTGGTTTGTTTGATTCAATCAGTGATTATAATTATTATGGTTTTGCAGATATACATTAAGTAAATATTCTAAAAAGCACTGATAAACACTTATTTTTCCTCTTTTTTTAAATTAAATTTGGTTTACTGGTTCTTATTTTACCCATTCTTTAAAGCTACCATTTGCTACTATATGTATTTTTTCCTTCTAATTAAGTTTGGCATTTTATCGTTCCTCTATATTGCTTTTCTGACTTGTTACTCTCAACAATTGAAGTGTAACACAGATATTAGAATTATTATAGCATGGTTCATGTGAGAGAGGCTGATGAAGCATTTGTAAGACCCTGGTACCTGTGTTCTTACAGTGTGTCTCTTCGGTTTCATTTCTACTCCAGGTTGTGGTGAATGCCCTGTTAGGAGCAATTCCATCTATTATGAATGTGCTTCTTGTTTGCCTTATATTCTGGCTGATATTTAGTATCATGGGAGTAAATCTATTTGCTGGAAAGTTTTACTACTGTGTTAACACTACAACCGATGAGAGATTTGATATCAGCCAAATTAACAACTTCAGTCAATGTGAGGAGCTCATACAAAACAATGAAACTGCCCGCTGGAAGAACGTGAAGGTTAACTTTGACAACGTAGGCCTTGGTTACCTTTCTCTGCTTCAAGTGGTGAGACACCAGTCCTTAATTTCTATTTCTATTTCTAAACTGTAAAGTTTTCTACTTTTTTTTTTTTTTAATTTAGAAATTTTGTCTCTCAATTCTTGGTTTGAATTATGAAGCGTGGGATAAATCCATGACTCTACAGAAGTAAAACAAAGCCTAGAGGATATACTGACTATGAAAAAAAAATGTAATTCAAACCTTAGCTGCATTGAATCTGTATCAAGTAAAGCTCTAATGCTCATGCACAGAAAAAATAACTTTTACATCAGATATTATTCATAATAGACTAAAATTCTTAATGGATGCTGTCTCCTCTATAGTCAGATATTAGAATTGGCTTGCAATTCTTGTACATGAATAAAACATACAATAGAAGGCAAAAGTCAGCTATTAGGATTTCACTCTGCTGGTTTTCATGATGATTACTAAAGACACTTAGTCTTCAGCTCCTAAAAAATGCTTCTGACAAGCCATTTTCCAGGAAAAGTGTGACCTAAACACCTGTGTTCTGTTTATAGGCTACATTTAAAGGATGGATGGATATCATGTACGCAGCTGTGGATTCTCGTAATGTGAGTATAGTCCCTTGACTCCATTTGTTTTGATTGTATGAGCTCCAAGATTTGAGAATGTAATTTTAAGATCTTTCAGAAATTACAGTAAAAATGAAAGAACAAAGAGTTACTATAATTTTGTAGTTAAAGAAAATTGAAACTATGGGAAAAATACAAGAAATGAGGAAAGCAGAGAAGCAGTCCTAAAGGATTTCGTTTTCTCTACGTTACACTTGAATCAAAATTCCTCAGTCCTACAACACACTTACCTATTGCAATGAAATACCTTTTCCTCCTCTCATTATGCATTGAACCATTCTTTATATTTGGAAACAGACACCAATACAGAGAGGGTTTTTGTTTTTTTGGTTTTTTTTTTGTAATACTGACCTTATTTATGGTTAAGACCTTCATTGTGCTCTGCAAGCTGCCTGATTCCTTTCTTCAGGGCACAGTGCATATTTTTAATTACACCTGTTCATTTTCTTACCCTTTGGCCTGCCCCTTGTTCCCTTGAGGCAAGTTTTCCTCTAGTTCTAAGTAGACAATTAAATAAACTATACTGGTAAAGCTCCTTTTTTTTTTTTTTTTTTTTT
>VZRH01006788.1:855478-910917 GCA_013397555.1 Urocynchramus pylzowi
GGGCGCCTGGGCTCGGGGCCCCTGGCTCGGGGCCCCTGGGCTGTGCGGCTCTGCCCCGCTGGGCCTCGCCGGGCCTGGCCGCGCTGCACGGAGGGCACGGACCGAGCTGCGCTAGCCCCAGCTGGCCCCGGCACAGCGGAATGAATGGGAAACGTCTCGGAGGATTTCTGTGTAGTGTGTGGTTCTGGATAGATCCTGTGGTGCTGCAAGACTGTGCTAGTCCTGTGTAAGAAACTATGTTCTAGATCCATTCAGCACAGCAAACTCTGGAGCAACGAGATACCTCCAGTTCGTTCTTTGTTTAAAACATCTTCTGGTCTCAGTAGACAGGAGGACAAACAGTTGTGAGAGGCAGTGGGTGACCCAGACTAGAAGAGCTAAATAATGAACAGATTGCTTCAGGCTGTAAACATGCTCAGTTTCCCATGTTCTTTCACACTTAATGGGTAATTATACCCACCGTATATTGCAGTGTTCTGAATGAGGATCTGTTTTACTGGGGGAAGATTGCTAACGAAAGTCTACCACAAGAGATTTTGCATCCATATTAGTCACCCTTACTTTATCAGTGGGCAAATTGGAGAATGGATTTTTGCGTCGTGCCTGTAGAAAAAACGAAGCTCTAAGGGATTTGTAAATTTCAGTATATTTACCCTGAAAAGTGGCAACGTAAATAAACACCCAAGGGCAAAGGTGCTGGAGTGACATACCTTAGGGTGATTCCAAAACAACTTATGTGCTTTTTGGTCTTGTCAGAGCAAAGCAGGCTAAAGTAATTTCTAAAATACTTTAAAAATTGACTACAAGGGAAGGTCTGCCCTCTTTGAATGCCTGTTTTTATCTGTGGCTATTGTTTCAAGATGTTATTTTCATGTTTATTGCTTGAACAATAGTTCAGGTTAGCTCAACAACATCCCTCGCTAGTCACTAAAAATCTCATCCTAATTTGTTTTAGAGAATGCAGTTAAGTGCAGCAAAATGGGAAAATGTGGATAGTTTGTGACTAAGCATGCTGTATTTTAAAGTGTTCTTACACATCATAAAGCTCTTTAGGTCTATTTAGCTGCTCCTATTAAATAAATAGAGCTTTCAGCAATATGTGGTAGAATTTTGGTTGAACCTCGGGAAATCTGTTTGTATTTTGAGTTAGGTAGTATATATGAAATATAAAGCACTTGAATGTAGACTGGTTTCGTCACTCTTCGGGGACCCTTACTTGTGTAATGGGCCAAAAAGTATTTGAAGCATGCATTGTTACCTTGCTATGAATTTATCTTTGTGATAGGTCTTGTGTCTAGTGTTTAGATTTTTGTTTTTGTGCGGTTGCTCTCATGACAATTTAAAATGATTTCCTGCCTCTGTGATTGCATCGCAATGGCTGTGGAGGGAATAAGCAATAAGCAACTGCAGGAAGTTGTAATGTGTGTTACAACACACATTCACAATTGTAAATTGTTGTATTTTGGAAACAAATGGCCTTGTAGAGACGCTACAGATCAGCAGACAGCCTTGTTTGGCACTTGTCACACTGGTAGCACAGCTTGCATTAACCACAGACAGATGTTACTGCACGGATGTACTACATCAGTCTATTTGTTCAAAGTGAAGGGAGGCTGAATGGGGCTGAACTGGAGTTTACTTTCTATTGGGGAGTCTTCTACAGGTGGCTGATGGTGACTGATGGTTTTGGTTTAACCCCGCCTGGCAACTAAATGCTGCACAGCTGTTCACTCACTCCAGCAGCAGGATGGGGGAGTCAATCAGAAGGGTAAAAGTGAGGAAACTTGTGGTTTGAGGTAAAGGCTGTTCAGTAGGTGAAGGAAAAGCTGTGCTCACAAACAAAGCCAAACAAGGCATCCATCCACCAGGTCCCAAGGGCAGGTTGGTGTTCAGCCATCCCCAGGACAGCCAGCGCTGCACCACACATAGCGGTGACTTGGGAAGACAAACACTGTCACTCCAAACATTCCCCCTTCTTCCCCCAGGTTTGTATGCTGAGCATGGCACCATTATGGTGTCAGGGATATCCCTGTGGTCAGCTGGGGGCAGCTGTCCTGGCTGTGTCCCCTCCCAGCTCCTTGTGCACCCCCATTCTCCTCACTGGTAGGGCCGTGTGAGGTGCAGGATGAAAACATCCTGGAATCACCAACACTGTGTCCAGCACAAATCCTAAACACAGCACCATACCAGCTGCTATGAAGGAATTTAACTCTCTCCAAGCCAAACCCAGCACACTAATTTAGAGAAATGTTGAGCCAGAGAATAAGAAGGTTTGAATGCTGTAAAGACCCTAAGCAACTCTTTCAGTGAGCCATTGGAAAGGGCTTACAGTTGTTCAGGTACTCTAAGTTAGACCCACAGAAGAAATACTGACAAGGTATTTTCAAGAGATCAAAACAAAAAGAACTTTATTTCCAACTTCAGAAAAGCAAAGAAACTTTGAGAAGGGTTTAATGCAGCATTTAATCAACATAAAACACTTCTCAATGCATTAACTTGGCCCATTCAACTTAGCAAACTCTAAGCCAATTCAGTTTTAAGTTCTCAAAAATTCCAAGAAGAGGGAATTAGAAAGACAGAAAAGATCCAGAAAAGGACACATGTCAGTAGCAACTCCTGGATTCCAGAGGTATTGAGATAAAAATTCCAAGAGGAGGAAGGGTCAAGGCATCTGATTGCTTTGTGTTTGGCCTTAAATACCCCTCGGCCTTCCTGGGCCCTTCCCCCAGGTAGGACTTGGTCATTTGGCCACCAAGGAGTTGGGTTAAGGGCTCCAGAGGGGGGGTGTAAAGCACTGCTGCTCCTGTGCCAGGAATTGGCAGCCACAGCAGGGCTGGGATAGAGGCTCTAGGGTGGGGGTGTGGGGCAGGGCACTGCCTCCCCAGGGCAAGGCCTGACCTGCCCCTGCCCCCTCACATGCTCTCCAGTGTGTCTCTGGCATCAATCTTTTCATCTCTCACAGATATCTCTGGCAGTGAAGGCATCTTCCTAATGTGTGTCTGAATCTGAGAAAAATGGAACATTTGTGTTACTGGAAAAAAGATTCATCAAATAGATGCAGTGTTAAGTGAAGAACTGATACATGCATGTAAAATGATCTAGAAGAGTTAATATTTTCCTTTGTTTTTTGCTGTTTCTAGTATGCATCATTGTTCTGTATTAGTTACTCTCTTACCCCACAACCCATTTAAGGAAGCTTATATTTTTGCTAATTCTAAAAACCTGTCAAATGAATAATGCCACACTATTCTGAAAGTAAAATTTTATCTTTTAAAATTTCATCTTTTAAATTTATCTTTTATCTTATTTATCAGCTTTCTCACTGAACTGGTTCACTTTGTTGTAAATTGCTTGACTTCTTGAGTCCAGTTTAAAAACTTTTGCAGACCTTAATAAAAATGCAGGTATCACCTCTCTCCCTCTCCTTCCCCCTGTTTGCTCTATGGCTTTGACAGGTGAAAAAGAAAAGCCTGTTACATTTCCCATTTCCCAGGCAACTGCCCTCTCCATTGGGAATGCTTTCCATTACTCTCAATAGCCTCAGTTACTTGATGATTAGTCCAAGCATTTGGCAAGACCTGTACAGTTCTGTGCCAGAGTGTGCAGGCTAGGTCAAAAAGGAGAGTGGGCATGGCCAAAATGGAGATAGCTGCTCTTATCTGCCCTCCAGGGAGGGGGGTGAAATGAAGGTAATCCAAACTAATTGGTTTCAGTGACAATACATTCTGTATAATGTGCTGTCTGATAAGCAAGTGTTGTTAGGACAGATAAAAAAGAATGTATTTCCTAATTAATGGTTCTGCAAAGCAATCTGGGGCCATGAGCCAGTCTGCAGATAAGACTTGTACCTAGTTTCCTAGGATTCTTTTTAAATTAGTCATAATCTGATACTTAAGTAGTTATAATGTTAAAAGGTATTCTAAACATATATGAGACTGCTTTGACTTATAAAAGCAGTTTTTGCAGGTAACTGTTTTGCAAAACTGTTTTCTTCAGGGTTCTCCCCAACTTCATTGTTGTGTCACAAATCAGCATATGTGACCTAAAGGTCACATCATTTCAATGCAGTACTTACCATGTGGTGTTCTCAAGACATTTTGTATCATACACATATTTGACAGGAAAATAAATTAATCTAGTCTCTTGATAAGATTATAATGGGGTACTGAAAGGGTTATGTTTGAAAGTATGAATTCCATGTTATTACATGGATCCTTTGATCAGCCTGTTGGGTTTTTTTATTCACACTTCTGCAAACTGTTTGTGTTCAAGTGGGAACTGCATGACTCTGGGTTTGACACTGCTTTTTCACTTAGCTTTGAAGTGCCAACAGCCTTCTCAAAAGGCATGATGGTCTATTTTTGTAATCAAGCACTGATTTTTGTTAGCTGGTGAGAACAGATACAAAGGACAAATTGCATGTATACTCTTGAAATATTGTTTTATTTAATTGCATTAGAAGTCTTTATATAGTTTCTTACAGAGTATTTTTTGTGTGTGTGCTTTAGTCTTTTGTCTCTTCTGTTTTTTGAGGTCTGTTTGCTCAATCTCTCTACATACAGTACAGTAATGTAAAGCACTAATGTACACTTTGTACCAAATATGTCTAGAAAAGACACATATGGAAGTAGGTATTTTTGTGCTGGATGTAGCAGATATGAAATACAAATTTACCTCATTTTGTATAAACAATGTCTGTATTTTAGTGAAAATTTGCAAGATATTTGTGGAAGGAGGATTTGGAAGTAAGATTTGAGGCAGCATTTTGTTTTCAGGTTGAAAATAGTCAAGCATTTTTTATACAAAACCCTGGACTGTTGGTCATTTCACAGTAGACTTGTTTCTGTTATAGGCTTGCTATGTCACAACTGGCTTCTTTTGCAGTTCCCATGGCAACAAGGATTTTTGAACTGCTAAGCAGGATACTGCTTTGAGGGAGTATAAATATTCTTTATTATGGAAGAAATTTTGATCATTGAAAGCTGATCAGGCACTCTGCTGTTTCCCCTCAGGTTCCTCCTCTTAATCATCTGTGTTTTGCCCATATGTTTACACCTAAATGTGAATTGTTATTTGACAAGAATACAGTTACCTGTTCTGATTTTTAACGTGGCATAAAAAATTATGAAAAAAAATTTTCAAGCCTTACTGTCATGATAGCATAGAAGAACATGTTGTTTTCCAGATACAGTCTCAACAAGCAGGAGAGCACTCTATATGCCTAGAAATTTGTATGTTTATTTTTGAACATTGTGTATGCTTATAAAAACTAATGAGAGTTTAGCTGCTCAGGATTTGCCATG
Source organism: Urocynchramus pylzowi (assembly GCA_013397555.1). Taxonomy (NCBI): domain Eukaryota; kingdom Metazoa; phylum Chordata; class Aves; order Passeriformes; family Fringillidae; genus Urocynchramus; species Urocynchramus pylzowi. The sequence continues at coordinate 860,782 of VZRH01006788.1, forward strand.
CTTCTGTTAATGCTTACTTTGGCTTGAACTTGTTTCCAAGATGCATTAAAAAAATATTTACTTCTTTAACAGACTTAGACTATATTTTTAAAGTGAAGGATCTCAAAGTACTGCACCTGATTCACAAACTAAAATTTATTAGTAGTGGCAATAATTGTGTGTGTTTTTCAGTGTCTGTCCCTCACCATCTCAGATGAGCAAAAGTGGTGTGGGATGTTTGGGGTGTATCCTGAACCAAACACTATCGGATAAGCCTTGATAGGATATAGGATAAGCAGAGTAATTCTGCTTGGGTCATTTTTTCAAAGTTAGATAAGTTTTCTGTGTTGTTGTCTTTCCTTCTGAGCACTCATTCCAAAATAAGAAGCCATTTATTCAGATTTGTCAAGTTCTCACCATAACCCCACAGTTTAGTATGGGTTGTTGTGTTTTGTAACTCGTAAAAAAGAAAATGGGAATTACAAAGTTGCTGAAACAAACAGCTCAGGTAAAGTAGATAATTTAATGTTGTAAAAGCCTCTGAATAGTACATCTAAGAAATTTATCCTCATAACATGTGGTAATTTAGAGATGTATTAAAAACAAATTTGGAAAGTAAAGGCAGATGCCAGTGGCCTGCTGGTCTTCATGGTTTGGACTGGGAGACCTCTGTTTCCCCCTGCCACTGTCATCACACTCAAAGGTGGATTATTATGGAAGCATGAAAAGGAAAAAAACACCAATGTGACCTTTACAACTGGAGCTACTCATTGAAAGACAAGCAGTTCTGCTGGAGAAGGATCATACAGGAAAGAGCAACGTAGTATATAGTAACAACTTCTTCCAAATATCCATTTGTTAAAGACTTTTCACTTCTGCTATCACCTGTGTAGGTTATAGCTGTAACAAAATGACTTGCATATACATGAGAGAAATTGTGCCTAGTACCTAGATCCAAGCATGAATACCCTGGATACACATGATTTTTTTTTTTTTCAAGTGAAGCTAGAAGTTCTGGAATGACTAATTTTAACTTTTTCTTCCAACTAACTTCCATCAAAGTCAATTCAGAGCTAATATTAGAAAAATACTTACAGGCTGCAGAGGTATATAATTTATAATGCTGTATGTGATTCTGGAACATTCTGTTTGGAAATTCAAGAAACTCAAGCCGTGAAAACTGGAATTTGGAACATGGATCTGAAAAGATTTACGGTGATGGATAGCATCTGGCAGTGTATTGCATTGCCTCTCCTCCCCTGCCTTCCAACACAGCCTCAACTCACTTGTAAAAACTTAAAGGCTTATTTTAGAATTTGTTTTCTGGCTTTGCTTGTAATACTAGGCAGTGCAGTTTTTCACTGAATAATTTGTCCAGTGCTCCCTAAGAATTCAAGAGAACAGATAATTGCTACCTTGGGTTTTAGGCTGAAGAAATGCAAAAAGTTTGGGAAAAGAGGTCCCTTAAATGCAATTAAAGAATAAGAGGAGTGGAGTAAGAGTGTCAGGAGCTCTCTGTTGCTTCTGGTGAGGATGTGAGGCTGGTGATTCTGCATGAAGCTCGATGAATGGCTTGAACAGCTAGCTTCTGCATTTCTGTTGAGACACATTAGGAGTGACAATGTGATGACATAATCACTGACCCCAGATTGTTCTCGGCTATAAATCCTCTGGTTGCAGTCTCCACTGTTTCTCTGCATGTGCCGTTCACGTTTAAGGGCTTTTCAGATCATCTCCAGCACCATCTGCTGCATAATGGAAAGAAAACAATTGTGCTGTGTGTGGAGCCAGCTGACTCCCTGAGTGGATTTGGGGGTTTGCAAAATCCATCTCGTCTCGAGGAACTTGTCTGTCTGCTTGTTCTCACTGCCATACTGAGCACTAGTCACTAGGCTGCCATTACGGGTGAAAAATAAAACAAAGTAGGGACTCATTTACAGGGGCATACACGTTTTGAGCTGGTCAGATACTTTATGTGTGTTCTCATGCTCGTGTACAAGGAATACGGCACATCCTATTGGACTTAGGGAAACATTGTATTTGAAGCACCTTGTCAGTGTGAGTGTGCTGGTAACACTGGTGGTGCAGGGGCGGTGAGGAGATAAGCACCGGGTTTCTTAACTGCAAGCATTCACTAGGTGTCAGTGCATGATTGCACCGAACCGATGCTCTTGCTGAGTTCTTTGATTGTGGTACCTCCCTTATGAAGAAGGATTTTAAAGAAAATTCACACTTTTTTTTTTTTTTTTCCCCAGAATGCAATGTGGATTGCATTTAAGAATAACTAATGAATAAAAGTAATACTTCAGTCTTTTTTTTAAGGAACAGTCTGATAAAAATGCTGATTCTAAAATAAAATTACTACCATGTTTTGTGCTTAATGAAGATAATTTAAAGACTCAGCTCCTGAACTGATCACTGTCAGGCTTTCTTGTCAGCATCTAATATATTACTGATGAAACACTCTACTCATGCTGCTGCTGATCCTGGGTGTGACTAAAATTCCTATTAAGATGTGGAAAAATTGTAGTTTTTATAGTGATATATTATCTGTAAAATGGATACATTCAATTATTATCAAAACTATTGTTTTCCTTAAGAGATGTTAAAGATCAAATTTGTAAATGTCAGTCAGAGAGGAGGAAAGCCCCATGAAAATAGCTAAAATTGCCTGGTTTTCTGTTCTCTTATCATATTGTATCCCTGGAATGAAATATAGTGTTTATTAGAATATCTTGAATTGCTTGCATCTCACCATTAGATTTTTTTAAAAAAGATGGACTAAAAAAATTGGTTTAAAATCCATTTTTAAAACAGATTTAAATTCATATTTAGTTTTAGTAATAAATTATTCGGGAACTCATCTTTTCAATCTCTGTAGAGTGATCAGCGTTCATCTAGAAGTTTAAGTTGTTCCAAAATGGATATTTTTTGTGTTGCCTTTGAAAGTGTTTGATGAGAACTGTACATTAATAGGTCAAAATAGCAGAAAGAGTCATTCATGTTATATATGAAAGTATTTGAAATGGCTTTCCTGTATCTTCCAGTTTATATTGAACTTCTTCTATTATATTTTAATCCATAACATTGAGTGGATGATACCCTTTAGCCTTTTATACTTAATCTCTTTACAAGTGAGGCCTTTTGTAGAACTGTTCAGGTTTCCCTCGGGGAAGTGCCAATGGTTGTGCTGATAGATAAGAGAAGTTAGCTTGGTTACAAAGACAAGGTTTTGACTTGTGCTGTACACTGTATTTCCACATATTCAATATGTAGCAGAGATATTGAAGGGATTGTCTGATGGCCAAGCTTCAGTATTTTCCCTATTTGATGTAGCTGTATAAGGGTACTATCTTTGATGCCATCTTTGTTTCATCATACCACCTACCTGTGAGATAGGAACCATCTGATCATCAAAGGCACATTTCTTCTGCCCCAGAGTGCCTCCAGTTACATTTATGCACTGCATCTCTCATCGTGGGACACAGCTACCTGACTGGACAGATTTTTCAGACAATTTTTGACTGCGTTTGTAAAAGATCTGTAAGGGATACAGTAGGAAGACTGTGGAGGCCATTGTCTGCACCTCTCCCTTACAGACACACTGAATATACACTTGTTCTAAATAAAGGAGAGCTTGAATGACTTCTCATTGCATATGACTTTCTGATTTTGTGTCTGAATACTGAAGGAAGCCTGTTCTCCAGCTTCTATCGTTCATTAACTTCTCCAAAAATTATCTATTCACAATGATACAAAATAAAGCAGACTCTGTCACTGCTTTGAAAATCTTTCCTAGCCTAAGGCTTAACAGTTTGTGTAAGAAGTGAGGCTTTTTCGTTTTGATGACAACTTTGGGATTCTTCCAGAACCTCTTTTCAGAAGCTGATCTGTCTGAAAAGAGCTCTCTCTGCCCAGTGACAATGTTTTTTGTCTTTCCTTGTTTGACATGTCTTGAGAAAGCTGTTCAAATTAGTTCCTGGTTGTTGCTTTTGACTACCCTGCTTTTCCATGCCAGCCCTGATGTTCTGTTGGTATGGCTGCTTCAAAGTTTGTGATTCTGCTAAGCATTTTCTTGCAGGTGTGCTGCTGCACTGAAGGTGATTAAAAAGGCATTTGCAAGTCAGGAAATCCATTTGATGTCTCTCTGCAGCTACAATCTTTAAAGTAATGCTTCCTGTGTTTTTAACATAGCCAGTAGAACTTGTGTCATCCTGCATTCAGTCATCCTGCATTTCACTGGGGCTTCCACCTTGCTGAAATGAGCATACTAGCACTGTAGGATATCTGAATTTATGAGCTTTAGAGTAGTCTTTAGAGTAGTTTTTTTTTAGTCAGCTCTATGCAGTGGAAATCCAAAGCACTGATCTCTTTTCTATGGGTGAACTCCTAATGTAATTGGATTTTCTCTTCTGCCAGTGATAGCCATGTAGTTGTTTATTGTAGTTGAGAGCAGTTCCTAAGAAAATGAGAGACTTGGATACTGTTTTTTCTTGGCCTGGAAGTGTTGAAATTGACACCTGAATCTTTCAGAGATTTAACGTAATGAACAAGCTATAAAATAATGTTGGGAGGATAGTGCTAGGCAAGGGCCTGCCATTTCTCTTGGCTGATATTGGATGAAATGGGGCATAACACTCTAATGCTGGGCCACTCACTTGTGTGTAGGGATCATTGGGCTTTCTTGTTCACAAGATTGATTTGGAAATAGGGACTAGATTCTTGTTCCCTGCCAAGTGAGTGTTCTTACAGATCTGTATGTGAAGACACTGGTCAATTTTTGCAGAACACTGCTTTCTTTGGTGCAGCTGAAGTTCCTGTTACCTGGGGAGTGAGGACATTTTAATTTATCAGCAAAATTATGTACATTTTGAATTCCGCCTTAGCTATGATGGAGCAAAAAGGCAAATAATGACCTTTCATTTTACAAGGAGACAAATTAGGCATACTCTGAATTTCTGAAAAAGCAACTGGTCTTCCATATAATTTTCCCCTCCTTTTTTTAACAGCTCTGCCACTTACAAGCTTTAAATTTGCTTACTGTTCATTCAATAGCTTAACTTAATGCCCTACTCATTATCTTTTGTGATTAAAGATCTTTAATCTTTATGTGATGCATAACTTATGTTTGTTTCCTGTACAATGGTGATTTTTCTTCGTTATTAAAAACAAACGCACTAGGACAAAACCATGCATGGAGCAGGCATGAGAATGGCCCCAAGGAAGTGTTTGTATTGAAAGGCTGGTAGTACTGGTTAGTCACATGTCCTTATGAACTGGACATGATTTCCTTGGATGCTCTTTCCTTGTCTGTTTTGGTGAGCTGTGCATCAGCGGCACTGGGGAAAACCAGTGAGTGCTCTCAACAGTGCATGGCCTTTCCTAAAAGTGTGCTTGGGGTAAAGGAGGAGCTCCTTCAGTGACTTTTGGAATTAAGTTTTGCACAAGTATATTTAAAAATGTAGTGCTTTTGTTGGTAGAAATGTAAAACACTGTTAATTTTTTATACCAGAAATTGTTATGAAAAAACCCCTGGTTTGTCTGTATCATGTACTTGAGGACCTGACTCACCATTTGATACCTCTTTTGATCACTGGTTGGCACATGGATACACATAGCATATGGCACAAAATCCACTATCTAATACAGGAGAAGGGTGATTTTAGATATCAGTGTAGCCTTGTGAGCTCTCTGGTCATCTGTGTGAACTGGGCAGCCCCACAATCCCCAATAAAAGTAAAAGGTTAAGGGCGACTTTTAGTGACCAGTATGAATGAATATGGATATGACCAATAGGTGAGGCTGAAGATAGGGTAGCTGTAGACTCATGAATGAAGCTGGGCAGGGGAGAGAGAGCAGAAACTTGCCAGGAAAAACCAAATTAGGAGGATTAGGACACTGTGCATGTGGTTGAAACTAGGATGATAACACTCAGGGCAAAATTTATCTAAATCTCGTTGATTTTTAATTTTACTCTCGAAAAAAAATGAGAGATGCCCACAGTTGGGGTAAGCATCAAATGTTTGGAGGAAATGTATTTCGATATTATCCCTGTTCTTAATGTTTTTCCACCTCTCCTGTTTGCATTAGATGTTTGTAACTAATTGTGATATAGCTGCTTAAGCTCATAATATTTGGCTTCATGCATTTATGTTTCTGTACATTTTATTAACCTTAAAGGCTTCATCAAGTCAGTGCATTAGTAGAGGAGGAGGAATATAAATAAAAGAAGAAACTCTTGCCTGCAAAATAAGCAGAAAAAAACCCCTTATTAATCTTTCAGGTACTCAGCTGTGTTGACTAAGTAAAATCTCGTAAGGTGCCTGTGTCATAGCAGTAAAAAGTGGTGTTCCTCCCTGACCTAGCTGTCAGTCTGTGTTCCTTTCAAAAGTTAGTATCTCCTCTTTTCCCTTACTGTGCTATGCCACCATCACTGGAGCAGCTAAGGCTAAAAGCCAAGAATTTTTATTTACCACTAATAAAAACTGGGTTAATAAACTTTTTCAGGTTTGTTTAATTTTGCCTTTCATTATGCTAGATTATGGTTCAAGAGAAGCTTGCTTTTGAAGTCTGATGTTTTAGGCTTTTGTACTGTTATTTAGTTATGAGAAGTCAATTCTAGGAATTGGAAGTCAATTTGAGAAGTGCTTACCTGACTTAGTTGGTATGCAAATAAGTAAAATTGGAAATAATTTCCATGGTAGAAAGCTGCTTTATAAGCTAGTTATAGATGAGTTAATGGAAATCCATGTGTACTCTTGTGTAAAAGTTCCTTGCTTACCTTTTGTCTCTTTTTGTGTCACTTGTTATACTACTTTTGCTTTGACTGAAGGCAGATGACTATACTTTTGAGCTGACTGAAGGAATATAGACTCAATGTTGGTAAGTGGGTGGGAGTCTGAGAAACTTAAAATTTATGTAACTTGTATTTCTAGGAGGTTAAAATTAGTCTGCCTTGAATATGTTTTTCAGTTTTGCCTGAGATTTGTTCTCACCTGGCACTATTTTCATGGAGGTTTCTGTGGTGTAGGTTTTTTTAGAGTTTTTTTGTTTGGTTGGTTGGTTGGTTTTGTTTTTAATTTTGCTTGATTTCACACAAGCTCTCTACGTATATTTTAAGAAGAAAGGAACATTTGGTTTGATTTTCCTTGGTTTTGTTTATCAAGAAGTAAAGAAAAACTTACTTCTAATGGGTGCTGCAGTACTGTTTGTCTTAAAACTATGGCAGGTGTTTTCAGCCTTTAGCAACACAATAGGCAGTGTAGGGCCTTCCCCACTCACCCCGTTGATGAAACTTCCCAGTGTGCCCATTCCTGAGGCTCTGGAATTTGCACTCCTGAGGCCACACTTGCACAGCTGGGACCAGAGCCCCTTTGTGGCAGGTGGCCCCAGTGACCCGGCAGGCCCTGCTGGACACCCAGCACAGCCCCCTCACACAGCCAGACCGAGTTTCCTCACCAGTTCCACCTTGGGCTGCCCACAGCAGAGCCTCATGTGTCCATAAAGCTGTTTATTCCTGGCACAGTAACTTTTTTTTAGTTAGTTTCCTTTTAGAAAAGGAGCTTTTCTTTTTTCCAAAGTAATAGCTCGGGAGAAAAAAGATAAATGTGTGTTGTGTGGAGTATCAAGTATAGGTAAGTTTAAAAAAAGAGAAATAGCCAAACAAATACAAGTACAAAAAGTAATTCCTTGAGTCACAGCAGGGACTGGGGACAAACCTGGATTGTTTCCATTTCTCCATCTCTGTGTATATGTGGTTAATTAGTCCAATAATGGCACTTTGGAGCTGGAAAGCATTGCTGAGATTTAGCAGGTGCTGGCTCTGGAAAGGGCCAGTCAGGTCCAGGTGCTCTGCTGGGGAGCAGCCAGTGCAGCAGGTGGCTTGGAAGGAGCAGGTGAGACAGGGGCCGAGGGCAGCTCAGCAGTGCGGAGCAGCTCAGGCTGGGCTGGGCTGGGCTGCCAGGCTGGCTTGGGAGCTTGGTGGGGAGGCAGCCCTGGGATCCGGGGAGGCAGCTCTGGGATCCGGGGAGGCAGCTCTGGGATCCGGGGAGGCAGCCCTGGGATCTTCGGAGGCAGGCGGCCGGCTCAGCCCTCGGGCCGGGCTCAGCCCCCGGGCCCGGCTCAGCCCTCGGGCCCGGCTCAGCCCTCGGGCCCGGCTCAGCCCTCGGATCGGGCTCAGCCCCCGGGCCCGGCTCAGCCCCCGGGGTCGAGCTCAGCCCTGGGGTCGGGCTCAGCCCTGGGGTCGGGCTCAGCCCTGGGGTCGGGCTCAGCCCTGGGGTCGGGCTCAGGAGGTGCCGGGCCGGGTCCCAGCAGGGCTGCAGCAGTGGGAGCACAGCTGCAGCAGTGGGAGCACAGCTGCAGCAGGGGCCAAGTGCAAGAGGCTCAACTTGAAGGAAGGGTCCTGGCAAGGGGTGGGCAGGGGCTGCCGCTGCCTTCCTCTGTCAGGGCCACCAGCTGTGTTGTCTGTAGGTTGGGCTTTTGCCCAGGCAGCCAAACGCCCCCACCTGCACAGGAGAATGTCCTCAGCACTCTGCAGAAGTGAATTTCATATATTTAAAGTGAATTTAATATGTAAACGACTTTACTCAGTTCTTGATGTGCAAATTTGGGCAAGTTTCACAAGGACTGTCTGATGTTACACAGAAATCTGAGGAAACGGGCAAGGTTGGGTTCTGGAGGTTGCACAGACCCCCCTGCTAGGGAGGCTTGTGTCTGCAGCCCTTGTGGAGTGTGGGGGAAGCAGCAGCCTACTTAATGCGAATCAGTTTTTGTAGCAATGCTATTTGTGTTCTACTTTAGAAGCACTGTCTGTATTGAGAGTTGCTTCATCCTCTGTTGTAGAGCTATTGGGGCTTTTGTTAGTAATACTCTCCCCATTTTCATAGTAGATTTTGAAAGGCATTCTGATTGACTTGTGTATTGACTGCCCATTTTTCTGACTAGCTATTCTAAAGGTATTTTGAGGATGGAACAGTGCTGCACCTTGCATCTATATTTAAAAAATATTTATTAAGTCTAGTTGTGGCACTACAGTTCTGTATGTCTGTTAATTTCTCTCAGCACTCTGGTTGAAAGGTGAAGTGTTGGTGCTCAATTCCAAGTTTCTTTCTGCAGATCAAAAAGAAAATAAAGTTGAAGCCTTCCAGCCAATTGCTTATCAGGGCAAAATGTCTGTTTAGGTGTCCCTCAGTATTCCCTTTTTTCCTACTAAAGAAAATTGTATTGATTTTTTGGATTTAAAACCTAATAGTTTTTCAATGCTTGCAGGAAGAGATTTCCATTTTTCTAGGCATCTAAGAAGAGGTTTTATGTTAAACTGAGGTAATTTGGTTAAAAAGACACCTACTTTACTTGTAGAGACAGAATCTGAATGTTATGCACAGGATCTGCTGGCAGTTTGTTGTGATAAGACTGACAGCTAATTTTTTCAGAAGCTAAATCAGCTATTACTTTGTAGTGAAAGTATGCTAATTGGTATAGTCTTGCTGTCGTTAAAGATCAATAATTCATTGAAGAGAACAGATGCTCGTATTTAAAAGAAATTCACAGTTAATTTTATTGGAAAACTATAGCTGAAGATTAAAATTTGTAAACAAAAAGGTATTTGTCAGCTTCTGCTGCTTAATGTTTTTCTTTAAAGGGGAAATCCTGGAGTACAAGTGCTTTGATATGGCAGTAAAGGATATCTTAGCTAAGAAGACTCATGTTTCATTTTGATTTTAAATGTAATTAAACTGTCATAAACTAAATGTGATGCTGTTGTCTTCAACTGAGCTGATACCTACCTGATTTATATAGAGAGGTAGAAAATAAAAATTCTCTGATCTTGGAAAAAGTTTTTTTCAAACTAGATTTAAGAGGCTGCAGAGAGACTAGGAGGGTATTTCAGGCACATTAATTGAAAATTGTTCACCTAGTCATTCTCTGCATTTGAATTCTTATTTAAGTATAAAGTTTTGTGTAAAGTTCATGCAGCACACTGAATGTTGGCCACTGTATTGTAAATACAGTAAAATAAATGCACGTGCACCAGTTATACAGGTAGAGTTTTACACAGCTAAGATTCAAGAAAAAGGTATCCACTAATTATTCTTTTTGAGGTATTTTATAAATACTGCCTCAAATGGAAAGAAAACATATTTTGTAGGAAATTCCTGGCATCTGTCTCTGAATTATTCTAATTTGCATTGAGATTTCAGATCCTTGTTTGTATAAAAGCACCACTGTTATTTTGATAATCACAAGCTTTCCTAAATACACAGCAGCACTCTTCACTGAAGATCTGGATAGCTGAGTCAGTCTCAAAGAATGTATACAGGCAGTAACTGTGTTCCTACAGCTGTTTGCTTGTTTTTTCCTTACAAAAAGGAGCTGAAAGGGAGAATTCCTATTCAGTAGTGGAGCTGAAGGCTTATTAATAGACTTTTTTTTTCTTGTCTTTACATTTTGTCATTACCTTTTAGTACTGAGTGTCCTCACTGACTACTAAGTAGCTTATTAAAGCTGGTTTTTAGATATGCTTTTTTGTTGTTTTCTTCTTGCTGTTTTCCCATTTTGCTAGCATGCAGATGGGGGTGGGGAGTGGGAAATAAGGGAGAGAGCATGTTCCAGAGGATGCCAGGATGACTTCAGTTATTGGATGGCTGCTGTCTGATGGATGGAAAAAGGGGGAGTAAACCTTTCATTCTGCACTGACAGAGCTGAAACACAGAAACCGGATTTACAGGTAAGGGTGAAAAAAATTCCTGTTACGAATAGCTATTCTTGATCCTTGCCACAACATTTCTTGGATATAAAAATGCATGTGCAAGCATCTTACTGTTCCTCACAAATGACTCTGAAGCTGCTTTTCCCGTTATTATTTCTCCTGCCTTGGAGGTTTCAACGGATGTGAGATCCATAAACAGTGAAATCATAGGCATGCCTGATGCTGGCAGCTTTCTCATGTGACAGGATACGCATTGCATCTCATTGATGCTGAAGTTGCTCAGTAAGCTGTGGGAAGAGAGGTCATTTTGTGTGATGGAAATACTCACTGTTGAAAATACAGTGTATGCTACCCACAGGAAGAGAGTGCTGGAAGATTTAAAAATGCTTTCTTTGAGTTTGGATAGGAAAATGAACTGCTTCTGAAACTGTCTTATTTAGTGGTGAACAAACAGTAAGAATGGCTCCTCAGTACTACTGAAAGGGATTTTGCAGATTTTTGGCATTATTTTTAGGTTTGGAATGAATGTGGTTCATAACTCAGGTATGAAATTGTCTTTGTTGTAAAGGAAAAAAAAGATGCATATTATTATGTGTATGAAACAGATAAATCTTGTAGTACCTACAGCATTTACAGATGAGTTTTAATAAATTGCTGAAATAGCTTGCTTCTGCAGAGTTTGTGTTAGCAGCAGCTGTTAGTTCACGCAGTCTGGAGATGGCAAACAGCAAATGAATTGCTTGGTACAGAAAGTAGATTGGTTTATCAAGTCATATTATATGAGAATATAGAACTAAAGGCAGAAGTCCTGGCCCCACTGAAACAATAGGATATTTTGATATTCACCTCACAGGGGCAAGGATTTCAATGAGTCAGCTCTCTGTTGACTTACCTCTACATTTTACATGTAGGAAATAATTGTTATACAGGACCCTGTTTTGCTGGTTTGAAACAAAAATATTAACTGATGTAAATAAATTGTGATTATTGCTGATTTGAGTGTATATATATTTATAAAATGTATTTATAAAGCTAAAATGGTGGAATTTAGATTTCAGAGATTAAAATCAGGTAAATGCATGAATCTATTTTTGTTGTATTCACTGAGAGAATTCCCTTAAGGCAGACCTACAATTACTAAAAATTTGGGCTATAAAGAAAAACTGGAACTAGCCAGTAGGACTCTTATGAATGCTAAAAAAGACTGGAAGAAGCTTTGTCCACTGTCTACTTACTTGAGTACCTTACCATCAGGAGTGGTGTCCTTTCCTCCTAGCTGTTTCTTCAGAAAATGGAGCCTGGTATGTTTGCTAAAAAAAAATCAGTAATTTGCAGCAAATGTCAGTGATTAAAAAAATTATTTTGAAATTCTGGTGAGCTGCATCTTTTGTTTGTTTGGGTTTTTTTTTGGGTTATATTGGAATGTAAACACTGGTAAATAACGCTGTCTGAAAAATAGTGGAGTTGTATCCTAACATTTGTTATTTGTAGGTAATGGATATGTATCTGAAAGCATAAGCTCGGCTGTTAAATTACAGTCTCAGATCCATGTATTCAAATCACTTTCCCCCCATCAAATGAGAAATCTGACTCAGAAGTGCTCCAGTAACAGAGTAGTTGATGAAAACAGAGATGTGGCTCCACATGTGTTTAAATTATTCTGTCTCCTTGGAAACGCTGCTGCTGCAGATGGATTTGGCTTTTGGTGGCTAAAAATATCTACTGCTTTAATAATGACAGCATGAAAAATACTGAATAAAACTACTGTGCTGTCACTAGTTTTAAAGTTCTCTAATGATTCAGGTATTCTACGTGAATTACAGATTCACATTTTCTGTCCAGCATTCATTGTCAGCTGCTGCCAGCATTCACCAGCTCAGTGGAAATGAGAAACTCATTAGCCTTGGCTGGAGACCCTGCTGAGAAGGGAGCATGTGAGTGGGAGGTAGACTAGATGAAGAGTTGGAAAGCAGGTAGAAAGTTGGTTAAAGAATTCTTGGTGGTGATGCAGATAAGGTGTTGTATAATATTTGAAGATACAGTCTTATTCCCAGGGAAGTCTATGATAGAAAAAGTGTGCTTAAGCACTGACTTTGTAAGTTAACAACCTGCAAACGAAAGAATTTTTTTTCTTTTATTTATTATATTAGTGAATACTTCCTTATTAGTTGTATGTGCAGGTGACTGAAATATCATGCAAACCATTTAAAGTAAAATATTAAATTACCTTAAGCAAAAACCAAAACCTTTATCACTGAAAATCTTGTTACAAGAAAGAAATAACATTCAATTACTTAGCATCGGTAAGCAATTTCATCTTTTAAAGAACTAATTATTTTCAGTTAAGAATATGTAACCACTACCTGCAGCAGCTGGACTCAGTGATCCTTGTGGGTCCCTTCCAACCTGGGATATTCTATCATACTACTTTTTTTTGAAATCCAGCTCTTCATTATTTATTCCTTCCACATATCATAACTTGTTTGTTGTTAATTGGTATTCAATATAAATGAAAAATACCGGTTTTTTTCTGTTTCTGCTTCTTTCCCATTGGATGACTTCCTGCTTGTGCCTAGAAAACAGAACAAATGACAAACATTTTCATAGTGGGCTGAATATACCCCTCATATTCTTTTATTTTGTTGGTATATATATGGTTTCTGGTAGCATATGTTAGTAACAGAATCAGAATCAGCTGATTCATTTTTCATCATTGAAATGGGCATTTTTTCTATGATGAAGTATCTTAAAGATAGCATTAAAATATGACAAGGTATTGTGACACATACAAATAATTAATCCTCTGCAAATTAATACTAAAATCCATTTTTAACTGACATCACAAGTACCAAAGGTCAATTAAAGTGAAGGTTGAATACTTGCTTTTGATTACTTGAAATCACAGAATCAATTAGTTTGGAAAAGATCTCTGAGATCATTGAATCCAACCTATGACCAAACACTACCATGTTAACTAGACCATGGCTAAGTGTCAAGTCCAGTCTTTCCTTAAACACCTCCCTGGGCAGCCCTTTCCAATATCTAATCACCTTTTCTGTGAAGAAATTCTTTCTTATGTCTAGCTTGAACCTCCCGTGGCCCAGGTTAAGACTGTGACCTCTTGTTCTGTTGCTGGTTGCCTGGGGGAAGAGACTGACCTCTGCCTGGCTACACCCTCCTTCCAGCAGGCTGGAAGGTCCCTCTGAGCCTCCTCCAGGCTCACCACCCCCAGCTCCCTCAGCCACTGTCTACCAGCACCCCCAAGCCCTTCCCCACAGGGCCACTTTCCAGCCACTCTGCCCCCAGCCTGTAGCACTGCATGGGGCTGTTTTGGCCAATTTGTAGGACCAGCACCTGGTCATGTGGTCATGTTGTACCTCATGTACAACATGAGGTCTGGCCCATAATCCAGCCTGCCCAGGTCCCTCCACAGGGCCTTCCTACCCTCCAACAGATCGACACCCTGACCTAACTTTGGAAATTTGCTAATGCTATACTCAATCCCCTCATCAAGATAATCAGTAAAGATATTAAACGGGGCTGGGCCCAACACTGATTCCTGAGGAACACCGCTCATGACTGGACACCAGCTGGATGCAGCATCACTGGCCATCACTCTGGGCTGTTCCATCCAGACAGTTCTTAACCCATCAAAACAAATGAGAGGAAAAGATAGGGTATCTTTCATTCTATATGAGACTGTCAGCATATTAAGAAAGAGATAATTAAATGGATTATTGAAACTTTTCTATGAGTCTTCTTGATAAAAATTTGTTTTCAACTGAGGCAGACAAACCTGAGTTGCTTTAATTTTAAACCTCCTTTTCCTGTGTGTGTAATTTAAATTCTATGGAGATAATAAGTAATCTAAACATTATTTGAGGAAGTAAAGGTGTGATACATTGCTAGAAGTACATCTTTGCATTTTATAGTGGTAGCCAAGTTGTGCCAATTTGAATCCTTTGGGTTTTGGATGTAAAAGTGGAAGTTCTCATCTGGTAAAAATAGTAATGCGAAAGTTTCTTGCAGATTGCCTGTGATGTCTAGGTTGTGAAAGATAGTGATGATAACATGGAGGAAATACTGTGGCTTTTTTTTTTTTTTTTTTTCAAATAGCAAGTTGCAAACAGATGAGCTGAGGATTCTGCCAAGCTAGATTTTTCCAGCGATTTTCAGCATTGCTTATTCATGTGTGAAGAGAATTCTGTGCTGTACAGTTAATACCAGACCACAAGGTGAAGGCAATCTTACCATGTTTGCCACTCTGCAGAAAATCTCCAAAATACCCACTTGTCTTGTTTCTGAACTGTAATCTCCTAACATTAGTCCTTTTTTATCTTGCCCCATAGAAGTGGTACTATTATTGTCAAAAATTGTGGCCAGAACAAGGTATGAAATATTTGGTCATTTTTTACCTAAAATTTGCATCTACGCTTCCCTGTCACCACTTGGACGTGTGTACACATCCCTCAGTACTTAAACAGTTAAACTGGAAGAGTCTCTTCCTGTATTTTTAGAAGAAAAAAAAAAGAAAAAAGAAAACCTAATTCAGAGCAAGTTTTGCAAATATGCTGCAGTATGGTTTTGCATTAGGAGTTCATGCTGCTCATGGAGTTCTGATGTTCTGAATTCGGAGACGTTGAGTGTTTTTGTGAGTTTGTTTTGTTTTGGTTTGTTGGATTTTTGAAAAGCTATTAAACATTGTATATTTCAGAGTAGAGAATGGCTACCCCCTGTTTCAAGATGCAGAAAACGTGGGACAGAAGAGGGACCTGTTGAATTCATGCTCCCTCTCTAGTGGCTTTTATGGCAGTGGTGAAGGAGCAGCCAGGCCGTGTGCTAATGCAGCATGTAACAGGGAGCTGAGTGACGTGTACTGGGGCTGGACAGGTGGGAAGGCCCCTTTGGCATATACCAGTCATGGCCATGCTGTACTTTGGCAGGAGATACACAAGATTCCCTGCCATGTTGTGCAGTTCCTCTGCAGGATTGATGTTCATGAAAGAACAGCATGGAAAATCAGCACTGAAATAGTATGAGAAGTGGTGCAGTGAGCCAATTAGTATTACTACATGGGCTAAACTGAGCAAAATTTATATTAAAGGCCACTTATTTCCAGCACTCAGGAAGTTGATAGCATTCCAGTCTTCATTACGGAGCTGAACCCTACTGCCATTCTTGCAGCTGGAAGCAGCATGACACCAAGCTGCTGTGCCAAATACACTGCTGCCAGTCTCAGAACCTCATTCCAGTTGCTGGGAACGTGCTAAGCAAGCTAAATGTTGTATGTCTTTTTATAAAGAGGTGCAGTAAAGATGTGTTGGTAGTCCAGATAACAGACAGGTCAGTTCTTCCCATCACCTACATGCTCACTCTGCTCTAAAACTCTGTGTATCTGTAGAAGTCAGTAGGACTGACTACTGTTGTAGCAGTGTTTTTCTGTTTTCACATCTCAGTTTTAGAAGGAGTTGTGACTTCTCCTGGCCAGATCTTTGCTGCAAGCAGTTCGGCAATACTGTCAATGCCAATAGTAGTAACGCTCCTGTTCTGGGGGCATCCATACAAACTTGAAAATTGCTTCTGGAATACAGATAATAATTTCTTTTTTTCTTTAAAAAGGGTAAAAGAAGATCTTCTGCAGAGATTTTAGGTGAAGGGATTTTAATTGATGAAATTTCATCATGAAAACCCAAAACCTAGAAGAGAAGTGCCCAATACCTGAGTTTGTGATCCAGGATGTCTTTCTCCTGAATCTCCTGTTTTCCTCTGGGAAGAAAAGCTTGCTGTAGCAAGCTTAGAAAATTGTTATAAATGAAATACAAGCTCAGACAGCTTTTGTGGAATCTCATATTGACAGGAAGGCCCACTTTTGTCAAATCTCATATTGACAGGAAGGCCCACTTTTGTCAAATCTCATATTGACAGGAAGGCCCACTTGCTGAATTTCTCTGAATCCTTTTCTACCAGGTTGCACCTTCATTGCTGGAGACCTGAATGCTAAGGTCTCAGCTTCCTGGTTGAATTAATACTGCCTCTTACTCATTTTACTTTGTTCTCTGAGGAGCATGCTGAGAGAAAATTTAAGAAAACTAGCATAGAATTTTCTTCTGTTGGCTGAGTTATACAAGCATTTCATTCAACTGTTGACATCAATTGATGTAGCTAAGAATTAGAAGGCCATTTCACTGCTGCTGTATGCAGGATTCTTGTGTTGAGTGATGAAGAGGGGGATATTTGCATACTTGGTTCGTGTAGGACCACGTGAGATCTTTTGGAAGACTAAAGGAGCCAGATCTATCAGCATCTGTACCGCTTGTAGATGCGAGAGGTGAGCATATGTCAGCATCGTTTCTGCATTTTAAATTCATTGCCAGTGTAGCTAGGTGGCATGTGTTAGAATGTACAACAATGTGTAGGCAGTCTAGAAGATTAGTGGATTAGTACTCAAGTGTGAAATCAGGAGTACTGTAAAGTGGTGGTATAGAAACCCTGCAAAGAGCAGACTTGGCAGGATTTGGCTTGCAATGCCAGAACACATTCCCTAGGTTGAATTGTGCAGTCTTATCCTGCAGGATTTACTTGGCACTGTGAATTTAGCTAGGCTGAAGCAAATGAGGAGAGAAAGACTTTACCTATTTTCCGTTTGTGTAAGGTGATCACTGCTGTAAGCAAAAATACATGAGTAAGATTGTACTAATGGTATTCCCTGTACCTATACAATGTAGTCTCTTAAAGGGAATTAGCTTGCTATGTGTTTGTAAATTTTACAGATTGTAGTACTGAAACTACCAGAGCCTACCTCTGGCAACTGGTGCTTATGATTAGAGCTGCCAAATATAGCAAAACATGTATTGCAAACATTAATTTGAATTCTGAACAGCTGTTTGATTCATGTTCGTGTACCTCTGTTGTTCACTGTTTGCAAGCATTCATGCAAATGTTTTTTTGTCTGCATAAATGCAGTTCCTTACGTGAATAGTCATTTTCACAAGCAAGTAATATTCTTTGTGTGAGTGATGATGTCACTGTAGGTGCTTTTGAGTTTGACTACCCCTCCCCTCCCAAATTTAAAACTGTCAGTTACACAAAGAGCAGAATAATTCAGTGCATTGTATGAGCCAAGCAACCACCTTGATTAGTTCACAACCATCTCTGCTGCTGACATTTATTTAGCAGGTAAGAAAAATGTCTTTAAGAAAATGAAGCTTTGCAGGCTAAGAAAAAGACTTAAATTCAAAAAGAGTATTAATCACAACAAATAACCCAAATGTCTTGACTTGTGAGCATCAATATTTGTGATTTGAATGCGAAATTATTTGCCAAGTCTCCCTAGAATGTTATAGTACTTGCTGACTGGCCAGTGGGTGGGAGTTGTTTGTGATGGGTACTTTGCAGTAATGTTTTATGTGTAACATCTGTTTTCTGCATTCTCCAGTTCAGTTTGCAGTCATTTGCATAGAAGTGTTTTATGTTCAAAAGTGAATCTGTATTGCTGCTACAGACTTTAAATTTTTCTGTACTTTCAGTTGATACATTGAGACAAAGAAAATGCAGTGTAACACATAGGACAGTCATTTATTTAGTACCCACCTTTGATGTTTATTTTTGGTTTTATTTTCAGGTAAGAATTTTTATTCAGGTAGATTTTATCATTAAATGTAATCAGGTCTCAAGAGGAAATTAGTACAAAATAAGCTTTCATGAGTAAACCAAAGAAATAAGTATCTGGATTTCTTACACCCTGTTCCCCAGCCCCTTCCACTCCAAATGCCAATGTGGTCTTGAGCTCTTTTTCCTCTTGATTTTTCCGTAGCTTTAGTCAATAACTGATTTCTCTAGTGAGGCTTTTCTCTAAATCATGAGGATGTATAATTTGAATAGGGCTCTGGTTTATTATTTCCTATCTTTTTTTAATGGTTACTGCATATGGTACATGCTTGATGTTTATTTCTTGACAAGTATACTCCATACTTGTTCAGTGTCCCAGATGATGTTGTATGAACTGTATACTACAGCACTGAATTTTGCAAAACATTTATTTGAAAATTTTGGCTAGGATGAAAAAAATTGTTGGATTTGTCTTTGTGACTTGTCCTGGTTTTGCCTGGGACAGAGTTCATTTTCTTCTTAGTAGCTGGGTCAGTGCTGTGTTTTTCAGATTCAGTATGAAAATTATATTGACAACACACTGATGATTTGGTTGTTGCTAAGTGGTGCTTGCTTCAAGTCAAGGACTTTTCGGTGTCTTACCTTCTGCCAGTGAGGAGCTGCACAAGGAGCTTGGGGGGCATGGCCAGGGCAGCTGATCCAGACTGGCCAAAGGGATATTCCACAGCATAGAATATCATGCCCAGTATATAAACTGTCCATGGGTGTCAGTGAGACACTGAGGATATGGTAATTTATGTTAGGTTTTGTAGGACAAGTTTGGCAGCGTATGTTACCACAGTATCATAAGAAAAATTTTCTCCTGGGAGCACAGGTAATGAATGCACTGTCACCTGTCCACTCACTCAGTAATTCTATCACTCTTTTTAGGTCTTTCACTGGGATTTGGGGATACCTGCTATCTAAAGAAGATATCTAAGGATCTTCTGCAATGAGATTGTTAACCAAGATTCTCTAAAATTTCCAGCTTTTTTAGGTACTAGAGAAAGTCAAACCAGCCAGGCTTTTTATATTATTTTACTTTGTAGGTTCCAGATAGTACTGCGACAGTGTGAAATATATCTCCCACATTTACATGGAATTTTTTATCTTCTAGTAATAACATATTGCCTCTGAAATTTTAAATATCGGGTGCCTGCCAGGTATCTGGCATCGTAGGAAGGCAAAGCCTGTTGCCATGGAGCTTTGAGGACTTGCTTCACCAGTCAGCATACCTGCAGCTAGAGAACTGGCAAAATGATCTCATTGTAGGAGTAGTTTCATCAGGGTGGAGGAAAACTAGAAAGTGAAGGAGGAAAAAATGGATGGGGGTGTTTAGGAGAGATACATCCTTCTCACAGCCCATAGCCATCACATGCTTCTGCTGTGTCAAGCTGTCACTTTCTTGAAGAGTCCTTAACTGTGTTAGGCAATTGTTGTTTGACCTAGAGCTCATAGCAATGTATTTGCTTATTTTCCTTTCTTTAGTACTATTCCCTCTGTTTCAACTTTGTTTTGCCTTGCTGTGGACTAATGCCACACAAGTATGATGAGAAGGATGGCAGAGAATGATGTATCACGTCACTGTGCAAGGATTTTTTTGTTGTGAAGGATATATCTACGAACAGGAAAGATCCCAATGTCTGCTTGTTCCTCAGTTGTGTGAACTGGAAGGATGCTGCTCCAAATCAACTGTAGCTACTAGACAGCTGTTTAGTAATCATCTAGAAAGGTTTGTTTCTAATTGAACCTTTCAAGCCAACTTTTGCCCTTTTTAACCAAATTAATAAGTGTGATATAGAAGATCTCTTTACCTGTAGCTGCCTGTTATTTTTCAGACTCTGAAGGCTGAACCTCACTGGTGCCTTAATGGAAGTCCAAGAATATTGACTGACCATCCATTTGTTTTTCTTAGTCATGTGCTGTTGTTTGGTTCCTATAGTCAGACATGGGCTTCTGTGTACTGCATTCTATGCCTATATACATTTGCTCACTTCTTTTTATAATATTGCTTTTTATAAAATTCTTTTTATAGTATTGCTGAAGTACTGTGTATTTAAGAGTATTCCATCCTATATAATGGTAGTCTCACATACCCTAAGTGACTTGTGTTAGCAAAATTGTATCACTCCTTAGTTACATTACCCTTATGATTCCTCCTATCAGTTATGGGGTTTATTTATAGTTTTGCTTTCCATTCATGTATTGAAAATTTGACTTGTGTAGGTCTTTGGTGCCTTGTACCATTAGACCTATCTCTAGAGTCTTCTGTTCAAATGAGACTGGAGTTGGATTTCTTTGTGACTGCAGTTGCTTCAGTTGATTCCCCAAAATCTGAATTTACCTATAAAATTGTAGTTATGGTACAGGACAGAGAAAAACTCCGTTGAATTCTCTGTCTTGGTTCCCTGATTCTGCACTTAGGGAGCCTTTAGTGATATGACTAACTTTGTGGCAAGTTTGACTGTTGCTTATTCCTGTTGGTCTCTGAAATATATCCATGTCTTCCACTGGGATATGTCATACACTTTCATAAACAGCTTTGGGTTGTGTGTCCCATGCTTTTTATGTCCTAGTTCCTGGAGATGTGGATCTTGCTCAGGTACTGCAGGGTGCCTGTGTAAATAAGGCTATCAGATAGAATGTGCCTTTGCACTACTGTGCAGATGTGCTTTTTTCTGAAGTATATTGGCTTATGGAGCGGCATCTGTTTATACAGATGTTATTCTAAAGGGATCTCCTGCTGGTACATAGTGTGTACAAACAGCTTTAGACACTCTTTAATCTCTCTCTGTGGTAGCCAAGCTCTTGAGTAATGGAAGTGTCTCCTTTCCCCTGTGTAACTGGGCAGACTTGATTACAGACAGATTAGAATCAACAGATCTCAAGAAAGTGGCTACACCTAAATTTGATCACAACTACTTTGTCAAACAACCTTCTCAGTAATTTTCCTGGAAGAGATTAGAACAAAAATCAGGCAACAGTCACACTAAATATATGTAATGGCTTGCTATGCCTTCTTTGTGTTGTGGTGATACTCAGGTTCTGCAGTATCCCTGTGCCTCCTGTACCTTATCTTGATCAGCTAGTGATGTAGAGCTAACCTGTGTCGTTTCCAGGAATCCTAAGACCCATTTGTTGCGGTTCATTATACAAATGATCTTAATGAAATGGCTTTGCTGCTACCAGGTTGTGGCACTTGTTGCAAATGTAGGCTATGCTAAAACCAGGCAAATTTGAAATCTTTTGGTGTAAAAAATATTTGCTTCTCTTACTTGGGAACAGTTGTGGCTGTTGACACTCTCACTATGTGCAGTGACTTTACTGATGCACAAGATACCATTTAGTCATCCAGTTGCTGTGTGCTTTTACTGGTGAGAGACAGTGTCTGACAAAAGGGCTTTTGTCTGGAAGTCATCTCAGGGTATGAAATGAGTTCTTGCTCTCTGACTGGCTGTGCACTCATGATGATCACAGATACTGGGTTTGCCTTGCAGTGCAGTTATGGCTGAGGTTCTTTGGACCTGGAACTTCATGACTCCTGTAGCCACAATTTCAATGCGTGCTCGCATGGATTTGACTTAGGTCTCACTTGTACGATAAACTCTTTGTCAGCTCATTTCTCACTCTCTTCACTAAGATGTTTGAATGTAAGCATTTTCTTTCTCACACTCCAGCTGCTTCTTTACCCTCTTCTACAGTCAAGCTATAATCCTGTGGATTTGATATTGCAGGCTGTTGCCATGGAAATAATGGTGATTTCACAATTTCAGTGCTGTAAGCACTGCAGGAGACAATGGAAAAGGTGGTTGGCAAGAGATATAGTGAGGATATGGGGGACAATTCAGAGGAGTTGTTTTTAAACCTGTACTTGGGGTGTGATTCTTTATAATTGTGGGGTTTCAGTGTGTATGCGTTTAGTTCTTTTATCTCTTTCTATTTTTTCTTTTTTGTAAATGTATTTTTATTAGAGGTTGGTTCATAAAAATGCTTTCCTACATTTTTGTAAAGGTTTTTACAAAGTGATGCTAAATTCTCCTTTCCATGTCCTCAGAATAAAAGTACAGTGCTTTCTTTGCAGTTTATATTAATTCATTTTTGGACAAAAGGGCAAAGGTTGGGATCTAAGCAACTTCTGTTTGAGTCATACATTTTTCCTTTCAGGAAAACATTTTCTTTCATACATAGTAAAACAAGCTGAGAACATCATGGTGAGCATATGTATTTAAATCCGTCTGTGTGACTGACTGTATGAAACCCTAATATATTTGTTATTTAATTTTTAGCGTGCTCTGCATGCAAACAAGTTTGGTGCTGAAGATCATCTTATGCAGCATCTGTTCTTAGCATTATGTCAGGATTCCACATCTATACTGAAATCTTTTCTCTAAATTAGGCATATCCATAAAGGTAGAGTGAAGCTTACTGGAAGAAATAACTATGTTATTAAATGAATTGAATTGGCAGCTTAACAAGCTGAAGGCAAGTGGCATCAGATGAGAATTTTTGATACTAAAAGCTTGAAAGCATCAAACATCAGCCTTTTTTCCCCAGCTATTTACAGCAGCATTTCACTGATTAGCATAGTCAGAGTAGATATTATCTGTAACTTTTAACTTCAGATCTTAGAATTAATTTTCAGTTTGCAGTAGGAATTAATCAGTAATGAGTGTGATAGTAACCAATTTTTTAATTAAAGATAGAGAAAAATTGTTTCTAGCTATCAGATGTGTTAAAATTATCTAAAAATTCCTTTAAAAATATTTTTATCTTTTTCTGCTTAGTATTCCATAAATAGAGATGCAAAGATCAGCTGTTACATATGAAAGGGAAGCAATGAGGAATGTTCAACACGACTCTGGTTTTGTTGGGCAATGTGATTAGAAAGTCATGTTCTTAAGGATGGACCCAGTCCTTTGATGCTTGTGTGAATGGAAATAATCTACTTGTGTGCCAGTACTCATATCTGAATTTCAGAAATTCTAGGCAAGAAACTTCTGAGTAAATGAAAATGACAAAATGAGCCAGAACTGTTTACACAGGGCCTGGCCTGGGAAGATGCAAAGTGTCTCATACAGCTCTCAGATCTAATTGCAATTGCAGGCATTTGTTAGTACTGAGAATTACATTAATCAGAGCTTTAAAATAAATCAAAAGAGAGAATGAGGTTTTTTTCTGAATATTTATTACAAAACAGTTTTTGGCACATAATGTTTCTTGGTGCCAAGTAAGTTTTTAAATATTATATAAAGGTCCATTTTTGATGAATTACATTGGAGTATTATGCTTGACCTAAATTTGCTGCATAACTGAATATATATATTTATGTATGAGATTGGCTATAGAATTGTCTGCATTGGTAGAATACAGGTAGCATTTACCTTCTGTCTTAAAGTCAGTGAGATGATAAATATACTGATGATAGGTTGTGGGTTTTTTGATTCCTTCTTGGAAAATTTGTTTAAAACTCTTAGTTAAGGAGCCATTTAGCTGCAGGTAGTAGTATCTGACTGATAGGTGAACTCTTTAATGATAAATGAATTGGGAGACCTGCACAGTGGGTGCGTGTTTCAGTGCCTCAATGCCTCTGTTCCTGTTACAGGTGCATGGTGACAGCATCGCAGCAATGAGTGGAATTTTAAAGAGGAAGTTTGAAGAAGTTGGTGGAACCTCACCCTGTTCATGTGTGTGGGAATCAGATGATGATGTTTCTAGCAGTGAAAGTGCTGACAGTGGAAGTAATGTCCATCCATCTGCTTCTAATCATTTTACTCGTAAGTACTAAAGGGGTGTGTAAGGCATGATACTGTGTCTTATACAAGCTAAGAAAGGTTCATTTTACTTGTTAGAAATACAGTGAAAGCTTTCTGCTTTTTTTTTTTAAGTATTTTATCTGGTTTATTACATTTAAATGCTGGCTCTGTGAGGAAGTACTTATTTTTGAAAAAAATAACTATTTCCTTTGGTAATTGTTTCTGTGAAAATTTTTATGTCAGAGTGAGTTTCAGAGGAAATTCCATGTTTGTGCTCTGTCATTCACATCTAGTTAGTATGACGTGTTTTAAGTATATAGGAGAATGTCTTCCATTTTGGGTGATGGTTTGGGAGAAGGGGGAATATTGGCAGTAACTAATTTGGAGGCCAGTGCCTCTGCTTGGCATTGTGTGTTCAGAGTTGAGAGCAGCGTACACAGTCTGTGATAGAATCTGATCAGTCATGCTGCCACCTAAGCCAATGCAGCCATACAGCTTTCAGTCATTTTCTTTCACTCATTACAGGGGTAAACAGAGGAACAAAATTGTAATTCTGCATGAGAGGGTATTTACAGTATAGGTACAGTACAGTTTTAGATAGGAAGAATGGGTTTATTGGAACGAGCACTGTAACACATTGCTACTTACTTAAGATTTTTCAGAGGCTCTAGAATTTCTCACGTTCTATTAGAACACATCTCTTTACAACCAGATTCTGATAGTAGTGGTTTGCAGATTCCTGTCCTCTGTTGTGGTTATTTTCTATTAGTCATCAGCTTCTGTAAAACCCAAATGCCAAATTTATTGACAGTCAAAAATCTCTAGATGTAAAATGGAAACCAGTAAGAGTATTTGCAAAAAACGATTTTTTTCTGTGAGAAAGTTGTAGGATTGGGTTATATAATGTTTGATTATGGAGCAAAACAAGAAAACACACCTTGCTGTTTCGGACAACTCTCTTCTCACTACTATATGCTATACACAAAACAGCAGGCTTTTAGAATATGTAAGATGTTTGCTCTAGCCTCATCTGAGCTCAGTGTAAAATTCTTACCCCCTCGGCCCACCTCATGAAGTAAAGTGTTTATTCTGTACACATACTCCATGAAGTCTGGTCTTATACTGTGTGCCCAAAGCCATTCTGCTGTTCAAAAAAATCTAAAAATATTCATATAAATTCTTCCCACTCTTATTTATCAATACATATGCAGATTCATCTCTTCTCTAAGGGACTGCCAAGACACTTAAAAACAATCTAAAAACATCCTCTATCATGTCATGAGTTCCAGTAAACCATCTCAGTACAGAGTAAGTCTTTGTGATAGTAGAATGTTATAACAGTATTTTATAAGCTGCATGTAGATTAAGGCTGTTAATAACTAATATTCAATATAATACAATTATGTTTTATTTATTTTCCTGTGGTAGCCTGTCCTATACAAAAATAAATGTTGCACATATCCACATCAATTAAATGATTATAGCAGCCTTATCTTGATTTTCTTTTCCTCAGTGGCATCTGTGGAAATGAATGTGCCTTTTTCAGAATTAAAGATAGAAGTCTGATGCATGCGTACACATGTGCATATATTTGTAATGTAAGAAAAGCTAAATTTTATATTTGTCTGTGCTTTTTCAAGTGACACATATAAACATGTGCTTGTGTACATATGTGTGCACACTTGCAGTAATTGTGCTAATGACACAATATATACACAAGCCTTGAGTGATATTTTAAATGTGTAGTCTGTGACAGAATGCCATAGAACTAAAGAGTGAGAAGCTACAGGGCTTTATACATATTTTTGACTGGTGTCCCAACTGTGGTAACAGAAGAAATTTGTCCCTCTCCCACTGAGGTTTATGGATTTGTGTGAATCAAGTACTCTTCTACCAAGAATCCTGCAGCATAATGCAGTAAACAAATAAGTCATGTTGTTCTTTTTAAGGAGATTTGAATAGTGGGTTTTTTTTTTTTTTTTTTACTTTGTTCCTTGTAAAAAAGTTTATTTCACTCATGGTTGTTTGCTGGTTATTTTACTGGAATCATGTTTTCACTTTGGTTTTAATTCCTAAAGTCATGGTTAGGGAAGTTAACTTTTTAAGGCAAATTTTGCTGTCTCAAACGTTATCTTAGGTGCAGCTGGAAAGTTTCTCTGTGTATATGTCAAACTTTAGTAGGCTGCTGAAGCATGTTACACACCAAATATGCTCACCCTACCATTAAATGTAATCCTTAAGCAGGGTGGGACTGGGGGTGTGGTGTGAGCATCTGAAGTTGTTTAGCAGGTCTGGAAAGTCCTAGATGCTATCATGATAAAACAAAGTTTATTTAAGGCAATTCTAGGAAAGCATAGGGAGTCCAAGTTGCTGTTTGTTCTCTATTCAAAATATGTGTGCCTAGATATCTTGAAAGAATAAATTAAAGGTTCAGAGGGACAATATGTCAGAGGAAACCAGCTGAAATGAAAAGAACTCCCTTAAATTTCTCCATAAAACTTAATTCAGGGCTTCTGAGATGGTTATTTTAAGATCTGAGTACTTCCACATTACTGCTTTTTGTGTTACTTGTAGTTCAGCTAATCAGTTTGCTCACCTGCAGTGAGGCCAGTCCAGTAATATTCCTGTGTATTATGACTATTTTCTTTTCAGCAGGGTGATCTTTGTTTGCAGTAAGGCAGCCCTGTCACTGGGTAATTATGAAGTGTCAAGTGGTTCCAATAAAAGGCAGGAAGAACCCTGGAATTGAAGTTGGTCTGTGATTTAGCTCTTGGTTATGGTGAGGGGAAGACTCTTGTAGCCTGTCTTAGTCACAAGTAGAGTTATCTTTTACAGAGTTTCATGTCATAGGGAGAAAGCCCGAGATAATGTTTGGAATGGAGCTGAACTATCTTGTGTGGGGCAGAGGCCTGCAAATAGAAGTCTTTTTCTGAACAGCATTTGTAAGAGACATAAACTACTGGCAACATAGGTTTTTAAAATGGTTTGCGTCAGCTTAAAAATACCAAAAATGGGATCTCAGGAACGCTGAGAACATTGACCAAAAGCCCCTCCAGGCTGTCTAAGATGTGTGATCAGAGAAATTCAATCCCCTTACAGGATAAGTAACTGAGTGATTTGAGAAGAGTCTGCTGTTAATGTAGCCATTGTGTAGAGCAGTAGTGATAAATGCTATTACTTTCCAGACTCTGAATTATTAAAAACAATAATAATACCTATTGTTATAATATTCTTTGTTAGATTTGGGAAACTTGTTGACTCCCCAGTTAAATTCATAGAAATATCTCCAGCACAAAAACCTGAGCCTGCAGACATTTTCCATTGCTCTGTTGTTATGTCATGACTGACTTCAGTTTTTACAGTTTCTATGACAACTGTGATTTTTTGATTGGTAAAGAATCAAGCACTAAAGGATTTTTTGGAGCTGTAAAGTATTTTTCCATCAAAGGAGTAGAGTGAAAATATCAAGATGCTTTTCACTAATCAGTATTGAAATTGAATTGCTGTCTAAATGTGGATACCTGTTTGTGGCAGGCTCCACATACACTAATTTTTCAAACAGAACAGATGAGAAAATAGCCCTGTTATTGTTGCCAAATAATTATCTAGAAAATTAATGATAATTTATGCTTACAATTTAAGACATTCTTATTTTTCAAATCATGTAGGTATTGACATTCCCAGGTAAACCCTTAAAGGAAGGTACTTATCAAGACATGTTTCAAAGCAGCACAACTGGATTATTTTCTGAGATTCTTAGGCAATTTTTGTGAGTCATCAGCAAAAGGGTACTTGGGAACTAATGATGAAATTACATTAGATGGGAGTGAAAAAAAAAAAAGAGATTAACAGAATGCACAGGTGAGCAGTTTGTGGTTACTGGGGAAATACACAGAGGAGCTAATAAAGAGCTCATCATGGTGGGAAGAGAGCTTGTGGACTATGTCATGTGTGAAGGAAAAGAGAGAAGGAGGTTCCCCAAGATGAGGAGCTTGACAAGCAACAGGGTGTTTTTCAGTAAGAGCAGGAAAGCAGTGGTAACAGATTTTACTTGGTAAATATGTCAGCTTGCAGAAAGGGCTACAGATTGGCTGGCTCAAAACTGGGAAAAGGAGGGGGGGCTAATGAACAGAATGAGAATGAGCCTGTTTATCAAGATCAAAGGAATTTAATGCTCCAGGAGTTTGCAAATTCTTAGTCATTGAAAGTGACTCATCCTCTTTTACTACGTTGATGTATATGGAACATATTTCAAAAACAAATTAGAAAATTACTGGGAAATGTTGATTTTGATTCTACAGCACATCTGTATCTGTGCTGCATTTATTAGAGAAAAGCACCTTGCACTCAGAACATATGTATAAGACCTGGTCTGTATTCAGGAGTGTGCACTGTCAGCAGGTCTGGAACCATCTTTTGCCAGCAATTCTTAGTTCAGGATGATGCTAACACAATGTATGGGATTCTGTTTGCTGATGGAATATTGTCTGTGAGATTGGATAAAAATTGAACATGTTTGTTAGATATTGTCCTTGATTTGTTCTACAGAATTAAAACTATACCAGATCATATCTTAGCATATGGTTTTAGACTTTTTGTAGCAGTTGCTGTCTCTAGATGCTATTACAATATGCAAAGTAATTTTAATAACTTTGCAGTCTCATTTATAAAGTCAAAGAATATTAAGTTTCTTTTTTCTGTCACCAGTGATGCATGTAATTTTAGATATGTAAAATCATGATGACCATGGCTTTTTTGACGAAGAAGGATGAACATGCCTAAGTTCACAGATTTTCAAATTATTTCAGAAGTTTTTCTTTTCAACTAACTTCTAGTTTGAGTTAGTCCCAGCTAAAGTCCTTCTCCGGAGAAATGATAACATTGAGAAGCAGCAGAGTTTTATTTTAGTAGAAGACTTGCTCCATGATCTTTGTCAAATAAGATCAGAATTTTAAAATGTGTTTCTAAGGGTAAAAAAGCCTGAAGATGTCTTGGGTACTAAAAGTAGCTGTCCCTTTTTGCAGGTACAAGGAAGCATTATGACAACATTTGGATACCAGTGAAAGCTCTGGGTGGCCTGATACCATTACACTAGCTTCTGTAGGGAGATAGTTGGTGAATCAAATCACAAAGAAGGGAAAAAGGGATTTTTCTGTTAGCAGTTTATAACTATGAACAGATTAATTTTTGTCTGAAAAAAGTTTCATGCTTGCTTTCTCCTGACTGCTGTATCCTAATGCTCATTTTTATTCCTAGTGAGAGTCCCAGTGGCCTTCAGCAGCTTTCTTTGATTTGCCTTATGTGCTCTTAAAGGCAAATGAAGCCTAGAAAGATTATTGTGATATCCTCTCTCCTCATCTAGTGCCATGATCAGTACATATTCTTCACTTCATACTAGTTTAAAATGTTTCCTACCAGTCTGTGTAAAGATGGTTTTAAAAGATGTTTTGAAATTTAAAGCCAAGTTGGATTCCGTGCTTTTGACAGAGTACGTTGTCTTATTGACCAGGTTGGATGGGAGAGACCCTGAGCAACCTCATCCTCATGGGTGGCATCCCTGCCCAGGGTGGGAGGTTGGAACTAGATGGTCTTTAGGGTCCTTCCAAACCAAACCATTCTGTGATTGTCCAGTACAGTGACATTTATAACTAATTTCAGGCTGTAGCACCCTCAGTGCAGGTGCCATTGTGCAGTGTTTTCTCCTTACTGAGCATTGCTCCTCTGTTCTTTGCCCTGATTTAGCCAAGCACTAATTTAGCAGTAGGGATGACTTAGGGGAGTTAACTCCAACATAACAGCACAGATTCTATTGGTAGTGGATCTTCTAAAGGAAGTTCCTTCCAGGGGCTTGTGCCAGCTCAAAGGTTTTTTCTGTATCAGTTGATACAGCTGTTGTTTGTATGAACATGCTGAGCTTAAGTCTCTAGCAGTGAGCTGGGAACAGCCTTCTCTGGGGTTTGGCTTGGTTGGTCTTTTTGTGTGTGGTTTTTTTTTTTTAATAGACTAGCAGTTCTGCTTGCAAAACAGAGTTAACAAGCAGATGAACTTAGTATTTTATCTTGGTGCTTCATAATGAAATCATTCTAATGCTTACAAGAAAGATGCAACTGTATTTTATCTCTGTTTGCAATCTTACCAGCCTTCAGTGGTCGGATTTTATATTCTGATTTTTCTTACATCATTTGTATTGTACTAGGACTTTTGGCTCTACTGGGGACTTGGACCTCCTTAAGATGAAAACCTGTATCTGTATACAGAAAATACAGACTGATTTTCTCCAGTATAAGACGGCAACCACATACAGTAAATGCATGTAGTTGCTGTCTAATAAACTGCAGGCAGAAATGAATCCATGGAAATTACTGACCCATGGGCAGAGATTTCAAGAACTTTGATTGAAACATTAGGGAAAAAGGAAAGTATTCTGCTTGCTGGAGTCTGTATTGACTCCTTCCTTTCTTCTTCCTCTGTACACCAGCCCCATCTCCTATGTGTGTTTTAGTCTTGCTGAGATGTCCTGATGCTCAGGGCAGTCCCCTGGTGTGCACTGAGTGTGAAGGTATATTTAAGGTCCTGATCCTTACAGGAATATAAAGACATTGAGTATCAATCCTCTCCCTCCTACTGCAGTCATGCAGTTAGGAGACTATAAACAAGCTATCATTTCTTTGGAATTTGCCAATTCAGTGACTTAAACCCAGTTACATTAATTGTTTGATCCTAAAGCTTTCACGAGCCATCTCTGTTCCATGGGGGATTGCCTGTTTGGCTTCCCAGCAGTCTTGCTGTGGTTTCTTGTGTTCATCTAGCTGTTCATCTGTCTGTTTTAAGCTTTCACGAATTTAAAGCAAGTGAGGAGTTGTGATTCCTCATAGATGGTATTCAACAATATTGAGCATCATTATTTTGTTCACTAAATATGCAGGATTTAGGTGTTCTGACTGTGTGACTGCTGATGCTACCCTACCACAATGAATTTGTAGTATAGCATTAAGGCATATGGGCAGCATCCAGCCCTCAAAGTTTCTATTTCGGAGTTTTTATAATACCTGTAGCAAAAAAACCCTCGAAAAAAAACAAAACAAAAAAAGTCCTACCAACCAAAAAGAATAAACCAAACCAAACAAACAAAAAAAAACCAAACAGAAAAACTAAACAAAAAAAGGAGAGAAGATAAGCAGCTCATTTAGTCTGAACTTACGTAATAGTGATGTGACTGTTCTGAAGGGGAAAACCAGTTAACAGTTATCAAGGACATTGGCTTGTCATCCTGTTATTTCCCAGTTCACTATCAAAGCCAATTAAGACTCTTTTTGTAATGTGGAGTCTTTTGTATTTTAATGAATTCATCATCAACTATGTATGCCCCAGAGTAACAGTGGTGAGAAAGGGGGTTTCACCATCAAAGTGATTGAAGACTCAATGACTTCATCCCAAGTGTGGCTTCAGCTGTTATTATCTGTGGCTCCAGCCTTGTTACATGATTCGTTTTCACTGGGTGCTTGTGTGCAAAATAATAATGTGCCAAGCCATTAACCCCCACTTGGAGTGAAGGTACTGAATACACTGTCACAGGGCTTGCTGTGAAGCTTAACTTACTGTTAGTGCTTGTTGAATTTCAACTAACTTGTTGAGTTACTGATGTTCAGTGAATTGCTCTGTATAAATATTTTTTGTATTTGCAACTTCTTGTAAAGTTGTTTCTCTCCATTTTGGAAACTCCAGGCTTTAGATACAGACAAAGAAGAGATTTCTTAGTACTGAAAAGTAGGTTTTGTGTATTGTCAGCTGCGTGTCTGAGCATTTTATTTAGACAAAGATATTAGGAGATGCTTTTGAAAATGTTTAAGCAGTTTTGTTTGCAACTAAACTAATGTAAATTCCAAACTCTTTCTTACTTTAATTGAGGTATGACTGCTAGCAAAGAAAGCAGCCATAGGCAGTGGTCATCTGCAGAGCAATAGTTCAGCAATGGTTACTATGGCAACCATAGGTGACCTACATTTTACCAAAAAGTGATCATGTGTCTTTTTTTTTTTTTTAAATGGAGCATACCCACTGACTTCTAGTACTATTTTTCATCTTTTACACATTGTTTTACTTAAATAGTATTCTTAGTTTTGAGTGATTAGTGTTGAAATGGACATAAAAAGTTTTGGAGCAGAGATACCATGTCATTGTTACATTACTATTCAAAATTAGTAGAAATTTTTACCTTTGCTGTCATGCCCAATTGTATGTTCTTAGGAAGAAGGTAACACAATTTAAGTAGTTACAGTTACATTAAAATAATGTATTATTTGTATGCCTACCAGTGTGTGGTTTATAATGGCTTGCACTGGAAAGACTTGTTGTGAATTTATCTATTTCACTAACATTATGAGTCAGTAGGCTATGGTAGGAATAAAGCTACCCAAACTTTGGACTTTGAATAAGCATCAAAAATGCTTTTGGCTCTAGTAAATTCATCTTGTCATTGCCTTTAAGGAAGTGAGAATTTTCTCAAAAAATGAGACTATTCTGCAGACAGACAGAAGAGCAGCTAGGAGAGATGACAAAATGTGACATTTCAGATAAAAATTGAGTTGGCATTTTAAAGATACATTTCTCACAATGAGATTAACACAGAAGAGGAGATGCTGGGTCAGAGCGTGTGCCCAAGGAAGTCATTGAATGTTGTGATTTGTCTAGAATTTTGGCTTGCAGATGAGCCAGGCCTGAATTTTCATAAAATTTTGTTAAAATAGGTTCTTCAAGAAAGGATTTACTTATTTTATTTTATTTTTTTCTAATTGGGGTGACTTTGGTAGTGTTTAGATAAATTAAGTGTTCCACTTTGAATTGTTTACTGTGCTTTGTAGTGTGAAGGAATCTTTAGTTTCACATAAATGAAGACAGAGAAATTGACAATAGAGGCTTTTGAGACCAAGTTTTATTTTTTATAACTTAATGGATCGCCTGCTAATTACTAAAACCCTGTCATAGCCATGAGAGTGTATCATGGCACTTTGTGGAACTACTAAGGGCTGAGGTGAATCTATTCAGATCCATATTTTGCAGTCCTTCCTCACTGTTCCCATGTGCAACATCATATGTATTCTGCAGCTGATAATGGAGCCACCTCCCTATGTCTCCTATATTTTCCATTTTCTCGTCTCTGCCCACGCGTCTTTTGTAGCCTGTTTATTGCTTTGAAGTTTTATACAGCCCACTCAGCTTCATCCATACTGCACAGCATGCTTTGCACCAGCACTTCAGTCATGTGTTATTATATTAGCTATAGACTCATTTGTTTGCATACCTCAGAAAAGAAAATGGTTTTTGTTTGTTACCTTCTTTCCTGCTTCAGAAGGCTGGAGTTGGATGCTCTGTGTCCATCTGTGTACACTTTGATGCATGCAAACAGCAGCAGTAGTTGGCATTTTAAAGTAGTATTGGCAAGAAATATTAATTACTTGTGTGAAACAGCCAGTACGAAATGCTTTTGGGAGTTGATGTAGTTTGCCTTTATGATGCCGAATTTAATTACCACCTACACTTCCTGTATCATGATCAAAACCTTTTTTTCCTCAAATCATTTTGATCCTAAAAATTCCTACATATCCCTTAAACAGAATGTCACAATAGCAAGCATTGCAGCCCTGATTCTCAAACTCATAGCTAACACAGTGTGTAAGAGCTGTATGCCCAGAGAATTATGGCCTGTGCTGAAGGAGGATGTGAAAATCACCAGAGGTCTAACTGAAGTCTGTACCAAAGCTAAGACCAACTAAGTTAGGATTCCTACATTATTTTAAAGCCAGATCACAAGTGTTGGAGGCAGAATGGAAAGGGACACTGTGCTGGTTTTGGCTGGGTTAGTTACTTTTCTGCAGAGTGGCTGGTAGGGGGCTGTGTTTTGGGTTTGTGCTCCAGGGTTGATGATACAGAGATGTTTGTTATTGCTGAGCAGGGCTTGCACTGAGCCAAGGCCCTTTCTGCTCCTTGTACAGCCACACTGGAGAGGGGGCTGGGGGTGCCTGGGAGCCACAGCTGGGACAGGGGAGCCCAGCTGGCCAAAGGGACATTCCAGACCACTTGACATC
The DNA here is from genome assembly GCA_013397555.1 of Urocynchramus pylzowi. Lineage (NCBI taxonomy): Eukaryota > Metazoa > Chordata > Aves > Passeriformes > Fringillidae > Urocynchramus > Urocynchramus pylzowi. The sequence continues at coordinate 894,954 of VZRH01006788.1, forward strand.
ACGCTCAGCATAGAAAGAGGGGAGAAAAAAGGAAAGGGGGAGGGCATCTGGAGTGCCGGCATTTGTCTTCCCAAGTAACCTTTCCCTTGATGGGGTCTTGCTCTCTTGGAGATGGCTGAGCCTGCCTATCCGTGGGAAGCAGTGAATTAATTCCTTGTTTTGCTCTGCTTGCATGTGTGGCCTTTGCTTTCCCTTTTAAATCCATGAGTTTTCCAGCTTTTACCTTTACATTCTCTTCACAATCCTGCTGGCGGTGCAGTGGGTGAGTGGCTGCCCAAGGCTTGGCTGCTGGCTGGGGTTAAACCATGACACAAACAGGCATCTCTAATGGCAAAGTTGCTGTCACTGCCTTGTGCCATCAGCCCCTTCTCTCTATATGATGACCACAATTTTGCAGTATGGATTAAATGTTAGTTTGTTTTTAGTTTTGCTTTTCCAAAAACTATATCCAAAACCGTATTTTAGAAAGATATTCAACCTCACTTTAAAGATTTCAACAGATGGCAAGTCTGTCACCTGCCATAGTAAGCAGGATTAATGTTTAATTGTCCTTGCAATTACTGAATTTTGCCCTGCTCAGTGAAATACAGGAAGGTTTTCAGACTCCCTGTTGTGTCAGAGCAGGAGTACCTCACGTGTACCAGAAATCAAATGTGCATACTGGCTGTATGATCATTTATTTTTTATATATCAATATGCTCTTCTCAATTTTTTCACCCTAATATGGTAACTTGGTTTCATTGCAAACAAACAGAATTTTCTGTTTATTCTGTGAGTTTGCATATGGCATCACATAATTTTTGATAGAAATTCTAAGACTTCGTTGGTATCATTGTAACAGTAATGAGACATAAATTTAATTTTTTAAAGGACATATTAAGGAAATGTCTACAGACTGAAAACATGATTTCAGAGGTCTAAAAATCTCCTGAGAGAAACTGGCGTTCTTTGAGATCACAAGGTCAGTAGTACAGTAGTAGTTATTCACGTGCATATATCTCTACAATTATACAAGTCCAATTTCATTTTGTACCATTTGATGGTACAAAACATGATGCTATATTTTAACATCTCTGCAGGGATTTTGATTAGCACTTTTGGAAGAACGTAGCTAAAAAAGCTCCAGTTTTCCAGCTGCACCTTTTTGTTTAAAAATGCTTAAAATTCATGCTGAAACCTATTGTAAGATGACAAACACAATTTTGAAGAAACGTTTTACCCATATCACATGTAAGAGGAAGGAATTGCTAACCGACTGCAATTCTGCTTTGAGTTTGTTTGGTTTTTTGTTGGGCTTTTCTTTTTGTTTATTTTAAATATCCAAACACAAGGTCCTTGTCCACCATTTATCTTTACACCACAATCTCTGGCTAACAATAAAGGAGGGAAAAAAGATTACCACCACAACAAAACAAACAATCCTTCAAACAAAACCAAACCAAAACCCTTCTCCAGGTCTTGAAATGACTCTGCATTCACAAGGTCTGAAGAGTGATGAGGATGAAAAATTTACATGTTCAAATCTCAATCCCTTGTTTTAAAATGGGGAGAGTGGAGAGACAGCATAAATCACTAATCCAATTGTGCTAGAACAGCTGCCCAGTTACAGCAACCGTGAAATCTGTGCTAGCAACCTGATTAAGTTGTTTTTTAACCACTGTGTGATCTAATGTAGCTCTGTGTCCAGTATGAGGGTATCTAGATTCAATGGCTGCTTTAAGACATTTTAGCTCTTGAGGATGAAGCCTCATGAGAGTTCCTGCACAAATGCAGTGTTTGCAGCCTCTCCAGAGGTGCTGGCTTGAGGCTGGATTGTGCACTTGGTGCAGGAGCGATGTGAGACATACAGAGATTTACCAAAGGCTATAAATTTCTGAAGGGGACAATCACCACTATCACAAATGCAACAGTTTTCCCATGTCAGGATCTATAAAACTGCAGGACAGCCGAACAGAGGCTATTTCAGGAACAAATGATGGCATAGTCTTATTTTTAAAAAGGACATAATTTAATTTTATGTGATGGTGCCTGCATTTTAATGCATAGCATAATAAAGCCTGAACCCTTTGGCTGAGGTCAGCCTATCTACTAGTGTCTTCTTTTAGGAGTAGTTAAGCATATAAAGAAAAAATTCTTCTCTTCCCATAAATACTTTCCAGTTCAAGAGCTTTTAAATAGAAATCACAATATGTGGGAACTTGGAAGGTTTTTGTGAGTATAAATTCCCTCATAGCCCTTTTTTACCTAGAAATTAGAAATACAGAATAAAAAGATAAAAAGACATGTGTCCTATGTTGCAATTGCTGTAAAATGTATGTTGTAGCACTTGGGGTTTGTGTTATAAGTTGTGGCCTGTGGTTTCCTTTCTGAATTTTGCTCAGGTGCCAGTATTAGCTAAAAATAAATAACTGTTTACTGAGGATGACAAAATCCACTATCCAGAGAGCAAAATTAATTTGTAGGTTTGTACTTATGATGGAAGCTATAGAAATGCATGACTTGCCCATTTCAGGGCTGGGAGACAGTTTAAAAACCCAAAGTAATTCCACTGGAGAAGGTATGTATTATGTAAAGAATAAGCACTTTGATAGTATCTCTACCCTTTTGCCTGGTAAGACACAGATTTTGCTGATAGTATAATGTAGTGTTTGAAATGTGACACAGGGAATTCAGAGACTTGCATTCTATCCTCTAGAGTTTCCTTCCTTTGGGAATTTGAAGAATTCATTAAATAAATCTGACCAGAGGAGATTAAAGCCCTCTTTCAGCAAGGTGCTTAAGTTGGATTCATGATTAATCAAAATAATTGTGCTGGGACCATTGGTTTTTAATATTTGTTCTCACTCAAATGGGGCCTTAAAAAATCAACCATTTAAAATGGCAGCAGAGTAAGTAGTTAAGGATGCTGATGAACAATTTCCAAAAAGCGTACTATTCACAATATTTTAAGAATCTCTTTCTTTCTACCTCTATTTCTTCATCACTATCCCTATTATCCTTTTGATTGTTTGAAAAAGCATTATAATTCAGTGGTCTGGTTTAGTACTTAAGTAAGTCCTAGACACATTCTTGTTATTTCTAATCCATCAAGAGTACCCAACAGCTTCTTTATTTTCTTTATACCAGTCTAATGAGGTCAGAAAGGTCAGAAGAAACTAGCAAGAAGGGTCAGAGTGGCTTATGCGAGGGTCCTTTTCTGTAGGCTGATATTCAGCATGCTGGGAATGGGTCTGGCTATAGTATTTGCAATCTGCAGTGAAATAATGACATGAGCAATTTGACAAGTAGGCTTCATTATCCTTTCCCACAAAATGTATTTCCACAACTAGAGCAATTAGTAGGGATTATCTTTGAGAGGAGAAATAAATGGCTTTTAACTGCTTCGTGTGTACTAAAATACTGCTAGATGCTTTAAATTTTTCCCATGTGGAGAATTTATTTTGGCTTTTAAATTCAAGTGTCAGGATATCAGCCTGTATCAGAAGAAACAGTACTTTCCCATCCATTTACTGATCTAACTTAGAAATAGAATCTGAAGTTCATGTCAGACTTAAATTTCCAGACTTGACATTAAAATTTTCTTCCCCCCCCTCCTATTATTGCTGGAAGTGCAAAATATTTTCTTCCTTTAATTGTTTTGACTTGTTCAATTAAATAGGTTCTTTCTAACTGGTGGTCTTGAAGCAAACCTTTTACTTGTAACCACTAAAAGCGCAGTTGAGAGATGGTAGCAAATAAGATATTTGATTCGGTTTTTTTAAATTTTTTTTTTTTTTTTTCAAATTGAGGTGCTAGGTATGGAATAGTTAAACTGCTCAAAGTCCCACAGAAGTCCTCATTACAAATGGATTTCAGGGTGCAACTGGTCATGCAAATTTATTCAACATCTCTACTGCTAGTCCAATGCTAGCAGTTCAGTAGGTTCTTCTTTTTGCAATCCAGAGAAAAGTTTTGAAATACAACCATTAGTTAAAGTATTAATAACACCTGTATACTGGGAATAAGAGTAGTGTAGTGTTTAGTAAGTGCTTGGCATCCTATTTGTTACCAGTTTTTGTACATACTGCTCAATTGTATGCAGTCTGGCTATGGCTTGAGAGTCCTCATTGGTTACCCATTGTCGAGTAAGAAATTCCTCTGCATTTTATTTGACATTTATTACATGGGCATCTCAACTTTTGGGTTTGTTTTGTGAAGATTTGACTTTGGCTGATGACTGGCTAGAGACCACAGTGTTGGATACCACAGGCAGATTCACCTTATTTGTATGCGTGGAACAGAACAATGGATGTGCAGACAGGCAGGAATTTTCATTTCTGGTTCAGGCTGTATTTGACTCAGCTGTCAGCTTGTCTAGTGTTTGGGTTTTGGCATTTCCCACACCCATTGATAGTAGTCTGAAGTCACTGGTATATTTTCACCAAATTCTCTGCTTTTTTATAGCACAGTGAAACTTCAAATCTTGCACTGCTTGCTCAGTGCACTTTGCGAATTTTGCCATTGTGTTTGCTGGAGGGTTAGGATGCAAGTGAATTCCTTTTTATTGCTTTTTCTTTTTTAATGGATAGAGTTACGTTCCTAGCATAGATTTGCCATCAATGCCACAGTATGGTATTTCTGGTATTCTCATTCAATTAATTTTTCTCTGCCATTAATTTACTTTAGGACTCATGTGCCTTGTTTTTAGCACATATGAATTAGATAAAAATATATTTCTTAGATCTCAAAATAAACATTTTGGTCTCATCTTTCACAGTTCATCTTCAAGAATTTACTATATTTCATCTTTTGAAATGTTGGCTTGTCTGTGGTTTTTTTCCACTTTTGGTTCTTTTATTGTTTTAATTCTTTTAATTCAATTTCATTTTTAAAAGTCACTTTGTTCCTTCCATATCTTACAACTTTCTATAAGTATATATTTTTAGTGGCCTTTTCATTCCCATCGGTACTTTTTCTGGTTAATCTAAAAAAAAAAAGAAAAGCTTATTATAATGTCTGTGCTAAAAACATATGTATCCTTCTCAGATTTTTACTGTAAGATTGTTTTCCAGTAAGCAGTTTGTCTCTCCTCCAAGACAGTTGACTGAACTCACCTGTGAAGCAAAAGAAAAATCATATGCAAACTTTTTAGCAATTTCCATCTCAATATCACAAAATCCTGGCCTTAAAAAAGCCACATTCTTGCTGTGTTTTCTTGTAGATCTCAATATTGCTTTAAAAGTGATGTTACTTTGACCTGCTGATGCATCTATTTGTATCCTCATTGGCATCAGTTTTTAGTGTCATAAATGTGCATTCTTTGTCTCTGCCTCTTTAAACAGAGGCAAGTTTTTGGTCTTTTCCTGTCCACTTACCAGTCAGGGTTCACTAATATTGGTAACTTTAAAAAAATTTAAATCCCATGCTGTTTCAAATGTTTTGGAGCAGTTCCTGCAAATGTATTCAATTGTTTTTTTAAACCTCTTTTAAAACTTGCCTTTTTCATTATGTGTATAAAATTGTCAGTTGTCGTGCAAAAATAACTGTTACAAGATGACAAGTGGTAGCTCTTTGTTTTCTCTGCAATGCTAGGTCTTTGAATCCATTGCTGCTTCCTGCTTGACATTTAAGATACTTAGCTTCTAAGATTATATATCAGGTTATATATAGCTTTTTAGGCTGTAAATGCTGTCATTATTGTGGTGTACTAATTTAAGGCATCAGGCGAGGTTTGTGGGGAAATTAGCATTTTTTAATTAGATTAGCTTCTACAGCTAGAAAAGTAGGCAGGCTTTTGTGTCTCTGACCCCTTTCTCATGTCCTCAAAGGGTTTGGTTTTCCTACTCATCTCAGTTTGTCTACTTCAAGATACTGCTGTTCTCTACAAACTGCCTGTGTCATTGCTTGACACACTGGATGTCACGACAAGGCTGGCAGTTGCTGATGTGGGTCTGCTCCTGTGTGATTATGATCATAAAGCAATTTTTGAGTTGTTTGAAATTTTGCAACTACAGAAAAGAATAAGATCAGCACAAAGCATGTACCAATTTGCTGTTGTAAGTACGTAGCAAGCTAAATGTGACAGTTTTTCAGGAATTCTCACAGTGCTGGAGATAATAAGAAAAACTGCAGGATACACGCTGCACAGTTATGAACTCATTGCCATTGTGTAAATGACACAGAACATGTCTTCTGAATGTAAATGGGCCACTCCTGTCTCTCAACCCAAGATATCCAGGGCAGTGAGAATATCTTTTGCTCTGAAAAAGTAGAACCGGCACCAGCAAATCTTTGTATTTCTTGAAATCTTAAATGACTGAAGTCTACATTTGCAATCCTGTATCCTAGAGCCTGTGTAAGTGGACATAGGGCAGGAGAGCAATTCCAGGCTGGCATCTAGAACAGTGCTAGTGTCACTGAAATCTGCCCACCCCAGAAGATGGAAAGAGAGAGCCAAGGATCTTGACTTCCTGCTCTTCAGTCACAAAACTAGTGAGTTCCCCTATGAGCTTGGAGCTGTTGATGTGGTAGAAGTCTGTTAACAGCAACTGACAGCTGGTGCTGTCAGCTTGCACCTTTGCTGTGACCTGGAAGGTCAAAACAGACACACTGACGACACCATTTCTAAATATCTGACAAGCCTAGTATTATCTCAACTTAATATAGCAGAAATAAACATGGTCCTCATGTTCCTAAAAGGGAAAATATTATGATGGAAACAATATTATCCTCAGTGCCTAAAGATGTTAGGCCATAAGAATTAATCCCTTTGAGAAGTCACAATCATTGCAGGGATGCCAAAAACCACACTGAGTTGGTAATTGCTTCTTTTCTGCAACACAGGAAACTGTCAGATGATGCAACTTTGTATCAGGTGATATCAGGTGTCCCTGTGGTTTTGTCTGTGCCATAAATCAGTGATCTTAATCTGAAGTATTTGACTGTAATCCTGGTTGAAAGTCTAATTTATTTGTTTTAAGATGTTCACTGGAAAATATGTTGAATGGTGATTTTAAAAGGAAAAAAAATCGTTCCTCTGCAAGTGCACCAACACAACAGGCTGCAGTCTTTAGGGACTGTCATCTGACATCCTTAACCCTTGGGTATTGTACTGCTGTCTGGGTGATAAGTGTGTCTACTTAATATTGTGAACAAAAAATCTAACCAAAACATCAAGTTCTTCAGCTGGTAGGTTTCAAGTAGTTTAATTTAAAAAAAAACATGATGGTATCTGAAATGCTGAAATCTTGAAAGATATTTGAGCTATAAAAATGCTCTAATTAAAGTCTTTATTTAGTTATGATCCCTTTTAGGTAGAAGTCTTAGATAAAACAGTCACTCGATAACTACTTCTACAAAAGAACTTCCAAACTTGATCATGTTGCAGAAATGTTGATCCTTGCACAATCTCTGGGCATGTAGCTACTACACTTAAACCTTTATGCTCTTGGAAAATTAGACCAAAACCACAGTGTTTTGAACTTCGAACATCAGCTGAAAACAGTGTAATTAAATTAAAAATCAGTCCATTTTGATCTCTGAAGTTATACGAGAGCATCCTGGAACTGTCCACTGATTTGCTAGTATGAATGTGGCTATTTAAATGCTGCTATCCATCTTCTTCCTATATGAAAGAAATGGCAGCCAGTGTTCCTTAGAAAGCATATTTCTGAATTGGACTGGCTTACTTTCATAGTAAGGGTTGGAAGGGACCCTAAAGATCGTCTAATTCAAAGCCCTCTGCCATGGACAGGGCTGTTACTCACTTAGAACAGATTGCTCAAAGCCCTATCCAATCTGACCTTGAACACTTGCAAGGAGGGGACATCCACAAGTTCTCTGGGCAGCCTGTTCCAATGCCTCACTACCCTCTGACTAAAGAATTTCTTCCTAATGTCTAATCTACATCTCCCCTGTTCTAGTTTCCCCTGTTTCAGTTCCCCCTTGCCTTGTCACCATCTGGCCATGTAAAAAACGACCCTCTCTCTTTTTCATAAGCCCCTTTTAAGTACTGGGTGGCCACAATGAGATCTTCCTGAAGTCATCTCATCTCCAGGCTGAAGAGCCTGTCCTCACAGGAGATATCTTCCAGCCCTCTGATGGTCTTTGTGGCTCTTCTCAGGACCTGCTCTAACAGGTCTGTGTCTTTCTTGTGCTGAGGGCCCCAGAGCTGGCCTCAGTTCCACAGATGAATTCTGACATTGGAGGGGCACAATCAGCTCCTTTGACCTGCTGGCCCCTCCTCTTTTGGGGCACTTGGATTTCTGAGCTGTGAGAGCATAATGCTGGCTCATGTACATTCTGAAACCTTAGAATGTTACAATGACATAGTAAAAAGTTTGCTGTAAAAGTACAGCAGTTCAGCTTTTAACTTGGAAATTATATATATATATATATACTAGGAAAATTATTTTGGATGCTAAAGTATAATGAAAAGATTTTCATTTAATTTCTTTAACACTGATTTTAGGGCAAGTGAAATCATTATTGTGGTAGGAGATCAATCATTTTTAGGGTAGGAGAAGGGAAATTACCTGCAAAAGACTTTTACTTTATTAATGTAGGCTGCTGCTATGGAACATTTGGGGGAGGTGGGGTCTGGGGAGGAATTATGTTGTATTGTGCTGGTAGAGAAAACTCAGCATAAGCAATAAAGTTCCCATTGCTGTGCTGATGTTATCACTGATGCTGGTAGACAAACAAAGAAGTAAATAGAAATTATTTTCAAGCTCTCCTGGATACACAAGAAGTCAATGCTGGTCAAATGGAAATAGAGAGAATTATTAAAGAATCAGTTTCTATTCTTTAAAGGTCATTTGAAGCAACAAATTCCTTACAACCTAGAATTCAGTGTTTTTTCAAGCTTTAAATTATTGTGTTGTATGTGGGATGTACATAGGTGGGAAGAAATGTTGTAGCAGATTCACTTCCTGTGGAGTGAGATCTAAGCTGATGTTCAGCAATTCTAGGCAGGCACCTTTTATTTTAGACTTCAGATATCTTCTTGTCTATTAGATTGAAAGTCCACTATGTAACATTATGTATTTTATTCTAATTAATATATTGAAAATGTCTTGTGCTTTAAATTGGAATGCTTCATAAACTAACTGCTGTAAAATGTAAAAACCTATTTACATTGCTGCTTAGATATGTCTGTGTGTCTGGTATATTTTCACATCTGTCTCCACTCAAAGTACTTGGTTTTTTGGTAGATGGGAACAAATTTGAAGATTGTAACAATAAAAAATACATCTTTCTGTAGAAGATAAAAACTAAAGAGCTTGTCTGCTTCACTGTGGAAGCTGAGAAAACAAGGAAGGAGGTAATGTTCTGGTTTAGCACCAGTGGTGCTTTAGGAAGGTCTGTTGATGACAAGTCCAGAAGGAAAGACAGTCTGCTTTCATCTGGATTTTTTTCCTGTTCCAACTGCATTGACTCAGTAAACTTCTTTTTGGTTCACTATGGTGCATAAAAGGGAACTAGAAGAACCAAACAGTTGGAGAGAGAAAATACTAGCTATCATGCTTGCTTCAAATATCTCCTAATTTTATTTAATTTGAAACTGTTTCTGGTCAACAGCCAAGTGAAATTTTTAAGTTGGAAAATGGTACTATGAGAAACGGTGTTCTTAGTGACCAAGCAAGGAAAAGGGATTGAGTAAGAAGTATTTCAGTTAATTACAAGCCAAAAGGCATTTTTGTTTCTTCTGTTTATGTCTTACAATTTCTAACCAAGCATACAATTTCTAACACCAAGCATACTCTGTGTAGTTCTGAATTACTCTTCAGCATGGATCATGTTGGAATGTCTGAGGTGTCATGGAAACTGGATGGAGAAAAGCTGGCTTATGAAGCCATACCAGACAGCACAGGCAATTTCTTTTCAAGTATCTGCCTTCTTCTGTTTCAAATAGGACTTACTTTGTTTTATTTGAAAGAATCCATGCTCTTCTGGCATTTTGAACGATGGCTGTACCAAGCATTACATTATTAATTATTTGCTTTGATTACTCACATCATCTAAATAGCAGTCAAGAGATTCTTTTGCTACTTGGCTATACACCTCTCAGTACACTAGTTGCCTGACAAAGTTAGTATTTCTTTGATTTTGATATTTGACTATCAATTTTGAGAAAGATTGATAGTCAATCAATCTAAAAAGAAACTCTGTGTGTCTACTGCAGAGGAATATTTTTGTTTGTGTACAGTAACTCTTCTAAAGCGTAATATTTTTCAGTGCTGTTTTCTGAAAGGAAATGTGCTCTCCTCTGGGATATCAGCCTGGAAGAGGTTAATTTTATCTTGGAAAAATGTAGCTTATGTAAGATGTAGCAGGAATGTATCATTAAAAATGAGATTTTCAAGACTTGTGCTAAAAATCATTGGGAAGGGATATGCTGTGTTATATGCCACAGTATGTGTATAGAGAATTCATTCTTATGCTGTGCCAGTTTTTTACCCCATGATTTAAAAAGCTGCCTCTGGTCAAGCAGATATTAAGAGTCAGAAAAAAAAAGCAAACTATAGATGGTGTCCTTCAAATTGGCATGGCAGAGTAAGGGCCAGTAGGAGTGAAGGACAGCAATGGCAGCCTTACACTGACATGCCAGGAGTCACTGTATGAAGTTTGGTGATGGGATTGCTAGAGTGCCAGAAATCAGAACAGCTGCTCACAGGCCTGCCTCTCACTTAGAAGCTGCTTTCTCCATCCATCTGTTGATCTGAGGATATCACCTTTTAAATAGATTTTGTCTATTCCCATTTATTTCACCGACTAGACTCTTCTTTCAAAACATGGTTGTATTTCTTGTTGAAAATGCCATTTATGAATGAGTAATATTTTCATATTTGTACAGTTCAGGAACCCAAAGAATGTCATTCCTCCTGTCATGGCAGGCTATGGAAATCTATCAAGCCCTGGTATTTGGAACTGAATAGTTAACGTGACACTGCTTGAAGATTGTTTAGCTGTGACTAATCTAGAGAAGGCTAGACGTTTGGGGCCAAGGTGAGGAAATTTATTTGATTAAATTATATTTGGTCTAGAAAGACATATGTAGAATTTATACTTAAGATTATCCTACCCCAGTGTTACTGACTGTAACTTTAGATTAATTAATATTACACTATTTTCTCTTAGGTGAGCATTTTTAACTCTGTAGAACTTCTGTAATGGCACAATTCCATGGGAAGTTTGCAGCTATGCCTCATCCCGAATTCAATTTGGAGGAGTTTGCATGGGCAAGGTTTATAGATCTTACTGAAGAAACTACCCCAAATCATCTATTTCCAAGCCTGAAAGCCAGTGCTGAGGCATTTAGAGCTGCTGCTGCTGCTGTAGCTCATAAATTGTAAGCCATGGCATACGAACCATGCTGTTTGTAAGAGCTGGAGTAGAGCATGCATGGTGAACTGAATTCATTTTCTAAATCCTGGACTTCAAATCTTTTTTGTCACTTTTTTAGAAGACTGTAGATGTTTCAGCAAAACCCTCTGTTTACTTAACTGGTATGGAAATTATTACATTTCTGGTGTACTTGAAGAAACCAGACCTCTTGCATTTTATTGCAAGGTACAGGATTCCAACCTTTAGAATAACAAGGCATTGAGTGGTGCAAGTTGTCTCTTTTTTGTTTCATGAAACTGAGCAGTGCTCTTCCCATAAGTTTGATTCTTACGTGATTCAGGATATGATACAGGATACTGAACAGCAGATTAAGTTTGATACCCAACAAAATAATGTAGTTGTATGAGGTGGAAATTATTTGAATGGTTTGGGATATATGGCTGGTTTTGGGTTATTGTGGGTCTTTGGGTTTTTGTTTGGGGTTTTGTATTTGTTTTTGAATTCTGTCCAAGATACGTATTGCAATGCATATGACCTTTATAAAGGTACTCAAGTCTAAATGCATATAGAGTAGACTAAACCAGGATTTATAAAATTATTACTTATTAATGATGGCGATTACTTGGAGTCCAATTTTCCTTAACCAGTTCACTTCTGCTGTAGCTTCTGTGAAACAGGGAAGCATAAGAATGTTCCTATTAGTTTTCTTACAAAGTAGATGTAGGATCTGACAGTTTACCCATATTTGCAGATGGTCAGAAGGTTCTTGATTAGTTTCCATTTGGATTCACAAAGAACCTTTTATTTGAGAAAAGAGAGCCCTTGCTTACCTCGACTCCCATGGGAGACCCTGGGTGGAAGAGACTGCTAAGCATTTGTCTTCTCCCACTGTTGTTTCAAGGAGAAGTGAATTTGGATTCTCCTGAAGAAATCTTGGCTGTTACAGGAGGGGTATCAGGAAGTATTGTCTCATTTGAACCTCTTCCTTCTGTGGAGCGACAAGGAAGGTCTAGGTTTTGGCTCCTGTGAATCTCTTGGGTGATGTATAATCCATTTGTGGTGACAGAAATGCCCTTCCTCAGTAGTATGGTTGGGCAGAAATTCAGCAATGTGGCTCTGACGACGACTTCCTTCTATTTAGTAACTCTGTGAGAAGAGAGGACGTGATGGGATGGAATATAATTTAGCTACCTAAAAATGTCAGGCTATATTTAGGAAATTCAAAATTCTACTATGAAAGATTGAAGCTTCCCTCCCTCCCCCCCACCAACCTTGAAGAAGTGATTAACCAAGGGTGCCTCTCAGCATGGAGACTGCTTGCTGCTATTGTCTCCTGCAGAAACAACTCTTTGCTGCAAACTGGTTTAACTGTATCATGTCCTTGAACATGTTTTCCTCTAACCACCTTTCAGGATCTGAGGACTGCTCCATAGTGTATGTAACAACACACAGAAAAATGTGACAATATAACTATTTTCCTGACCAATTTTTGTTCTTTCCATCTGTCAAACGTTTGGGTTTTCTTTTTTCTCCTAGTGCTACTGCAGCAAAAATGCCTGCCTTTTGTTTATGTCTTCCTACATGAGCATTGTGACATCATCAGTGGTGTCGCCAGGGGAAAAAAATATGCATAGCTGTAGCTAAACCAGCTGCTCGTTAGCAATCTTTCTAGTCTGCTTTCATTTCTTCTCATTAATGTACACACAGGAGTGTTTCCTGCCTAAGAGACATGGAAGGTTCTCAGCCACAAAACATCTGCTCAGTCCTTGTCTTTGGATAGATGAAAATGGTAGCACTTCAGAATACACTCATTCTTGATAATGGCATTTTTAAAAAACTGAAATGAATGTGAGAGCATAGAAGACACTCATTACTGGATTTAGTTGTAGGTAATTCTGAATCCTTTGCTAACCATCTTGTATAATTCAGTGTAATCACAGAGACTGCATATCAACTGTTACAAAACCGTAATGATACAAACCGAGCAAGATGCCAAGAACAATAACGAAATGAGTTTTGTCATTGATTTGCATGACGACACGGTAAGGGGAATGAATCTGTTAGTCATGCTTGTCCCTTCTTCCATGCAAATCAGCAGCAAAACTTCCACTGACTTTGACAGGACCAGAATAATGCCAACCATGAGCTACAAGCTGTCATTTATTCTAATGAGAGAGATCTTAAATAGAATAAGGAGGTATTTCATTTGTGGAATGTTAATGAGAAAACAGTTTTTTTTGCTATCTCATGTTATCAAAATGCTCTGAATTATTCTAGAGATAATTGACTGTTTTGTAGAATAGCTGCATCTTTGCAATGTTAATATTATGGATAATTGCGTGTTCGGTACGAGTTTTCAGGGCGGAGGAGAGATGTTCATTTATTATCACTAGCTGTTTGTAGAAAGCTAGCTTTAAATTAGAATATTCAGGGAATTCACTCTGCAGTAGGAATCAAGCTATCTCCAAATATTCTAGCATGGAACCCTGATACTGATAATCGATCAGTGAAAAATATAATCAATATTTACCTTTTTCTGTAAGGGCTTTTGTAATTTGAATTTAGATATTCACTTACTCTAATATGAAATAGTCAGATAAATATTCAGTTTTTAAGCATTATAAAATGTTACTTAAATTTATCATTTTTTGTTTAAAATAAACAAGAAAACCCAAGCCAGCCAACCAACCAAATGCACGCATGCACACACACAAAAACAAACCCCAGAGCATCACCAACTATTGCCATTGGAAGAGATTAGGCTTCACTGTATTACATAATTTGTCATTTGGATTTGAGAGTAATCCCTGCTCAAATGGCCAATTCTTATTCACCTGAGTAGCCTCACAGAAGCCAGCAAAACTCATTTTACGACCAAAGATTACACGATAATGCCCTTGACTGATGAGACAAATTTAAATTAAGAGGTTGTTTTTTAGGTACAGTTTTTCATTTGGAAGCTCGTCCTCCACATAAAGGATAAACACTGGCAGATTAAGTGTTGGCAAAATATTTCCTATTCAGAATATTAATTTCAGTGTGTAGTGTGTGCAGAGCGATGCAGACAATGCATGGCTTGTGCCACTCCCCGCAAGAAAAAATTACTTGTAACAAATCTCTTGAATTTCTTCTGGACCAGTGTTACAGTGGGAATGATAATAATAATTAAAAAAATTTAAAAGTTCAGGGGATTTCCATAACAACTGCTGTCTTAATGAACTAAAGAAGCCTTAGAATTTGTTATTCCTTCCTCATAGTAGACCTCAGCTGATAAAAATATCCGTAGCCGGTGAAATCAGTGGCATGCCTGGCTTTCTCAGACAAAACTCCCATGTGATCACACAGGCAGCCTCAGTGAGCCCGAAGCTGCTCAGCAAGCAGTAGGTAATGAGTCTTTGTGCAGAGTGAAGCTCTTGTGGCTGAACAATAAAGCATATGGTACCAGCAATAAAACACAGTGCTGGGAAATTTAAGAAGATTCTGCTGGAAGTGGGAAGACAGTGAATATGTCAAACGTTATAAAATGACGATCAATCTGGTTTGGGTCCTAATTAATAAAAACAGTGCATGGATTGGAAAAACAACAATTTGAACAGGTCAGTTGTTTTATAGATTCTTCACACACTTCAGTGTTTTAAATATAAATGGGGTTTTTGCTATTTCTTTATTGTTAATAAAGCCAGGCTTTTTTCATTTTGTAACGTGGGATTGGAAGGATGCACATCAGTCTGATACCAAGCTAAATAAATAGTATAAGTTCTGTGATCAAATTCATTGTAAAAATGTTTTTACCGTTATTCCTATGCAATTCAAACTTCAATTGTGCATGAAAAATGGGATAGCAAGTAAAATTAAATTTATGCTAGATGGATCATTTACCAATATCATAAAATATTTAGTAACAACAATCTATTACTCTGCTATGTATTCGAGACTAATTCTTTCTCAGTAGGAGATCTGTAGTGTTTGTGTTTGGTTAAACATAATGTGACATTAGAGCATATCTAACAGTGCACTTACATGGGGTTTTTTTCCCTCCACATTCTTCTTGGAAATTTTTGGAAGTGGTGTTTTGTGTTATTTTTAATGTAATTGTATACACATGGGAGTGATACGTTATAACCTTCTGCATGCATTTCACTCTAATGTTAATGCAAAATATGTTATTATTTTTCGAGCGAGTAATGATATCTCATAGTAGTTCTTAGTTAATTATACATAATTATTTTATTTTTTGAAAACTGCTTCCAAAGATTTGTGGCCTGTGTTTTTCTTAAAGAGGACAGACATGCAAATTCTCGGTGATTTCAAATTCTGTAGAAATTAACCATGTAAAGGTTTTATTCCTTAAATCTCTTTATAGTACTGGGTTTGGGTTTTTTTTCTTTATTTTCTGAGTGCTGAAGATCGTAAATTAAATATGCTGATTTTTGGGAAGTATTTTAGCAGGAAGGAGATGGAGCCCTTGAAAAGCGATTGGGGAAATAAAGAAACAAAACTCGAAATGCAGAGAACAGTATCTCTTTTCATGTGTACTTATGACTTCAAGGGAGAAATGTGCGTTATAAAGAGCAGGTTTATTCCGCGGCTGTGGCCGTGCGGGAGGCGCAGGGCCCGGCGCTGCGGGCGCCGCGCAGCC
>VZRH01006788.1:914066-968881 GCA_013397555.1 Urocynchramus pylzowi
TGCCCGCCTGTGCTGCCCCTGCCCGCCTGTGCGGCCTCTGCCCGCCTGTGCTCCCCTGCCCGCCTGTGCTCCCCTGCCCGCCTGTGCGGCCCCTGCCCGCCTGTGCTGCCCTGCCCGCCTGTGCGGCCCCTGCCGCTGCGCCACGGCGGCTCTGGGGGACAGAGCGGGCCGGGCCCCGCTGCGGAGCCCAGCTGGGGAGCGAGGCTCCATTTCAAACACATCTCCCCGGGCTGCCTGTGAGCGGGTCGGGGCTGTGCCGTGCCTGTGGCGGGTCCCGCCTCAGGAGCGCCTGGGTGCTCCCTCTGGGGTAATGAAATAGGCTGACATGGTGCTGGCTCCAGGGGGAGGTCGGGTTTTTTCAATAGGGATATGAACTTGATGATAAACTGCTTAGTGATTTAAAATCTGTTCTTTGTCACTATTGAACAAAGTCTGCTTTAACTGTATCGTGAATGTGTTAACAAGGAAGCTGGATTGCAGATGTTTTTAGTTGCACTTCCTAAGCGATAGCCATCTCTAGTAAATGCCATTTGTGTGGGGGTGATAGGGTAAACAAAAAATGTTGAAAGCCACAAAATGTATTTGTTAATTGTTTTTAGCGTGGACAACAAATGGTAGCGCTGCTTACTTCCAACACGAACCGTGACAGCTGAGCAGGCTATTCTCGAGCAAACGTTTTTGACTTTTAAATATTTTATTTTAGGAGCGGGGAGGGAAATCCCACAACTCAGGGGGAAATTGATTCCCAGAGTTGCCATTGCTTTGCTGTCTTGTACCAGAGTCTTTGTGGAAGAATTCACTTTCAGAGTAGACAAAGGTTTAACTTTGTAGCTTTCAATTAAGTTGCTCAGTTGTTTATTATTATGCCCTTCTCACCCACTCTTACTTCTAAACAAACATCTTTCAGTAATAAAATGGAAAAGTGGAAATTGCGCAGTATGAACCTTTTTAGCTCCTTTGGAAAAAACAGAGTGATCAGAGATTTAATAAAGCAAAATATATCAAATAATAAAAAAAAACCCACCTCAGGTTGGAAGTGTAAGCCACATACCTTCACAGCAGGGCTTTTCAGGAGAGTGTAGGACAGATAATTAATTTTGTCCCAGCAGACTGCCCTGGCTGAAGTGGTGCTGAATGGTCATAAGGTGCTTACAAGTCAGGCAGTGAGATGGCAGTGGGCTCACTGCTCAGCTTCTATTCATCACTGTCTTCAGTGACAAGAGTGCCTTGGGAATTGGATGGGAACATACTTATTATTAGACCTGCAGCTCTTCTGTAAGCTTTCTAGTGAAGTTTTCAGCTTTGAATTATAAAGTGAACTGGAAAGAATTCTTGGACATGTTTATTAGTATACAAGTCACTACAGGCATAAACTCCCAATTTTCTTTAGCATGAAAAAAAAGTGAAGAGAGTCAACATTCAATTTTAACACAACTGAGAATGTAATTTCAGGTCAGTCTTACTGTAGGCTGTCAGCTTGTGTTAGCACCACAGGCACCTTCCTTTGGGTGCCTTTGTGTTGATTATTCACAGGTACACATGTACAGGTGAGTAAGGATCTATGGGGAAATTTTGGTGGCCGCAAATATAAAATTACTATTGGAAATTTTGCCTGTAATGGAATATATGCTTTTAAAAATCCTTCTTGAGTTTTTCAGTTATTGAAAATACAGAGAAGACTACTGGCTTACAGAGAAACGTTTTAGTTTATTGATTAGACGTATTTTGTCTGTCATCATCCATGGTCACTAAATCTGGGACCTCGAAATGTTAGTGTGGCTGATCTTTTTGACTCATTTCTCAAATAAATTAGGTTTATGCAGTTATGCTTTCTCTGTGCCTGTCATATTGCTCAGTATGTCTTACCATATTTTCCTAATTAGTTTTTTTAACGTGTTAGCTTATATCAGCTGAGCTTGAAGCAGAAGCAGTTAATCTTCTTCAAGTATTGTGCAAATGGGTGGTGAGATGGGAAAGAGAGATTGCTAGTTCACACCAGTAGAAAACAATTTGCACTGTGGCTAAGACCCTGATTATCAAAGTAACCACACAGAGGAAAGCTTAAACACCATGACCCTGGGGAAGAGCATCAGTGAAGCAGCCCTCATACTGTGCCTTAGGTAATCCATCCAGAAGAGACAAATCCATAAATAATAAAGTTCTGTTTGTTTCTCAGATTTTTTTTTTTTTTAGCTGATAGCTGAGTAGCTTATTTTTGCCTTGTGTCCTTCTTAGGAGATAAGGTAAATTGTCAATTCCTTACATATATGTCAGTGGCAGAAGAAAACTTCACAGTTGTGTTGTATGAATTCAATGTTTCCTGCATTCAGTAATTTGTTGTGTATGTTAAGGGTCTTTTTTTGGTGAATTTCCCTCATCAGTGTTTAATTGAGAAATAATACTATTTCTAAAAATATGCAGTTTTTAAAAAAATAAACATTGTTTTCAGAGTTGAATACATACACCATGAATGGTGCAAAGTCAAAAAGCAAATCCTAGAAACAAATAGCAAATTCATAGCTTTTATTTTTGTGTAATTTTTTTTGTGGACCTGAATACCTACTTAGGACTGTCTTGGTTGTGCATGAAAAATGCAGATTGTAGCATTATATTTTGGTTGTGCATTGTCCTTGATCTAGATAGAAAGCTTGAATTATTATAGCCATAAAGCTATTTTTGAAGATAGTAATTTCAAAACATCACAGCCTTCCAGTAGATATTAATAATTTATATTTTCCAGTACGAATAGTTTTATTGACTTTATTCTCTAGGGAGAAAGATGCACTTAAACATATTTTTACTAATTTTGGCTTTACTTGAGGCCAAGCCTTGAATGAAGTCATGATATTACTGTCATGCTATGGAGCTGCATTCATTTCATCAGTGGCAATTGAACGTTGGCTCCTGCTGATCAATTTTTTATTTTATTTTTAGAGGTATGTTTTATTTTTCCTCAGATATTTCTGCAGATGAAAATAATATGCTTTCTGGCATTTTTCTAGCTGTTTAGTTTCTACCGTTTTCTTTCAGCTTTATAGTAAAAAATAGCAACAGAGTTTTGGGCTACCAGAGAAGCCAGTCTGTAACTTTACATGACTACTAATAGCTGTGCCAAATATTTACTTGGTGTCATAAAAATGTGCACAACACTGTGATTTTATTAGAGAATTGGGCTAATTATGTTCCTTCTAATGTCAACATTTATTAAAATGATAAAAACAAGCTGTTATTGGAGATTTTTATGCTTTCGGTGTTTAAAAAAAAAAAAAAAAAGAGAAGAATAAAAGGGAAAAAAAATTTAAAAGCCCATCAACCAAAAATATTTTGATTGGTTCCTTGTAAGTCATTGGATGTGAAAAACCAAGATCATACAATAAATTTTCAATGTCATTTTTCTGAAGTCAAAAGAATATAATCTGACTGTTGAAGTATCGGGGCTCCACACTGTTTTTCACGTGTTCCCTCACTGAAGCTGGAAACTCCTGGAGCACCCAGATCTGTCAGTGCTTGCATAGGAATAGTAGAAAGTATTCCTGTAGCTGTGCCTTTTTTTGAGTGGATGTGACAAGGCAAAGGCACGAGGTTGGTCAAAATCGTCTGCCAAGCTGGAATTTGAAGGCTGAACTGAGGAGAGTTGAAACATTGTCCATTAAGGAACGTGCTGAGCATGTCTATTGTGTAACGCTGCAGCAGTACTGAAACGCAAATGGCTGCTGGCTGAGCACAGGCAGGTCTTCACTACCACAGGATTTGGTGCATAATAAGCTAAGACCCTTTCTCATGCCACCTCTGTGGTGAATTCTTATTACCAATATTTGTTAAAGCATAGTAAACATGTACATTAAAAGTATATACATAATTAAATTTTACCAGTGTAGGACAAAAGAACACCTATGTTAGAAGAGCAACAAAATTTGCAGTTAGGTAAAGAATAATTACTAAATAGCATAATTTTTCCATCGTATGACCCTCTACTGTGTATTTATTTTGATATCAAAAGCAATGTGTATTTACACTTCCGAGATGCCTGTTGAATCTAAAGATGTATTTCACAGGGGTGCTGCAAATGGTCTGTGTTAGGGCAGTGTCCTGCTCCACAGATTAGTTCTGCTCAAAAGCTGTGTGTATTAGTACAGCTGATCTGCTTTGGCTGATTGTGCTGCTTGTTCAAAGTGAGCTGAGCTAATGCAAAACCTTAGCTATATGTTCAGATACGTAGCATAGATGAGGACCAATGGTAACACTCAACTTTGAGGACACCTGTATTTTTGTATACCTTCTCCTTTATAACTGGCCTCCAGTGATCATGACAGAGCATGGCTTTGCTTTTTCATTTATATTTCCTTTAAATAGTGAAGGAAATTTGAAACTCGGTATTTTTGTCTGAGTCCCACTTCTGCAGGAAAGGAATCTTTTCATAACCTTTTGCTTCAATCCCTTCTCATGATTTTTTCTTTCTTCAGTTTTGCCTCTTTCATTGTGCTGTTACACAGTCTTTATTACCATTTTCAAAAACCAACTAATTTAGGCAATTTTTCATGTTTTTAGGCACATCTTTGACATTTCTCAAAACATCTCTACTAAAAATTTAAAGTCTTTTCAGTAATGTTCTCTGGAGTGAGAATGCTTTTCAACCACTGCAGTTGTAAAATTTTTAACTATCATTGGTTTTTAATGCAGATAAAACAGTTTATCTCTTTCTCCCTTTAAAATATTTTTTGCCAAGTTTAGACATGTGGAACATACATATGTAACTTGTAATGAAGATGAGAGAAAATAGGTAAAAAGCGAGAGAATGGGAGTAAGCTTTTCATGTTTCCTCTCCAGAAGAACCCATTTAGAGGTCAGAATAGCCAGCATAATTGATTCCTGCCAGAGGCAGTATGAATTTATATCTTTACCCTTGACTTGACTTTTCGCCCATATTTGTTTAGCCATTTAAATTGTTGTAGCTGTTTCTTCTGACCGTGCCCTTGGCAGTCTCATTGTTGACACTTTCACTACACTTCCTCTGCATTTGAAGTCATAATGCCTCGAAATACTTTTGAAAGCAAGCATGTAGGCTGCAACTACATACTGTGTAACTCTAATCCCAAGAGTTAAACCTTTCTCAATTAAAGCAAGCATTGTGTAATATAAGGTGTATTTCCTCACAGGGAAGTTCTGAGTAGATAATGAAGTTGTAATTGTGATGTTATGTTACCTGGGATATGCAAACATAATGCTTTAAAGATGTAATTAAAGCTGTTTAGAGAGGAAAGTTGATTTTAAGGTGTCCTGAAGATAAATTAAAGGAATTCAGTTGCCTTTTATTGAAGGGGGGAGGAGGGGAGAATTTATGTTCAGAAACAGAATTTTGATAATTAATAAGCCAAACTGTCATTCCCTTAGAGATCCTCTTATTTAATACATCTGCTTTGTGTATCAAACATTTTCTTTTGGAGTGTTTTAGAATTGATCAGAATCCCATTGTATTTGAAGACAAGGCAGAATTACAGAGCCAGCAAAGCTGCTCTTTACTGATGCAGAGGTCAAATTGTAGGGAGGATTGTGTGTTTCCTAGCAGTGTGGAGATGGCTGTAAAATTCCCTGTCTTTCCAATGGCTCTTTGAGCAGGAATGGTTTTTCTCTTGTACTGAGGCTTGGCTGTGGCCATTGAGGACTGCAGGTCTTCTGCTTCTGGGTAAGGTTTCAGGATTAGTCTCTAATAAAGTAAGAAGCAAGGCATTTGGAGGTTAGTTGCTTGAGAGAGAAATGTTTTAACCCCCGGTGTGTGTGTGGTTACCCTTCAGCATGGAGCCATGGCTCATGCTGTTGGAGCTCCCTGTGCTCCACAGTCACAGTCCAGCACCTCCTGAAGGGAGGTACTCTGACCTTCCCTTCCAAGAGCAGAGCATAGGTCACTCTTCCTCTCCAAACATCTTTCCTGTCAAGATTGGCTGCTGAACGGGTCTCTTGTTAATTTACACAGCAGTACAGCTAAGAAATCCACCCAGGTGCTGGAGAGCAGAGTCTTGTTCAGTACCTGCTGTCCCTAAGCTATAGCTTAGTGGAGGGCATCTAGTCCTTTGTTTAGGTGGAGACCATTTTGCTGTATAGAAAATAATGCCAAAATTCATAGCTCAAAGAGGGTGGGCAGAGGTAGCAGCCAAGCGCTGTACTGTGTTTACCATCCTTTGGGTACATAAACAGTTGCTCATGGGTTTGGGCCTGGCCCAGTCTTTGTGTTTCTTTTCCTTCTCAACATGCTTTGCACTCATAATAGATTTTCTGTTTGTTCTTGGACACCTTACTTGGAAGAACATGAAATTTCAGGCTCCCAGGGAGACCTCAACAGATTCAGACATCTCTATAATTTTGGGTATGTGCAGAAGTGCCTTATGTTAGGGGAACTTGGAAGTGAGACCCTGGAAAAGACTCACATGCCTTTGAAGAAGACAATTTGGTGACAGATTGGCAGAGCCTTCTAGGAAAGGGGTTTTGGTCTGTGGAAGGACCAATGACAAGGACATTTGAGTAATTTCAAAGTTTCTGGTTACTCCAGTGAAAGCAGCTGTTGCTCAGTCAGCAGGCAATAATCAGCCATTTGTATGTCCCTGTGTTCTTGCAGGGGGGAGACTGAGCAGGTGTAGCTGTGAGGTGTCAAAATGTACCTGTTGAGATGGCACATCACTCCCTCTGTTCTTGTGTTCTAGTCCTAGGAAATACGGCACCAGTTCCAAGAGCAGTCACATGTTGTCTGTTGGGGACCAGTGCTCCCTCTACATTATTCTCATGAGCTACACCTTTGATGGGATTCTGCATCTTGTTCTGGGGATTATTAACTCAGAATTGGGAAGAATCTGAATAGTAAACAAGTGCTCAAGTATTTTCAGACCTGCACATTTTCTTGCTCATTTTCCCTTCCTTCTTCTTGCTGATGAATGCTTTAGTTCCCACATGAAAAGAGGAGTAGTGTCAGCAGGAGGCTGTGTGGCTTTGGGAAGCTCCCCAGAGGCAGGCAGGCTGTTAAGGGTTGCACAGCTGTGAGGTTGGGAGTGTAGGCAGGAGCATGCCAGGTGCTTCCCAGCAACTGCAGCCATTGGACAGATGCCCCAGCTTTGGGATGCAGAACTTAATGTGCAGTTCCATTTGTGTCTCCATTGCTGTTCCCTCCCTGCACTCCCCCCAGATATAAAGGCATTTCCTAATTCTGTACAGGATCAGCAGATGCACTCTACCTCCCATGTAATGTAATCACTACTGAACTGGAAATGCCACTGAAGTACAGCAACAAGATGTCAGTGGCTGTCTCCACTTTGTGTGGGGTACCTGTGTAGTTCTGTCTAGTACAGCATGCTGCTGGACACTGCTGCCTTCCTGCTACCTACTGTCCAGAACACTGTAGAGATTGAAACTGCAGTGATTTTGAAGGGGCTGTGGCTATAGTTTCAGATGTGTTTTGTTGTGGTTTTTTTCTTCTCACGGAAAATTAATAAGAAACTTGTTGCCTCAGGAGACCAAGTCAAGTGAATTTCTAAGAGGCTGGGCGCTGTCATATAGCAACATTTCAAGTCTCATGCTTAGGGGAAATTGGCTGTAAGGATGAGGAAGCAGAGCTGTTTATCTGCAGTGGTTTTGGCTGGATTTTGCATCCCATTGCTTTCCATTGAAGCATTAAATAGTGACTACTGCTGGAGACAGGATATTAAACTTGGTACAATTGCATGCGTGCTTTTTAGAGCTTTTGATTCTCAAGAAGTGAATGAACTCCCTTATTAAAAAACTTCTGTTCTAATCCTTGCAATTTAGTAATATCATTAAAATGTTGTATAATGTATATGCAATTTCTAGTTTTGGCTTACAAAGGCAAGTTTAAACCTGCTCATAAGTCCCTCCTGCTGTGCTTTGGAGCTGGCAGGCAAGGTAAAATGCTTTGTCAGCAAAGCAAAACAAGTAATTAGAACTAAACTTCTTTGCACCGGGAAGAAACCACTGTGTTCTTGCCACCTCAGCTCGTGAATTTCATATAGACAGGCTTCAGTGTTTGTGGAATTATGATTTGGAATTAGACTTACAGACTCTGTAAGCTGGTGAGTCCTACTTTTTTTTTTTTTTTTTTTTGGTAGTTCTCATTCTCATATATCCACCTTTATCTTGTTATGACTTCATAGCATACTGAAAGGTTGCAATTCTCTTCACACCATCACTTTGTTTTTTCCAGGAAAGAAACTGGTGTTGGGGCTTGAAGGGAGCTGTAGAATACATAGGAAATATTGAGACTACTTAGTATGAGGCCAAGTGTGAGCAAAGATAGCAGAGAACCTGCTGAAGTGCTGTGCTTGCAGGGTCAGAGCACAGGGGCTGCATCCCTGAGACTGCCTCTGTACTAATTGAAATGATAAGAAAGATGAGGACTAGGGACAGCATTCTCTGGCTTCTGCTGCCAAGTGGCAGGATACAACTCTTGTCCACAATGGCTAAGCTGTCAGACCTCTGCCAAAACCCAGGTGCCCTCATCCAGCCTGCCTGCTGGGAATGGTTCTGGCACCTGCTTCATCCTGCACAATCCAGGAGAGCAAGAAGTGGCCTGAGCCAAAACCCTGAAATGTGCTAATTGTTAAACGTTTTGGCCAGTACTGGAATCTCTGCTTTAATCTTGTCTTCTTTAGTAGCCATTTAGCCCAGCTTTTGCAACCTTCCTCACAGATATATTGGGGTTTTACACACAGAGCCATAGAAATGTTGGTTGGAATGAAATTCTGGAGGGTATCTAGTTCAGCTTTCTGGAAGGAGCAGAATGTGGCTGGTCCAGAATTAAGGAATCATAAAGGTAGCTGTAGAGATTTTAATAGTTCTGTCTCATGAGCAATGTAAATTAATTTTTTATTTTTCTTGCTTTCAGTGGGATTGGGCTGAACCCAAATCCATAGTGCTGAGTTGTGTGTCCCTGACAAGTATAGTGTGTCATCAGTCCCAGACAAACTTTTTGCCTGGATAAGTGTTAGGAACATTTGTCTTTGCAGTGCTGCAGGCAGGATGGTGGCAGCTGTGTGTCCTCTGGGCAGGCTCCAGCTGTTCTTGATCTCTCCTCAGTTAGTTAATTACATGCAATATTTCTGCCTCTGCTGTGTCATGGTTTAGGGGGCTACTCCCCAATTTAGTGCTCCCACAGAAACTCTCCAAAGCATGCTGCCACTCATTCACTCTCCCTTCCCCCTGCAGTGTGCTGGAGAGGAGAATAGAAGGCACAAAAGGTGAAGATCGTGGGTTCTGATAAGAACAAATTATTGGAAATGGCAATGAGATAAGAAGAGGAACAGTAAGGGCAACAATATTCATGACAGAGAGTACAAGAAAAGAAATGTTATTGCTCACTGTGGAAACCCACAATAGACAACACCAGCTCTCTCTGGCTTGGAGCTGGAGACATAAGAAACTTCTACTCCCTAGAAAAGACTCCCTTCCCCCTGCCTTCAGTAATGATGTGAGGTGGTACAGAATAACCTTGGTGTCCTGGCCATGTCCCCTCCGGGCTACTGCAAAAAACGAACCCTGTCCTGGCTGAACCAGGACATGCTGCTAAATTTCTGCATGAATACTTAGCTTTATAATATTCTGCTCAACCTCAGGAATATATTAGGTATTTCATTTCTTAATTTTGGTATCACAGAATAAGTTAGCTTGGAAAATACCTCAAAGATCATTGAGTCCAACCATTAACCTGACCAGTCCACCACTAAACAATTTACTCAAGTGCCACACCTACACATCTTTTCAATACCTCCAGGAATGGTGACTCTGGGGTGACTTCCCTGGGCAGCCTGTTCACATGCTTGACCACCCTTGTGTTGAAGAAATCTTTCCCAATACCCAATCTAAACCTCCCCAGCATAGCTTGAGGCCATTTCCTCTTGTCCTGTCACTTGTTACCTGGAAGAAGAGGCCAGCCCCCACCTGGATAAAAAGTTCTTTCAGGGAGTTTTAGAGAGTGATGAGGTCCTCTCTTTAGAGAGTGATTGAGTCTCCTTTTCTCCAGACTGAGCAGTCCCAGCTCTCTCAGCTACTCCTCATGTGCGTCACTTTCTAGACCTTCACCAGCTTCATTGCCCTTCTTTGGACTCATGCCCAGCTTACTGTCATCTGTAAACTGACTGAGGGGATGGACATTGATCCCCTTGTCCAGATCACTGACAAAGATATTTAAACAGGACTGGCCTCAGCTGTGCCCTGGGAAACACCACTAGTGACCAGCCACCAAGTGGATTTAATTCCATTCCCCAACACTCTCTGGGCCAAACAGCCAGCCAGTCTTTGCACCTATCCAAGACATAAGCAGACAGTTTCTCCATGAGGATGCTGTGGGAAACGTTGTCAAAGGTTTTAGTAAAGTCCAGGTAGACAACATCCACAGCCTTTGCCTCAACCACTAGGCAGGTCACCTTGTAATAGCAGGAGATCAGCTGAGTCAAGGGTGACCTGCCTTTCATAAACCCGTGGTAGCTGGGAGAGGAGAGTGTTTGGGAGGCAGTTGGTGTCTTTAACTGGTAACTTCTGAAATCCAGGTGTTTATTGAGCACAAATTCATATAATGGTCTTTGTATCTTCACTATCTTTTATCTGTCTGTAATTTTGGAATTATCAGATGAAATTCTTAAAGGGTGGTGTGAACACTGGTTACATCACTTGTATTTAGCATTGGGAACTATAGTGTTGAGGATGATTTCTTCTTAATTTCATCCCTGATTGTGAGCATTCCTTCCTCCTGTGGCAGCCAAAGGAGGGACCAAGTTTGTAATTTTTTTCTTTGTTTGAAACTTCACGGCATAACCTAGAAGAAGATTGGGATGCTGTTGACATAGTGGGAAAAATACTCCCTGAAAGTAATCTGTTACAGATTATTCTAGTGAAATAATCACCTCCATACATGTCAAGTTAGAGTAGGATTTAAGATTTTTTTTCTTCTCTATGGCTTCACTCTCCTAATTAGTCATGTGTAATTTCATATTAAATGATTATTCAAGACTAGAAGTGGCAATTAACTGCTATTTTGAAATAAAAATTATTTTGGAGTTTATGGTTGCATATTCTGCAGCTGGATGTTTCAGTGCCTCATTGCCTCTGTTCCTGTTACAGGTACATGTGACAGCATTGCAGCAATGAGTGGAATTTTAAAGAGGAAGTTTGAAGAAGTTGATGGCTCCTCACCTTGTTCCTCTGTGAGGGAATCAGATGATGACATTTCCAGCAGTGAAAGTGCTGACAGTGGTGATAGTGTCAATCCATCCACTTCTAATCATTTTACCCGTAAGTACTAACTCTGTTACACAAAGAATTATTCCTGTTTCTCAAAATAAAATAAATTTTGTGCTTAGATAAGTATGATGATTTTTAATTGAACAGATCATAAAACAGTCTCTCCATGATGTTCAGTTTGTGACTTGCTCAGAAATACTTAGTAAAATACTCTTACATTCTTTTGACTTCTTGTCTGTTAAGACTGTTGTTGTAAAAGTTTGAAGTCTCTTGGAAGCTCCTGCCTATTTGCTATTTGAATTATGTAGTTGTAGTTAATGTTAGGAGTTGTGCTCAAAATAGTTCAAGCAGGTACTGTAGGGAAAGTGCTTTAGCCCAGTTTATTTTCCTTAGCTAAATGTATTGCAGCTGTCAGCTCTCCGTAATATGGTATTGGTGAGAGTTCTTCTCTAAAAACAGTATAAGCTTTCTTTTACTTGGAACTGATGAATGTTGTGTATGGTAGACATTATTTTAATAGTTTCTATTTTTCAGGTACCAGAGGATATTTTTGTGCTTTGCAATGGTTTTGTGTACAAATAAGAATTTGGTCTTAAGTTAGCAAAGCTACATTTGCAGCATATATTTCTGGGAATGATAAATTTGCAGTTTATGATACTTGTTTTAGGTGGTTATATTATTTATTAATTGTGAACTGCATCTTCTAAAAAGCAGGGGTTTCCCTCCTTCAACTCTGTTGCATTTAGATCTCCTCTATGGAGTTATTCCTTAAAACTATGAATCAAGGAGTAGGTGAGGCTCCTCATGGCTGCCTGTACAGAGTGTGTTCCATGTGACTGAGTGGTTTGGATGTGCCTAGAAATCATGTTTGTAGCATGTGATATGAATGTTCTTGTAACTGACTTACCTTCTAGATGCTGCTGTTCAGTTTGAGTGGGCCTTTGGATGAGAAGGTCTGAATCCTCTTTGCTCTGGTAGGGAGTGTTCCTGTGCACAGGAGGGACAGGCACGACTTCTGAAGTGGGTTTACATGGAACACTTTTGAGGTGCTATATGATGTTTAAGATGCAGTGCTAGTCAGGGACCTATTTTATTGCAGTGCCACAAAGGAGTAAGTGACCCAGTAAACCTCTTTGGTAGTATTTAGAAATCTAAATTTAGATTAGTATTTAGAAAATTGTCTTGGGGACAATATTATCTGTATGCTGCTACTCTAACATTTGCATCTGTTGAAGAAGTTAGTTGATTATTCATCATAGACTGAAAACAGGCTTTCTACATCAAAGAGTCATTCTCTCCCACACAGAAGACCACAATTTTATTGTGAATACATGTGCAGGTGATACAATGAAAGGGAGCAATTCAGGGGACAAACTTAGAAGTTGTAGTACATGCATAAGCTTTAATTGTAGTTGACATAATAAATAATTTAGTTGAAAGGAACTTCTGTTTCTGTAAGAAAAACTACAGTATTTCAGTGTTATGATTAATGATTTCTCTAACTGACATATTTGTGGCCAGAGTAATACATGTTTATCTATGTGTGCACTCACACACATGCAGAAATTGTACATGTTACATTTTTCTAAAAATACATTTGGGTATATCCATTGGTGATATAGAAATATAAAGAGCAAGTAGTTTGTGTGCGCATTGATAGTATTTTTTAAAAAGTATTGTCTTTAATATAGATGCACCCGCCTAAATTCCAAGAACTCAAATACAGAACTCCCTGTATTATTTAAGAGCTATTGAGTGATACTCACCTGAAAATTACATGCACATATAATGTATACTAACAAACTTTATAATAATGTACATTGGAAGGTATTTTCTACATGCTTTAAACTCATTCATCTTCCATAATAAAAGACAAGAGATGAGCTCTTCTAAGTTGAATATTTGAATCTAAATATAAGGTTGAGTCCTGTGAGACTTTTTTCAGTGAGCAGACTGAAAAGAACCAGAGCAGAAAAAAGGCTGGCGAGATTCCTTGCCTCTGTTACATGTCTGAATGCCTCTTTGATGGAGGTTATCTTCCTAAGCTATTTCTTAACATGTTATACCATTTTCTGTTCTGTTTAGTGAGACACTGTCAGATCCTGTGTACCGTCTTTTTTCTGGTCTGTTTTCATATAGGTGAATGCGAAGTTGACTATAAAAGGGGGAGAGGGTGGTGTGACCTGTAGTCAACACCAAGATCTGTATATTCATTCTTAAATTGAGAATTTAAAAAAAAATGCTAATGTGGTCCTCTAAGTCTTATTTTTTCTTTCTAATTGACCTGACAGAGAGATAATTCTAAATTGCTTGTAACTACAATCTCTTCAGCACTTTAGAAAGCAGGCATTTTGTATATAAATCCATCTAGCACAGCTGATGCATCTCTGTATTTACACAACCCTTGAAACGATATGTATTGGGTCAGATAAACAGGAGCCTAGCAAGAATTCTGCTCAATTAGTCTTAAAGTCAGTTTAACCTGGCAGCTAAATGAGGCACACAGCTGCTGTGGGTCATTCAGGTGGGGCAGAACTTCCAGAAGATAACTTTGTTCTCAGCAATTAACCCTGTAGTGTGATGGCAGAAAACACACGACTGAGATGGCCCTAAGTGCTATTGCTTGTGACTATTACACAGGGATAAGTATGGAGTTTCTTTAACAATGTATCCATTTAAACAAATAAAGACAGCAACAAGAAGAAATTCATAAATCCCTAGCCTAGGTTGCAGGCAACTGAGTTAGTAAATAAAAATTACAGTCCATAAAGAATAGACAAATTTTACCATTAGCATTTTATTTATAATTGTGTGTTTTTAGAGGTGTACACATTTTTAAATCTCTTAGCAAATGGTGATGGAGTGCCTTCATTACTGCTGGCAGATATAATCCCTGTTGTGTATTTTACTTACCTTTCTCAGTCTATTGAAGCAATTTCAGTTTGATTCAGTAGGTCATTAGTCATTGCAGATTTACTTTAATGGATGGCAAAGCATATTACTGGCTAGTTCTCAAGCCTGTCCCATTTCAGAGACCTGCCTTCATATCAGAAAGAAGGATGTTCATCTTCAAGTAGCAGTGCAAGCGTGCATGTACAGTATTAGTCAGGACTTAGGCATACACAGAATACAGGGCTGGAGCACTCAAAATGCCATTGGAGCTCCTTTCAGTTGCCCTGTTCAGTTCTGGCACCCCACTGCTGTGTTTCATCTGCTCCACAGCAAGCTGAAAAACCTGGAATTGCTGTTGAGGATGTCAGTACAACACTTTGACCATTCCTGTGTTGTGTGCACTAAGGAACACTGAGTTCCACATTCCAGCTCAGCCATGATGGAACATGTGCCCTTCCTGGGAAGGGTAATGAAGCTGGTGAAGGGTCTGGAACGTAAATCCTATGAGGAGCAGCTGAGGGAGCTGTGGGTGTTCAGTGGAGAAAAGGAGGCTCAGGGGAGACCTTATTGCTCTCTACAAGTCCATGAAAGGTTGTGAGGTTGTGGCAAGGTGGGGGTCCC
This sequence comes from Urocynchramus pylzowi, assembly GCA_013397555.1. Taxonomy (NCBI): domain Eukaryota; kingdom Metazoa; phylum Chordata; class Aves; order Passeriformes; family Fringillidae; genus Urocynchramus; species Urocynchramus pylzowi. The sequence continues at coordinate 928,815 of VZRH01006788.1, forward strand.
CTCTCACAGACAAGGGGAAATGACCTCAAAGTGTGCCAGGAGAGGTTTAGGTTGGATATTAGGAAAAGTTGCCTCGCTGAAAGAGAAGTCAAGCATTGGAAGAGGCTCCCCAGGGAGGGGATCCATCCCTCCTGGGGGATCGTCGCCATCCGTGGAAGTATTCAGAAAACAAGTAGACATGGCACTTCATGATGCAGTTTAAGGGGCATGGTGGTATTCAGTCAAATATTATTTTATGATCTTGGAGGTCTTTTCCACCATTAATAATTTGATGATTCTGTGATTCTCCCTGCTTTGGTGAGGTACCTGCCTCTAAATGCTTGGTGGGTTTTTTTCTGATACAGAGTACCCAAATTTAACTTATGGAATTGCGTGCAATTGAAAGACCTGTGGGGACCTTGTGAAGTCCTGTCTTTTGCACTTTGGTGCTGGTAATAACTCCCCATAGCACATTAATCACAGATGCATCTCTTAAGAAACATAAGGAGCTGCTGCTTTCCTCTGCCATTTCAACTTCAGTGTCCTGTAGCTGAAACTTCTCTTCCTCACTTGCAGAGTCACTTGAGATGGCCAGCAGCAGCTTATCTGATAAGGTGATTATCACCAACAGGAGGTGGTGCCATCACACAGTCTGGTTGATATCCTCCATCAGTTATCTCTCTCCTGCCATTAGCATTATCACTGTCATGAGCAAGGTTATCCTGAGGCCATAATCACAGGTCCCGACATTCCGCTAATTAGGGCACTGTCTTTAGAGTGCTTTTGGATGTATTTTGGTTCATTAGGAATGGGCAGGTCACTGAGGGCTCTGAGAAACCCTTTGGTCTCTTAAGTGCTCTTGCCATCTTTTGATTTTGCTGTTAAAGATAACAAGGAATTTGAAAACACAAATACATCCATGTTGCAGTTCCTTCAGTATGCCCTGTAAAGCCCTGTTTGAATTTTGTAGAGTTGCTAACTTACTGAGATTGCCTCATCTATGTGGCCATGCATAACATGAAAGAAGGTATGAAATCCTTAGGAAGGTGTAGCTTCTTAATTATCTTCATAGAGGGATAAAGTTTTATTTGGTGTAAGCTCAATAGTACAAGACACGACCTGAGCTTTGAAATTAAGTAGTTGTTTAATTGCTGGTTAATGATAGAAACTTCAACTCTGAATGAGTTAGAAGTGGTGGTGCTGGTTTACTATGGGAAAACACGTGTAACTAAATGCAGGCATTCCTTTTTTCATGGCATCTTGCAGTTATTTATGTTGCCAGCAACCAGACTTGGAATTTCCTTGTTAATGAGGAATATGTTCTTATTGCTATTTGTTGACTCATGTTATGAAATGCTAACAGGTTGAGAGGTTCTTGTATTTGATTTTAAAATAAGTCAGCTCATCTGAGCATTAAAAAGCAAGAAATGCAAATAAATTCAGTGAAATGTAGTGCAGTGTCTTTGCTCAAACTCACACAGAATGACAGAAGAGGGTATACTATGACAGCATCTCTTCATCTGGAATAAGGAATACTGTGGTGAGAATTGTTAAAAATTGAAAAGAGGGGTTATAAAGCAGGCTCCCACTAGTTTTTAGAATGATTTGTGCAACTAATTATGTTTCTATATTTTTAAATAAGTTCTCTGTTATAAATTAGTGCACTTTGCACAGAATACAACCAGAGAGACAGTTTTTGCATTACATGATGATTTTGTTGGCTTAGAAAACATCAAACAAAATCGTTTTGTCAGAAGATGTTCATGATAGATACATAAAATATGGTTGTAAATGCAAAGTGTCAGTCAGCTGAATGGGTAGCTGTGTTTGCATGAAATGGCCATTCACAGAAGTCACACTTAGGATGGGACAAAGGGTTGCCTGTACTGTCATAGGAGAGCTCAGCAAATGCAATTGTTATGCATGGGTGTTCCTGCAGGGATCCTGGTAGGACTTTCCTCCTCACAAAGCTGGGGCCAAGGTCAGGAATAATCACCTATGGAACAGCAGCTGGCATTTAGAGGAAATGGTGAGGCAGAGAGCACTTAACCATCTCCACTCCTCCCCACAGGCTGATGATATTTGCAGAATGGAGAAACTGGACTAGAATGATGAATGTCACAGAAAAGCACTCTGGAGGTAGAGGGGGCTGAGGAAGTAAACTTAAAGCTTTCACTGAAATTTTAGTGGTCAGGTTCCAGCTTCTAGTATGCATCCTGAAAATTAAACATTTCTGCAAGATTTCAGACAAAACACTTAACAGTGAGGTAAAATGCTTAAAATACAAATTAAATCCTCTCTATTCATATCAGACTTGTCTGTAAGCTAGTAGTTTTCAAAAACCTTTTCAAATGTGACTTAAATCTGGCATGAGGCAAGCATTCCCATCCAGCTCCTCCTGTGAGGTGAATTTAGCTTTGGTTTTACCCTTAAGAAAGCTACTAGAAGGATAGAGCAGTGAAGTGCTCTAGGTAGGTGGTGGTGTTCCACAGCATTGTACCTCTTCTCTCAAATTTCCTCTAATTTACAACTGAATATGCAGTTCCCTTATAGACTTCGAGATTCAAATTTCTTCTAGAAAATACCTCCCTTGTCCTCAAGACTACATGTTTCTTTTGGAGGGTGTATTTTATGTCACAGGATTTCCTCTTAATGTAGATTTCCAACATGTAGGAAATTTCCAGCATTTAGGATTGGAAGCTTGTAAATTGAGTGTATGTAGACTCTTAGAAAATACCTTTTGAAAGACAATGGGACAGAAGGAGAGGTAAGAGAAAGAGGTAGAAGCAATTTCTGGACACAGCCTTTTCCTAGATGTTGTTTTTTATGAGGGTTGGGAAGCAAGCTGGCTTTTAAAAGCAGTGTTCTGACCTGGATTACTGGGGGGGATTAGGCTTTGCTGTTCTGTGGTGTTAGACTTGATGAAACACTGCATGGAAAGTCATGGAGCAGGTGGGGAATGGTGCTAATCTTTCTTGCCATAATGGTTTATGTGACACTGAGTATGTAAAAAGCAGACAAACTGGTAGTAGAGTGTAAGAAATGCAACATTTCCACTAAACTAAGACAGAGCTTTAATCCTAAAGGCTGCTTCACACATGTTTTTTCCAGCCTTCTGAAATTTTCACGTGCCTAAGATATTTCTGCACTGGTGACAATGCATTGCTTTGCCCTCATTGATGCAGGAGTGTGAGTAATCTGCTGGGGAGCCATATGGTTCACATTTATTTTAATGTGTCTTTGACATCAGGAGAATAGCTGAGACAGCAGAAGAAAGTGCTTGTGTCTTGGAGTTCAGCCAGAACTGAGATCATTTAAGTTTCATAATCAAAGAACTACCAGTTTTCTGGGTAAAAAATGTTAGAAAAACATGATGAGCTTAAAATGTCATTCGTATCAGGATTGTATAAAAATAGGAAGCAGATTTTGCATTTGATGGATGAATACAGCTTCAGAGGGTGATTTTCTTAGGTGGAGGTTTGGATTCTGTTTCAGCCACTAAACACACAGAAGGAAGTGCTGGGTCTTCCACAGGTTTCACACTGCTGTAGCTCCACTGCCCAGCTTGGAAAATGAGGATGTTGAAAGGCAAATGGACAGTGCTGCTGCATAGTGCCTTGCACATAGGAGAGAGCAAGTCAGGAAAGTTTTGCTTCAGGCTGCCAGCATATTACTGCTCTTGCTTACCTATTGCATTAGTTATAATTTATTCATATACAAATGAAACTTGGGTGGTTCTTTTAAGCATAGGTTGGATTGCTAGTGGAAATACTGATTTTCCCCTTTAGAAAACTGCTTTTCATGGGATTTGGGAGTTGGATGAGCCAATGATGACATCTTTTACCAAGATACAAGAAACAAATGATGACTAAGTATGATAAAACCTGAATTTTTCAAATTTTCAGTAAATTTTTCTGGGTGTATATTAATTCTTTCTAACAGATCGGAACATACATATTTTGTGTGTTCTTCTGCTCAGTCTTGAGTTAAACAGTGTCCTTAGCAGTGATTCCAGCAGATTTAACATACTGTGTAAGGTACAGTGCATGCAAAATAGAAAATGCTCCAGACTCTTGATAAGGTGGTAGTTCTGTTTTGGTTGGTTTGAAGCAAAGGGTTTGAATCAGTTATAGAGTGCTTTGTCCCTGACATTGGAAAATGTTCAACATTTCCACTCAATATTTAATAGTATTTTTGAGCTCACATCAAGGCAGCCCTCTGCTCAGAGATTTTTAGGAAGTGTAATAGAGCAAGAACACAGTGCTTTGCAGTGCTGACTGTGCTTCTTTCTGTGTCCTTGGTAGCTGAGGTGGTCACAATTCTCATGTCTCCTTGCTGACATTCTAATCTGTACTTTTGACTAATCAAATAGTATCCTGTAAACTCCTGCAGCTCCTGCCAGATCTGTTCTTGTAAACAAAATTCACTTAAATATGAATATATTCTAACTCCTCCTGACAGTAGCATTCAGGAGGCAACCGTGGAGTTCTTCACAGGGCCTTAACTCCTCCCTTTAATGAGCTCTACCAAAAGATAGGATGTGTTCCAGAAAAAGTAGTCCCATGTATTCTGAGGGCTCTGAATGTTTACATGTCTGTTTAATTACAGATTGTCATATAATTTGTCTGACTCAGAACTATAATGTTAAGAAATAACAGCACAAACTTTAATGGCATATATAACAAATGCATATCAGCTCTCACATTGTCTACATGCACGTCTTCAATCTAGTGCTGAATTTACAGTGCTGAAGTTACTGTGTGTCAACATTTTCATGAATTCATCTTAATTCTATTGCAACAGTTTTATCAGTGATATATCAAAAAACCCCACAAACAAACAAACTTTGATGGTATGGCATTGACAATTCAATTACTGAAACTGATAAGAACTATAAAAGATTGAATACATGCATTAGTGGGTTCTTTAAGACAGCCCATGACGTCTGCAGTCTTAACTGAGAGACTGCTGATTGAACTTTTAGGCATAAATGTATGTCAGTGCATGAAATCCATGTTCTAAATTTTGATGCACACACATGGGCAAAAATGCACATAGTGTAAAAGCTCATTCATGGATCTAGTTTTTATCAGAGATGACATTATTTTGTTTTTCTTTTTTCATCTGGGAGTAACTAGATCACAGACTCTTCTGCTTAGCTTCATTTAGCTATTAATGTTAGCATGTAGTGTGTGAATAAAACATAAGGGTCATTTATTTATGTTTAGCCATTAGTGTTAAAGTAGTATCTCTACCATAAAGAGATTGAGACTTGAAAAAACAGAAGTGCTTTTGTTGCAGCATTTGTCATTCCTGCCAGTAAAGCAGCCCTGTCAGGAGTTCCACAGCTAAGATCTAAACCAGATTACTATCAACACAGACCTTGTGTCATAGATACTCAGGTTTACAGATGAGGATTCAAAGGTTTGTGTGATTCCCTAACTTGTGAGATTTACAGGTGCAATTACCTTTGATATCTTCATGAAATGTATGTGTATTTTTTTTTTTTCAAGAGCAACTTTCCTTTCTTTCCTTGAGTATTTTACGATAGTTTTATTTCTCATTTCATTTGTGACAGGCTCATTTATTTGGCAAAAAACCTGCCTGCCTTTGAGTAGCTGCCAGTATTTATTCTGAAATAGAGGCATCATCCAGTTGAGATCCAAGTAGCATTGATACTGATATCAGAAATTGGATACACCCCAGAATGGTTTAGATGCTCCATTCAGCAGAAAAAGGGGTTTTTTAATATGCACTTCCTTATGTATTAGAGCATATTGGCAGTGCAGGTTCTGATTTAGAGTATTTGCTTTTATGTTACATTGAAAGAGAATGTCTCAGTATGAAAATTACCCCATCTTACAAATGCTAAAAATTTGGTTTTATTAAAGGTAGTTTTGTTTTGGAACTGTGGTATATACAAAAAAGAACAGCACATTAAAACCATATTTAATATCATGCAAAATTGGCACATCCCTATCAACTAGTCTGCTAATGAAATACCCTCTTCCCTCACTAAAGGTTTCCTTTAAATATTTTTGACAAGCTCTGTTGATATGAAATTTGCTTCAACTTGGATGTAAGCAAAACGTGCCTAATGTAACAGAATTTGTCTTTTGATTTCCATTTGTACGTGCTACACCTTTTTTTGTAACACACTTTGCTAGCAGTATGTGAGTAACAGGACCTGATAATATTTATCTGTTTTATATTTATAATCCAGCATATCTGCAGGAGGTCTGAAGTGCCTGTTACTTATATAGCAGACCATATACTTTACCATATTTTCAGCAGCTTATTAGTATTTAGGAAAAGTAATCCTGTTACAGTGAACCACATAGAGTTCTGTGATAATCTCTGTAGGATACACTGTCTGTAATTTGGATACAGGGCTTTATTTTCTAATATACTTGGTTTTCACACAGTTTGGTAGATGATGCTGGGTGTTTTGACACTTCTACCTCATGTAGAAGTTTGTGGATTTACATTTGTGGTGATTAACATTTCACAACATAATAACAGTAGTAGAGACTGAACTATGTTTTACCTGTGACAATAAATGAGACCTGAAGGCCAAATGCGTCCCATCTCTAGAAATGGTGGAATTCTAGATTATCTTGTCACTCTGACTGCTTTTATAGAATGATTCCAAGCCATTCAAGTGTGATCAGGCACCCTTTAAATCATTTTACTGCCTGAATTGTGGCAATGAGGTCTCTCATTCATACCTGCACACACCTGCAGTTGTTGCCTATAAACTGCAAAGTAATGACTTACAAGCTGCATTCTCAGCAACCTGTTGCTATTTTGCAACAAATCAAATAAATTTGACTGCTCATCTTAAAAATCATGGAGTGTCCCTTACCTTTCTCTAAGGTTTGTGTGTCTTTTTTTATTTCCTCTAAAGGCATGCAGCTATTATCAGTGAAAAACAATAGATCAGTATCATGGGAAGGAGTTGCCAAGTGTCTGTAGAACTAAAAGAAAAAGAATGTTTAATAGTTAAAATCTGGCATATTTTTTTAAAACAAGTTTTGTATGTCACTGTATACGTTTACTAAAAAACCTGACCACAGGTATGAGTGGAATCAGAAAAGAATTAGAAAATACTAGATTTCATTTTTTTGGTCAAAATTCTACACATTAGACTATATACACACATATGTATTCAGTGGATGGCAGCAGAAAGACAGGTGAAGGTAAAGAAAAATAAAGTGGATCTGATTGCTAGTCAGAATTATTTCTGTATCATTCAGTGGTGATGATGATGATGATATGAATTTTTGAGACAGTATGAAACTCTAAACATACTGCTTTTATGATTTTTCCAACATCAATTTATCACAAAATAGATAATAGGATATACTGTATTTTCTGTCAATGTGACCCAGTGCTGTAGCGATGTGGATCTCTGCTGCCTTGTGCAACTTTGTTGGCAGGGCTTGGAAGAGGTGCAAGTCAGTGGATCACCATCTGTGTGGTGACAATGATAGAGGTTTCTTTTGTTGGGATTTGGTTGCTTTCTTGGTAAAAGGATAAAACATTTTTATGATGTGACGGGAAAAAAAAAAAACTTTCCTGGCCAAGTATTTCTGTTCTGAAATAGACAATGGTGTTCATGTAGTGGCTTCTAGGTTTGCATATGTGGTAAATATTTCTAATGTTATCTTCTCGTTCTTCTCTCCTTGGAATACAGTGTCTGTGTAGTCAGGTATTGTCACTTGTGCAGTTCCCTGTATCCTAACACATCTGCTGCCTGACTGCAAGTTACCATTCACACTGAAATCTGCCTCTGTTCCAGCGTCTTCAATCCTGAAGAGGGAGAAGCGGAAGAGAACAAAGAATGTCCATTTTAACTGTGTTACTGTGTATTACTTCACGAGAAGGCAAGGCTTCACCAGTGTTCCCAGCCAAGGAGGAAGCACACTGGGAATGTCCACTCGCCACAACAGTGTGCGCCAGTATACCCTGGGGGAGTTTGCCATGGAGCAGGAGAGGCTCCACCGAGAGATGCTGAGAGAGCATCTAAGGGAGGAAAAACTCAATTCTCTAAAGTTAAAGGTAAAGCTTGTCCAAGACTTTGATCTCTGCCCTAATTTAAATTTAAACAGTGTCAGAACTATAGGGGCCCAGGGTGTGTGTGTGTTAAACAAAACAATCACCTTCTATGAGCTCCATTTTCAGTTGAAATAGATGTTTTCCTGGAGTTTTCTAATTTTATGAAATTTAATTTTTAATGAAGATTTTTTGTTTGATATACCAAATGCTCTTGCAGTTGTCATTGCTGTGTGCCTCCAAGTGCTTTACAGGGAGGCTGTTCTTTACTCCTTGTTTTCTACAGAGAGGAAAATAAAAGCAGAAAGTGTTGGGAGTTAGCCTTGAACAAGGTGTTCAGCAGAAGTCTGGAAGTGCCAGGAAGGGAATGAGTCTTCTAAGCCCAATGTCTTATTAGAGAAGGGAATAGTAACATTGTTGGTACAGAAAGAGCTTCTTTTCTTGGCTAACTTGAGTGAAAACTCACTCTCTTGGATAACTTCGGGAAAAAGTAAGAAGCAGTGATACTAAAATGTTTTTGTTTTCAGTATACCAATGATTGTGTATGTATTGTGAATATGATTGTGTGTCTATACTATTTAAGCAAAGAATGTCCATTAAAGAAGAAATGTGTCAGATAAATTAACCAGCTATATCAGTTTAGCTAGTCAGAACAAATCCTGGCTAGTTTTCACAAGATCACAGAATTTTTAAGATTGGAAGGGACTTTTGGATATCATCTGCTCAACAGCCCCTGCCAAGGCAGGGTTCACCTAGAGCAGGTGACAGCAGGATATGGCCTGGTGGTTTTTGAATGTCTCCAGAGAGGGCTCCACATCCTCCCTGGGCAGCCTGTTCCAGGCTCTGCCACCCTCAGTGTAAAGAAGTTCTTCCAGATGCTGAGGTAGAATTTCTTGTGTTTAGTTTATGGTCATTGCTCCTCGTTGTTCTGCTGGGCACCACTGAAAAGGGTCTGACACCATTCTCCTGGCACCCCCTTTGAGATATTCATGTGCATTAATGAGATCCCCTCTCAGTCTTCTCTTCTCCAGACTAAACAGGCCCAGCTCCCCCAGTCTCTCTTAACAAGAGGGATGCTTCAGACCCCAAACCATCTTTGTGGCCTCCACTGGACCCTCTCCAGTATCTCCTTGTCTTTCTTGAACTGTGGAGACCAGAACTGAACACAATAGCCCAGATGTGGCCAAGCAGAGGGGCAGCATCACCGCCCTCGATCTGCTGGCCACACTTCCTTGATGGACCCCAGGGTACCACTGGCCTTCCTGGGGCCAGCTTCCCAACAAAGCTGTCCTTTTGAATACAACATAGGAGAGGAAAGAAACTCTGTATTTGAGTCAAGGAGAACAGGGAAAGGGAGTGTGTTCCTTCTGCTGCTTTAAAACTGGTGGCAGAACTTCTGGTTTTTTGTGTCATGGATTGCGTTGCATGTATTTTTGACTCTTTTTCAGATGAATCCTGTAATTAAAAGGGAACAATATTTAGAATTGGAGCTGAGCTTTTGTGCTGCACATCCCCTTCTTTTGTGATACTGCATCTCTGTTTCTATAGTTGTACAGATCAAAGTGGCACCCTCCAAGTTTAAGAAATGCCTTTAAGCATTTTTTCCATAGAATGAAGTATGAGTTCATGAGTTCTTTGTCTCAGGGCCTGAGGAAGTGTACATGATCCTCACATTTGCAATTACTTTTTTCAGTCTCCTAACTGTTTGAGGTTTTTTCATAACTAAATGGATTTGTAAATAAATTCATAATGTCATAAAATTTGAACTGTCATAGAACAAACATAAAACCACTCAGAACGAAGATGAATCAAAGACAGATGTTTGGACAGGTTGGAAAAAAAAAGGCTAGTAGAGTGTTAGTGACTTATCACTTGATAGAGGTTGTACCTGTAACATCTCACATCACAGGATTTTCAGAGCATCAAGTGTCAGTTGTGCTGTGTAACTGATGACTAGATCCCTTGGCTGACTTCCAGAAATCAGCTCAAAGAGAGGAATCCCCAGTGGATTGAATAAAGAATAGTCAAGCACACAAATATTTCACTTTTCTTTTCTTAGCTAGAAAGTAAATCAAGAAAAATAACAGATCTTACTTACCTTGAAAGAGTAGATGAGGCCTTTTAGCCTTTATGCACTGGAGCTTGGCTGTTCATCTTTTCCTAACTCTCCTCTTGGCTGAGATGTATCTCCTTTCTTAATTAACTTATTTTGCTTCTGCCCAGTCTGTTTTGGGGACACAGACCATACTTTCTGCTCGTTTTCCAAATACATGTTTTTCCATCTTTCCAGCCACTTGTTTGAGCGGATGATTATTAAGATTATTAAGTTTCTGCAAAATCTCTTCATAAGTATTCAGTGAATAAGGAGAGCCTTATTTGCATTCCTTATTTTCATCTTACTGGTGTTAAATCTTTTACTAGAGTGAAATATTCCTATTCATCTGGAACATATATAAAAGCATAGACAACAAAAATCTTCCTGTTTTAACTAGTCCATTAACCTCGGTTTAGTTGCATCCCTGATTATGTGCTTGGGTTTAAAAAAAAAAAAAAAAAGAAAATTTCAAACATGAAAAGAAAATCCAGGACTTGCTGAATTAGTGAAGAATCACTGTAAAGCACCGAGCATATTTTGTTTGCTTAAGAAAACAGGGCCTTGCTGATTTTTTATTACAGAGCTGGAATGCTTGGTCATTCCCATCGTTTCTAAATGAATAAAAAAAGGAAATGTGGCATTCTAAGGTGACAGTGTCAGCAGTTATATCAAAAAAACTATATTCATTTAATGAAAATGTGCTAATCAGAATTTGCATAAAAAATTACTGTACATCACAGAAAAACAAAGAAATCGAGAAAATGGAGTAGAATGAAGTTTAGTCAGAGGTTTTTCCGTTTGAAAACCTTTATGTAAATAGAAAGTAACATTTTCTGTGTGTTTTTTAATTTCAATTTCTCTGGGATTTTTTTTTATTTTTTTGAATTGCATTAAAATGTACAAATCAGTGAGTAGAAAGTATTTGCTCCTGTAGAACCTGTTAAAAAAAGATAAAAATTCAGAAATGTATTGAAATTGAGTTTCCATAATATTAGGTACTGTTTATTGTTTTTGTTGTTAAAAGCAAAGGGCCAAATAAGAGAAACCTCTAACTGAAAGCAGATAAAGGCTGTGAAATAATTTTAAAGTCACTTCGGCCATTTAGTACCAGTACTTTGATGTAAACACTGCTGACAGGAGCATAAACACTTATTAGCAGCAGAATATGAAAATTCTGGATGTAAAAGCCATCTTATCAAATGGAAGATACAAGATAATCATTTGAGAAAGCATGAGTAAGCACAAAAAATTACCTAAGAGAGTCCTTATTGCTTACTCATAATGTCTCCTGAAATTAACATTATTAGCATGAGACCCGTGGTGTTAAGGCTCCCTGGTCTGTGGACACAGTAGGTTCCTTTTGTGAGAAGTCATGAGGAATAACTTCCAGCTAGGGCAAGGCAGAGGTGTCCATCCTACATTTTTCCTGTTTTACTGAGTGAGACTGAATTTCACCCAAGGGCTTCACATATTCATTGTTGGCCTTTGTTCTGTGGTTGTGACATTAACCTCTAGATTTATGAGGAAATTTACCCATCTACTATCAAGTTTAATTCAGATCAGCAATATTATGACAATAAAGATAGCTTAATGTTCCCCTGAAGTTCTGGGAAATGTATTTGGTACTTTTTGATAATCTTCCTCCCTCTGGAGTTACCCAGTTACTTTTTTGAGAAATGCTAGACTTTCCTTTTATTAATTCATTTGTTCTTTGTGGGGCAAAATGGAGGAAAAATAAAATTAGAGGCAGCAACAAGGAAATCATCCTGCAAAGGAGTCAGGAGCTGAGGTGCTTTGAAATGGCAAACTGCTGGCTGGTGGCACACGTTTGATGTTCCAGCCTGCGGGATGCACGTGGCATTCAGCACATCACTGGAGGCCAGTCCCTAATGCCCTACTGCTATGGAGCAAAATAGTTAAGATTTGCAGGAGGAGGAGAAATATGTGGCAGGATTGGTATGGTTCTGTAGGTGCATTTGTGTGCTGACCAGTTACAGCATTCACCTCATGGGTAAGAGCCCTAAAAGTTAATTTTTATTAAACAGTAATTGAATAAAATAGTAAACTAATTACAGGCGCAGGGATTAGAATTTTTCTCCCTCCACAGTTTTAAACTTAGATTTAAATAACAGTGATCTGCTTAAGGAGTGGTTTAAGCATTGTGTATATAAAACTAGAGAAATCAGATTTCTTAGGTATGTCATTCCCCTATTATATATTAAACAAAAAACCAAAGAAATCAAAGCGTAAGTACACTCTACTTAGTTTTACCTTGCTAACATAAAATGAAAAGATATAACCAAGAATGCCATTCTGGATTGAAATATTCAGGCTGAGTTGTGTGTATGAGGTATTAGCTTCAGGCAGCTAATTCAAGATGCATTTAATCCCTGTGTGGATTTACATCTCTCTCTCTGTAGAATGTACAGGAAAAAGGATGACTCCTAATGTTGCTTTTCCTACCTTACTGAACTAATACGTTGAAATACCTGGTGTAAATAATCTCCCCATTGTCCCAGGGCCAGGCAGAACTGTTTAGGGAGCTATTACCCCCTCTTCTACCAGTGTAATGTGAAATGTGTAACAGAAAATGGAGTATTACATAAAATATACCATTTTACAAACCTGTGATGCATCATAATCTGAACCCATGTCAGTAGTGTCATTGCTATCTCAAAAGGGTTATTTAAGAATTTCAGAGAGCTCAGAGACAGGAATCAATTAAGGTCTCAAAAGTTATCTTGTGAAACAACACAGAGGAGACTAGATTTCAGAAAGGCATGAGATCTAGCAGCTAATGGCAAACAGTAAATTTAGGTGAATAAAGACAGATAATTTCTTACCTTCATTACAAATTTGGTATTGAAAATGTGTTTTTAATTTATATTCTAAATGTGAAAGAAATGCTTGGTCACCCTATCTGTGATCATTTTCTGGAACTTCCTGGCAGTCATGCAGCATTTTTACATACAGCTTTGTAGATTGATAATGCATGTCACATATGACATCTATGCCATGACGTACGGGTGAGCGTTGTTTAAGGACTTCGTTACTTGTTCTGTGCAACAGATGACAAAGAACGGTACAGTGGAATCTGAGGAGGCCAATACACTGACTCTGGATGACATTTCTGATGATGATATTGATCTAGACAACACTGAAGTAGATGAGTACTTCTTTCTCCAACCCCTGCCTACAAAAAAGCGGCGGGCGTTGCTGCGAGCTTCGGGAGTGAAGAAGATCGACGTGGAAGAAAAGCACGAGCTGCGAGCCATCCGCCTGTCCAGAGAGGATTGTGGCTGTGACTGCCGCGTGTTCTGTGACCCAGAAACTTGCACCTGCAGTCTTGCAGGCATAAAATGTCAGGTAAATGTCGACATTATTGTCATTATTTAATTGTCTGGGGAGGGGGAAGGTTGTGTGTCCATGCACATGTGTGTATTTTCTGTTCTTGAAGTTATAACTATTGGAAATTAAGCATTAGGCAATAACACTTGTGGATGGGCAACCTCTTTTTTAAGGCCCTGTTCTAAGGTTATATAGTGGGCAATCAATACAATCTCCTAAAATATCTTTAGTATGATTTTTAGGCACATACATGGCTTAGGGTGTTTTTTTGTTCTTACACAAATATTCTGCTCTTCATACTCCTTTCAGGCCTTTATCTAAATAGGCAGATGCAGACAACAGAAGAATAAGTAGCCTACAGATTTCAGAAGGGATATTAACCTTCTTTTTAGAAACAGTCAGCAGACAGTCCAAATGTGAATTATAGTCCAAACTCCATGGGAAACAATACATGACATTCTGTGATACTGTCCTGTATGTAACATGCATGATACTTAAAATCTGTGCATGATAAATTTGCATGTAGGCAGTAAAAAGGTATCTGCTAATATAGCAGGTTTTTCCTCTGCAGACTGAAGAGGTATTTCATATTGTTCATTTGCATAGTGTCAGCTGTACATGTCCCAAAATGTTCCCTAAAAGATATTTCTGCTAGTTCTGCTGAGTTGCTGTTGTGCAGCTGAGTTTTTCTTCCTGAATGCATTTTTCATCATCTCCTAAATCCAAGCTGAACTTTCCCTGCTATTTTAAATAATGTAGTCACTTTGCTGCTCCTGCTTTCATCTCCACATGTGGGGAAGATGTACTGGATTGTGTTGTGTGGTTCTCCTGCACATATTTGATGTTTAGGTGTTACCGTGCAGGTGAAAGTCACAGACCTTAGGCTGTCTAATCAAACTTGCCAGCACATGGATTCAGTCACATTTTCAAATGTTTAGATATTAGATGTAGAAGTTCTGTGCCCAGTCTGTTGAGCTTACAGTATTGCATCTAGAATTGACTGGATTGCACCTTTGAAAATGCACTGGAGTTTTTGTTCCTGTTTTCTGAGATCGGGTGTCCTCATTGGTAACTTTTATAAAGGTTTCTATATATCATTCATTTTGTTTCAATGGGTGTCTAGTTTCCATGATTTTTACCAAATTTTAAGGTGTTTCTGGTTATGCTTTTACCTGGATTTGAGCACAAAAGGAAGTAAAGCTATAGCAGATCAAGAAATTGAAAAACTACCTACTTTTTGTTCTACTGTGTAACGCTTTCACCTATGGAACAGAATCAATTTTCTCTTCTCTGCAATAGTGGAGCATGTCCAAGCCCCTTACTGTTCTCTCAGTACTGCTAAACTCCAGGGCTGACTCCCTGGATGACTGTTAGCTTTGACTTATTCTACCAGCATTTCTCAAGGTGAATCCTACTTCACCTTTGTATTTCTCTAGGCTGTCTATGCTCTGTCATGTCACCAGGCTTTTGCTTCCTATTGTTAATCTATATTCTCTTTTTTAAAAGGTGGATCGTATGTCTTTTCCATGTGGTTGCACTAAAGAAGGGTGTAGCAATACAGCAGGTAGAATTGAATTTAACCCTATCCGTGTACGGACTCACTTTTTGCACACGATAATGAAACTTGAATTGGAGAAAAATAGAGAGCAGCAAGTTCCAGCACTCAATGGCTGTCACGCTGAGATAAGTGCACACAGTAGTTCCATGAGTCCAGGACCCCATCCAGTTGAATATTCCATTGCAGAAAATTTTGAGATTGAAACCGAACCCCCGGCTACAGTTATGCATTCCCAGTCAGCCGAGGACTTGGACTGCCCAGGGGAAGAGGAGGAAGAGGAAGATGGGAGTAGCTTTTGTAGTGGAGTTACAGATTCTAGTACACAGAGTTTAGCCCCTAGTGAATCAGATGATGATGAAGAGGAAGAGGAAGATGAGGAGGAAGATGAGGAGGAAGAAAAAGCAGATGATTTTGTAGAAAGTATGAGCTCCCATGCTGATATGGTGCCTCTTCCTTCTGTCCTTTGCTACTCTGATGGAACTGCTGTGCATGAAAACCACTCTAAAAATGCCTCATACTATACTAACTCTTCAACTCTGTATTACCAAATAGAGAACCACGTTGTTGGCACTGCTAACCAGATCGGTGAGACTTACTCAGAAAGGGATGCTGTCAAGAATGGTAGTCTTTCTCTGGTGCCTTACAACATGACTTCAGAACAGTTTGTTGACTACACACGGCCATCAGAGGAAACTTTTAGCAGCCCTCATTACCCTTCTGCAAACCCCTCAGTGATTGTTTGCTGCTCATCTTCTGAAGGGGATGGCAGTGCTCCCTGTAACAGTTTATACACTGAGCACAGGCCGAGTCACCCACCAGTGGAATTTCACTCATACTTGAAAGGTCCTTCTCAAGATGGCTTTGTTTCAGCTTTGAATGGTGACAGTCATGTGCAGGAACACCCTGCTGAGAATTCACTAAACCTCCCAGAAAAGAGCAGACTGCACGAAGAGTGCATCAAATCACCAGTGGTAGAGACGGTGCCTGTTTAAAATTAAATTATTCTAGGACTGACTTGCTGTGTTAAAATTCACTCCCATTGGATTTTCCTAGAAACTTACTTTTTAATACCTGGACTATAGTCAATGTTCCAGACACATTTTGTTTTTCAAGTTACACTGGCAGTGGTATTGCACAAAACCAGTTCATGTAAAGATTTAAATAAAAATAAACAAAACCCTTTTTTGGATAGAAATAAAACAGATAAGTAAAAAACACACCCAACATATTTCAAAGTAGCCTGCCTATGAACGTATGTGAAACCTGCCAAGCTATCTGAATCAAAACTTCATGTTTTTGACTGTCGGGCCTGTGCAAGATTGTTAAAAATGATACTTTGAAATAATCATGTTTAGAGTCCTAATTTTCAACATATCTGAAAAGATGGTAAGTTTAATGTAAAAATAACTACTGTACAAAAAAAAAGTTTTAATTGTTCTGTACTGTTTGTATTTTATTTATGGTAGTATAAGATTCATGTTTTGATAAAAATGAACAGCATATTCATTTGAGCAGAAGATCCATAGTTACTTACAAAGAGCATGTCCACTCTTCATCTGGAGTACCTTGTATTCTTCCTTATTTTTTCCTAATACTATTTCTGATAAATCATCTTGAAACACATTTTTAGAGTGTACTATTTTTCTCTTTCACTGTTCTTGACAAACAGAAGAGTCAGAAAGGGGGCATTTACATCTTCTAGAATAGAGAAAGGTAGACAATCCTCCATTTAAAATTAAAATCAGTGGCATTCCAGAAGTAGTACCCCCTCCCCAAAGAAGAATGATCTTGTATATAATGGCAAAGCAGTAGCTTAAGCTCACACAGCACCTTCAGCCCAGCCACCGTTCAGACCCTTACGCACTTTAGTGCCACTTTGCAGTACTGTGAACCTCTTCGGAGAAACGCCATAGCTCCAGACCCTGAGGCAATGTAAGATCTTAAAATTCACTGTAACAAAACCTGTACGTTTCTCCCAAGCCAGTTTATGAGTATGTCAGTATGCAGTTTATAAAAGCAGAGCCTTACTGATCAAAGTTTAAATAAAGCATGGGAAAAAAATGTGGAATTGTCTAGATTGCCTAAATTTTTATGATATACAAGACTGGCTTTTGTGGACTTCTGATCGTATCTCAAATTTAGTAGCATTTGGTCTTATTAGGAAACAGTCTATTCAGTGAGGAAAAATAGCTTCAGAAATTTTGTATCTGCAAAAGTCTGCAAGCAAAAGAACATGTGCATCATATAGATATCCATTACATTGTGATCCACTTGTTTTTAAATGAAATGGGAATGAAATTATCTTTAATTTATTGAACAACCTTGCTTTTTTCTAGAAAAGGAGGCATAGGAATCAGCTTTTCTCTGTGCTGCTAATTCTGCACTGCCTTATTCTGATTTCAAAATCTATTTCAGCATTTTTGTTCTTCTAATACTGAGATTTCATTTATTATACATCAAGTAGTTGAAATGTAGGCCTGTCTTGTTTGTCAAAATACAGATCAGCATCTTAGTTTTTATCTGTGTCAAGTCTAGATGGTTAACAGTGTGCATGTAAACACAGTGTAAATTTTATCTCTGTAACAGTGATTCTTCTGGTTAGAAGCTCTTTAAAACATCATGTACAGTACTCCAGTAGAAAAACTGCTGATGTAAAATACGCTTTTCAAAAAAAAGAGCTAACTTAATTGTTTTTATATGAAATCTGGGCAAAGTGATTTCTCGTATTTATGCTAAATTAGCAAAATATTTTTACTCCATGTAGTAGCTGGAAGGATTTTTTATTTACTTGTTTCCACAAGAAGTCCTACATGTTTTATACGAACTGCATTGAAAAGTCTAGTTCTCTAGGGGCTGGATTCCAAACTTGCAACGTATTCCATCTCCTGGGAAAGCGCACTCGTGTTGGTTATCTGGCTCAGCAATTCCACAGCCTCTGTTCCTCGCAGTCACAGACCACTCTAGTCTCTTTCTCTAAGGCTGAGCAGCCAGGTAAGTGCCTGTGTTCTCCAATGCCATACAACAAATACCCATGATTTTTAAAGAGAAACGTGCTAGTCCTTAAAGTTCTGCACTTAAGAATAAATAATTCTGTTCAAGATACTCTAAGGGCAAATATAACAAGTCTCTGTGTATATAGGGGACTTGCTTTAACAGTGGGCTTAAATTAGGCACTCCCTTAACACCAGCACCAAAAGCACAAATCTCTTCTGCTTGAGCTGGGACAGTAGATGAGGATCAGTAGCAGCTCTTTAACTTCAGAGTGTGTTGGAGAACCACACACTTTACTGGGGTATTTCTCTCAGGGGAAAGTTAAATTAAATCTTTTGCTTTGTTACTCACGCCCTTACTGAGCAATAAGAAATTATTTTCTTGGCCCCTGTGCTTTCACATGAAAAATATCTTTAATAATATCAGCAAGCACAGTAAGTGATCAACTTTATAAAATACTTCTCAGCTAGCTTTAAATATTGAGATGATGGTTATTTACTATTTCCATTGGCACAGATTTCTGATCTAGAGTAGGACGTAGAAATCAGGTGAGTGTCAAGTTTCCCATTACTTGTTTAAACTTTGATTTATTTTTTACAACAAAAAAGCATACTCTTCATTTAAGGAAAAGCAGGCTTCAGTCAGGGGATGGAAAATATTTTCGTGTTATTTTCTGGGCTAGTATACAATAATACATGCTGTGTCCCATTTCCCAGCTGGTTAATATTCATGTTGATAACCAGTCTTTTCATTTTGGGTAGGCTGTTTCTGTGTGATAAAAGTATTATGTTACTAAATGATAACCAGCAGTATTTGCTTCTGTATCAACACAGTATATTATTTGTGAAAATATCTGTATTACTGATAGTCTTTATCAGCTTCATTTCCAAGATATCTGGCTACTGATCAACACTCCTAAGAAGCCCAGTATATATTTGTGATTATATTGCATCATTCACAAAAATGAGTCATAATAAAAGCATTACCCTTTCTGGAAACAAACTGGAATTTTCACACAGACCATTATTGGAACAGCACCTAAAAGCAGATGGCCTTTTGCCTATAAGGTGAACTTCACCTCTCTTAGGAAAAGGTGCATTGTTAAATATATATAAAGCTTTAATTGATGTTAGACATTAAATCAGAATTTCATTGGCATGATTACAGCAATTGCAATTGTTGCTTAAGAGCTATAACTCATGTCCATTGAAACATCCTTAAAATTAAAAGCTGGTCAGTAGAAGCCTCTAATGTTCTTTGTTGAGCTGTATGCCACTTCGATCAGAAAATTCTAGATTTGTACAGCTTTACAATTTTTCATTTACATAAGTTCCTGCTAGTGAATCATAATTGGATTTGACATTTGTTTATTTTAAGGCCATTGGTTCCACTCCTTAGTAACTATCACTGGCTATAGATAAGGTTCAGCTGCTCCCCTGCTCTGTTAACAGTGGGATCCTGCCTTTGGTCCAAGTGCTGCAGGACTCCTGTGTGGTGTTAGTGGTGCTGTTACTCACTAGATTGCTGACTGATCCCAGGCCAGATCCAGTTTCTAACCTGATCTGGCTGTTTTATTTCAGTAAATCTGCTAATAAACTGATCATGTTGCTTTCCCTGCCTCCCAGGCAGTACCTTCACAAACACAGCTGCTTTGTTAAAGATCATATACATATATATGTATGCAAAACTGAGCATGTATAAAGGGTTTTATTAGTTCAGGTGTTCCTGACAGAAATGTGATACGCTAGATAGTACTGGGCTCAGACAGAGGAGACTTTGCCTTTGTCCTGTTGTGTCATTGTGTTCTCTGTGCTCTGGTTTGTAATATACTTGGAGATACTGTGATAAAACATTCTCTAGAACAGGTAAAATACCATTTTCTTCTCATGTTTTGGCATCATAACTAAATTTTTGTACTGCAGACTATGCCATTTTCCAAATTAAGCCCAGCCCAGCTCAGAAGTGACCAGAAATTTTTCACTAGCATGAAAAACAGCTGAAATGAGCTCTTCTTTCCTTAGGCTGGATTAATGAGCAGAAGTTAAAAAGTAAATTTCACAGTGAAAAATTAGACTAAAAGCTGTGTTGAATATACAACATTTACCTGTCTAGTGCTTAACATTTGAGCAGCAAGATTGTAGTTTTCCTGCAACACCATACTTGGCAGCAGCAAGCAGTCTTGCTCCTCTGCATGTTGTCTTCTTTTGCCAGCTGAATTCTCTCAGTTGAAACTCCTTATCTAGGCTGTTCCTGTAGCAATGCAGGTGTTCCTACTCAAACATCAAGCAAGACAGACCCAGGATATTCTTTCTAAAGGGATTTGTTAAGTGAGGGCACTGTTAGAGCTCGTGAGTTTTATAAACCAGTGTTCATTGTGCCAGTTGTTTTGTGTCCTGAAACAGTCAGGAACAGAAGAGGATGACACGGAAAATCCTTAAGCATTTGGGGGTGTTTTGCTTTCCCACTGAGACTAAAGAGTAATTCTATCATCTGCTTTATTACAGTTGCAGGACAGTTGATGTAAAATACTTAGAAAATCTAGAATTAACTCAGAGAATATATTCTATAGAATTTATTTCTAAAATACTAAATGTGATTACTATTTTTTTAAAATGGTAGAAAGCTGTTATTTTCAAAACAGAGTCTAGTTCACTTACGCGTTCCTTGGTATGAGAAATCTCAGCATTTGCCTTTTCAGTGTTTCAAAGTTTTTTTGAAATTCTTAATTTTGCTATTCTCTGTAATCATTGTCCATGTGCAAATTATTGTCCATTTTCTCCAAGAAGTGTCAAATCCAAAGTACAAATACTGTGAAGTGATGAAGAAGTGCAATGTAGTTTTAAAGATGTCTGAGTGAACACACGCTTGAGTTCTTCACAAGTTTTTCCTTTTCACTGTCTCTTCCCTCCCCTAAATCCAAGGCAGCTTTTAATTCTATGGCTAACAAAACCAGAGTATAGTTTCCACTTAAGGAGGAAAATTGTAACATGTTTGAGGACTTTTCTGCTACCCTAATAGCTGATACCAGTAGCTGATACCCTAATAGCTGATTTTACTTTGTATGAACATCCACTTTATGAAACACCTGTTTTGCAGCCTTAGTATTTTCTTTTTAGTTCCTTCCTTCCTTCCTGTTGGTGTTTGGGAAGTCTGTTGTACAGTAAGACTTTTCATTAAAATTGAGCACAAGGGCAACTCTACTGTCCTTTGTGCTGAGAATGAGATCTTGAAAAGCCAGGTTGGGTGGGGTTTAGAACAACATGATCTAGTGGGTGGCAGGGGCAAGGGGGGGTTGGAACTTTGAGGGGGGTTGGTCTTTCAGGTCCCTCCCTAACCAGGCCGTTCTGTGATTCTAGAGTTAAAATATCTATTGCCCTACTGCTGTCTTTAAGGTTAGCAGACACCCACCCCTCAGAAGGTCCCACTGACTGGAGAACCATAGTCTTGGTGTTCTGTGTTGAACCATCTCAATTGAGATCATAGCCCTTCATCCAAGGCTGGGGGTGGAACAAAAAAAAGTCAAAATATAGATTTTATACTTTATTAACACAATTATTTTAATTTGGAGCTTAGCAATGACACTTCTCTTTTATGAATGAATATCCAGTAGATCCAAGTCAAAAAAAGTTTGTCTCTCATGTATGTTCTTCTCTAACTTCACTTTTCCAACAAACCATGAAGATGGGATTAGCTTTTCTTGATAGGGAAAATGGTGGAACATACAAATGTGCATCATTGTTCTAATACAAGGATCAAGATGATCCTCCTTCAAACACTTGAGTGAGTGCAGGGAGGATAGAAAGAACAATTTAGAGGAGAAGAAAGATGAAGACAAGAGGCAGATTGATGAGGATTATTTTTCTTCTAAAGGGAAAAGTAAAGCATATTAAAAAAAACAACAGAAGGAAAAAGGCGAATTAAGATCTTTTCAGAGCAAGGATGGAAAAGTATATGGACATTCACTACAAGCTTGCCCACGTTAGACTGAAATATTGTTTCTGATATTTAACATATTGTAACCAAATATGAACTCAGTGGAAACAGGAAATGACATTTTCCAGACCAGAGTTATACAGGTGGCCATTAAATAAAAGAGTTATCCAAATCCTTGGGGTAAAAAAACTAAAAAGCAGCACCCTAGAAGCACTGCTACCATGTCACTCTTTGCTGATGGCAGTTTCAAAGACAAGTTCATAATAATTTTATTTAACTCTGCTCCCAGGCACGTGTTCTCAAATAACCAGTTTCTCAGCTAGCAATGAGATGCTAAAAGCAAAGACAAAATGTCCTTGTATCAGCATTTTATCTTGGCATTTTGAAATGAGACTTAGTACATTGTGGCAGGTAATTATTTTAGGTTTCTTCATCTTAAACTTCTAAAATACATTCTTAAGAATGAAATTCTGGGTTGGATTGTGGATGAAGGTTAACCTCGCTGGGGTGATGGGGGAATCACTGTAAAGAACCATTTGTGAGTCTCAGATATAGAATCAGCACCAGTTTTCAGCTTCTTGAAAAGACCATGATGTGCACTGGCAGCTGATTCTCTTAAAACCAGAAGCAAGCATGCTGGTTTTTTCCAAGCCATTTCACACAAATACCAGAACTTCAGGTCTCAACTGCCCATGTAAACAAGGCTTAATAACTGGGCACTTCTTTTAACTGACTGATTGTAGGCACTTCTATGGAAATATGTCTGAAGTGTAGTTTGTGAAATATGTTTCAAATGTGTTTGATGTCAAATAAGCGCTAGACATTTAACAGTGCAAAAATAGTCAAAATCTGTAGATTACAAAACTGTTCCTAAGATCCTCAGCCTGTAATATTGTCTTAGTAAAGTCGATCTTTTAAGTTAAATTGCATTCTGGTGTAATAGCCTTTTACAAATAAAACTATTAATGCAAATGTACTGGTACCTGTTAACATAAAACATGGCAGTTGGTTATTTTGATTTGTTTCAATCTCCAACTAACAGAAATTTTGTAAAAAACACAAACAACACATTACCTTTTATATGTTTAAAGTGTTTTGTTTTAACAGACTATATTAACATTCACACTGTCTGGTCCAACCCTGTCTTTTTTAGCAGGTTAAGCTCTCTCTGTATACATACATACATACATATATATATATATATATCCCCACATGAATATGAAATTGCTTTTAAAATTTTTGTTGGCAAGTGGTAAATAGTACACCATGGCATAAACTCAGAAGCACTTAAGTTGATGGTCTTTCAGACAGGTAATCCATTCAAATGGGACTAGTAAAAATGTGTAATTGCAGACATTAGTTTAAAATTTATAATTACTTCTAACATTACTAATTTCTGAGAAAAATAATTGTTACGTACTTAACATTTTCCATTACAGATGATCTTGCATACTAAAATTATGGAGGTCTCAACAGTTAAGCAAGATATTTAATTGGACTGCTGCTTTTAAACTGTTTGAAGAAGCAAAGGGAAAGAAAGTTCATCTTAAAGTCTGTATATGGAAATATTTTTAAGCTTCATGAACTACACATTTCCTTAGTTTCCTTTTTTTAAACGAGTTGTAACATCAAAGATGCCAAAGGGTAATATAAGCTACAATAATATTCAACAGAACTTAACCTAGATCTTATGTTGTAATAATTTATTCAAATTAACTGTATTCTTCTGTATTTATATTTTCGGTATTTATTATGAATGATATGAAATTTGATGTATTTATTGTGGCTTATTACTGCAGTGTATATATTACAAAAAATGAGCATTTTTAAGTCTTTAGTTTTTTTTGTTAATTAGTGGCACTTGTGTCAGCTGTATTTTTATTATATATTGTACAATATATATTGTCCATTTGTTTGCAATGAAGTAAACCAGGTTTCTACGTTACACCCTGGCTGCCAGTGATTGTGCGTCTCATTTCTGCCAAGCAGTCACTAGAGAGCCTCTCTCGGCTGAGAGAGCTGGCATTTGTCCTGCACCTCCTCCCTGACACCTGCAGAGCCTCCAAAGGCATTCTGTGAAATTTCAAGCATTTCTCCCATTCCTGGTAGTCTGATAGAATAAGGAGAAGCAGTTTGTGTAGAATTTTTGTGTGTGTGTTCTTTTGTTTCTAAATATTTGTATGCCAATTAAATTAAATAAACAGAAATGCCTTCTTAGGTATATCCATTTGCCCTTTAATGATACTACTGCCTACAATTTTCTTTGGCCAGGAAAATAACTGTACCTGATTCATAATAAGGTAATGAAACAATTGTTTTCAACAGCTGTTGGAATAAAATTTTGCAACAGCTCTCTCTGGTGGACAATTTGCAGTAATTTTATACATCAGATCATTTCAATGGCAACATACAAAGAATACTGCTAAATTTCAGGACAACTGCTTATTTTGAAAACTGATGATCAACATAGCTTCATTAAAAAAATAATTAACAATCATAGCACAATCTCTGCTATCTTTTTATTCTGATTTTTATTCAAACTGAGATGCACATTTATAAAAAGTAAGTTGTCCTTAAGTTTGCTTATATGATAGATTACATATAGGTAAATTGTTTGCATTTAAAAAAAAACTATAAAGATGAGATACTGTGCTCTAGATTATAAGAAAGTTCCCACAGGAATTAGGGTATTACTTGTTTGTAGTCTGTTGGGAGTCCCATATTTGCTATTAGACTGCTTTTGACATTGCTGTGAACTGTGGCTAAAAGGGCTGCTCCAGGCCTTGCTAAGCCATGCTGATACAACAAAACGTAAAGCAACTTTCAACACTGGTTCTAATTCAAGATCCCAGGATGCCCATTCAGAAGTAGGAAGATTTAACTCTTAAGGTTCACTTGTAATTTGATCTATTAATAGTACTCATGGTATTCTGTACTCATCCTAGAGCAAAGCAGCAATTACTCCCAAGGCTGATACAAAAAATCCTCAGGTATGGTAGGCTGGCAAATTCCCACTGCAGTGAGTGGTGTCATAACCAGGTAGAGCCACAAGCAGCCAGCAGGGAGCTCTTGTTCAGAGGCAGCAGTACCCAGAGCCACAGGCCCTGAAGTCCAAAAGGTTTAGGACCTGCTTCGTCCTGCCGGGAGTGTGGCTCAACTGGCCTGGCCTGGAGTCAAGCCTTCTTCAGCACTTGTGATTGCTCCCTGGATGTGTAAGAGAGCACAGTGAGATGGAGGTTAACACTGATGACAGCTGTTCTAGTAACCTTCAGCAGTTCATACAGCCATCTGATTGAGGTACCTATTTTTACATGCTGTGTATGGAATACTGTTCACCTTTGTCCCCTTCATAGGGGCAGAGAAGGGCATTACAACATTACTGAAAGATGTCTGGCTTAAAAAAAAAAAACAAAAGACATAAAAGAGCCAGAGAACGGCTCCGCAAAAAACTGCTTTTCAGCAAGCCTTTCTAATTATTAGAAACTTAGCAACTTTCAAGAGAACATTATCAAGATGCTGCTGCTTTTTTATTCACTCAAAAAACCCCAAAATCCAACTTCCTAAACCTGTAGTCATATTTACAGCTCTCTTATTGCTCTCCTAGTATTATATGATGCCTGTAAATGTGTGTACACACACACACAAAAATATTTGGAAGTGCAATAGCCACTGTGACCTAAAAGTTAATTTCAGATCTTCAAACAGAACAGAACAAAAAAAGTCACTTAAAATTTTCCTCTACTTATAGATCTGCTTCTCTCTTTTCTGGCAGGTTGTAGAGAGTCCAAGTAAGACTGAACTGCAGTACTAGGTACTGCAAAATACAGACTAAAATGTCACAGTTTAAAGAACTATGATAGTTAACATACAATAAAAAATACTTTATATAATATGTATTTTGTACTAGTGACCTATGTTAGACCAGAAAAGAAGTCTCAAAAAATGAAAGGAAAATCTTTACAAGATCATTTTAAAAATCACAGAATTAATTTCCCTTTCTATATCTAAAACTAAATAGAAAATATACTAACTAGGTGAATTGCTATACCTAATCTCTGCAAAAAAACCCTATATATATTGCTATATCTGAAAGAAAAAAAAAACAAACAAAAAACCCCCAAAAAATACAAAGTGGAGCTTCTCTAGCATTGCTTAGGAAGAGGTTCCTACTTCCAAGTGCAACAGAACATTCGTTTCCTTGCAATTTAAATTCTACCCTGGTTTGAAATGCTAGCTCTTAAAAACCCTCAAACAAATGGCAAAAACCCAACTGATAATGAGTAGATAAATGATGTTTCATATGTGCATATCCCAATATGACAAGCTTCTAAGAGAAATAGGTTGCATGAAGAAATGATCCTTTAGTGATATTAAAAATAATGCATTTTCTGTATAACATGAACTGAGAACTAAAAGAAGAAGTACTTTTAAACTGGTATGCTAAATACCTTGTCTTCTAGAGCAGGTTCCTTGGACACTGAGTTTCAATTCCATACCCAAGGTTCAACACAACACAGCTTTTCTCTGGGTAATCTCCCATCCTCTATTCATATTCAACAATTTTTTCATTAACCTGCATTATATTTTTCCTCAACTCTCCCATTTTATCAAGTGCACGTACTGGCCTTCAAATATTGGTTTGATCTGCAAAAGTAGTAATACTTTGCATTCCATTACCAAATGAAGACATTTATTAGAGGACACAGGCAGATCTTTGTGCAGTGTTGTTCTACACAACCTTCCAGTTTTAGTGGAATAAATAACCCTTCCTGGTACAGTCTTTTCAACAGTTTCTGTTCACTCTGTATCAAATTATTTTAAGTAGTACAGCTTTAATTTCATGGGATACTCTAAACAGGTGTCTCCAAAAGCCTTACAAAAGCTGAGACACAACTCAAAGGCATTATTAAGCCTGAAAAATAAATTAGCGTTAAAGCTTCTGGCAAATTATCACTGGTCCTTGCTTATACTTTTTTTTTTTGTCTTTTAGATGACTTACATAAGTACTGAAAGGAATTTTTCTTGCTTTTATTCAGAAACTGAACTCATTAGTCAGGTACCATTAAATTACAAACAGGCTCCTTCCCCACCACAGAAGTAAAAAAACCCCACATCATCATCCACTCACCCACCAGACTTAAGTTAGAATTTATCTGTAATGATAATTACTGGGACAAAAGAATAGATTTATTATTAGTCTATTTTTGTCCTATTCAGCCTTTAATACGCACTCCTTCAAATTTATTCTTAGCTTTATGTTTGATCATGCAGCCAAATACTTTTGTCTTCATGTTATAAGTTTTAAAAAAATTATTATATATTTGATTATGCTATATTATTTTCTATAATTAGGAGAATAGTTAGGAAGGCCAAGGTCTCACTCAGACTGATAAAGGTGAGATGAGTCCTTTTTAAAAGAGAAAACAGAAACAAGAAAAAATACACTAATATGCAAGTGTTGGCACAAGAAATTATGTGTGGATAACATTAGAAACCTATGAGGTAAATACTGCATAAATCACTAGAAGGTAGGGGCAGAAGTTTACTAGATAACATGTAATTTAAAAGCAGTAATGAACAGAATGCTGAAAAAATGTGTGAATGTTAAGCAGCTCAGAAGCCTACTAAAATACAACTTTATAATAATTTTTTAAGTCCATGAAATATAAAAAAAAACTATACAAGAAGTTTTGGCTAAACAAAAGATTAGTATCAAAATAATCAGATTTTCCATTAAAATAATCATAAATACATATTTTAGTGAGAATTACTTTTTTCTTCTACAAAGCAACTGACATTCTAGAAGCTGAGCACAATGTGGTATCCTATTTGGCTTTGACCTGATGGTCTAATTTTCCAAGTGAAGAAACTTAAAAAATATTGAGAAAGTTTCACTGAGTAACTTATTAAAAAAATAAAGTCAGCCATTTGAGCATAAAAACATACATATAAAGTGTATTGGTTTTTAGACAGTAGACAATAGTTTCTCACAACACTACAGAGAAAATTTGTCTTCTTCAGAAGTCCTTACAGTATGTCAAACCCCTCCCCCACATATGGCCCCTAAGATAAGAGAACTAACAGGATCCATGAATCAGTGGTCAACACATAAAGTCTTATCATAAATTAGCGTTAAAGCTTCTGGCAAATTATCACTGGTCCTTGCTTATACTTTTTTTTTTGTCTTTTAGATGACTTACATAAGTACTGAAAGGAATTTTTCTTGCTTTTATTCAGAAACTGAACTCATTAGTCAGGTACCATTAAATTACAAACAGGCTCCTTCCCCACCACAGAAGTAAAAAATTATCATAGAAATAGAAATATCATAGAAATATTGTAAACAAAATATAACCAGGATCCCAATTATCTTTGGTATACCAGACTCCCAGGGAATCTCTTATGACACATTTTATATCCAACTTTAGAAGGAAAAGAAACTGTATAAACATTCTGCATTTAAGCTATCACATAAAAATCCAGTACGTGTATATGATCACACTTCAGAATGGTTCTTTTAATGAAATGCTTCTGGCCTATAATATCAAATATTAATCATTCTGGCCAAAGATCCACTTCTGGAAAGGGTCTGATGGATTACAGGATGCCAGACTCGGATGCTCTCCATTTCCTGTAAGGCACATATGTAGTGCTTCATTGTACAGAGTTTGATCCTAAAGTGAGGGAAAAAAGGAGGAAAAGTGAACAAGCAATAAACATGCTAGTTCCCCCTGCAGTTCCTCCCCCAAACTGGGTGCTAAAGAGTAAGCTCATATAGGTGGTACAGAGGGAGCTAGAAAATACATAAGTAGTATGTAAGTGCCAACTTGCTTTGTTAGGAAAATTTTGTAAAATATTTTAAAAATACAAAACATCTGAATTGACTTCCAGGTGGATCTCTAGACAAACACACAAAATGGTATCAGCTGATTTTTTAAGTGACATTCCAACTAGTGACATCAAGTTTTGATCTGTAACTGAAAAGCTGAAATTATCTCCATTTTCCTGCCAAAACTAAACTTAAATTTTTATGGCTTCAGAGTTTTTGTTTTGTTAGCATTTCTGCTTTTATTGAAAATCCAAAATTAACTAATAAAAATGCCATTTCAATGCACAGGATATGTACCTTCTGGTGCAGCCACTGTTCCTCCCCAACAGCAAAGGTTTTCTGGCCTTTGAAGGTGCACTCACGAAGCTGCACAGGTCCCTTGGAAGCACGCAGACAAAGCTCCTTCTGAATGTTATGGCGAATTTCGTGGTGTGCAGAATATTCAAAGTACTAATTAAATAATAAAAAAAATTGATAAACAAACACAAAGAAAAGTATTAAATTACATTAAGTCTTTCAAATTCCCATACACAAAATAATACACTTCTTATTCAAAAATTTGAGACTACAGAATAATTCCTCTGATTTTTAGCACAGACACTTTAAAAGTGTTTACAAAACTAAAAGCAGTTTCTAGTAGTAATGCAATACTAATTTATACTTGTATGTATAAATTGGAAATAACATTTGCTGCATGTGTGATGCAAAATCTTACTCCCACACAGATCATTAAATTCAAGGAGACAAAATGAAGAGTAGAGATAGTTTAAGATAAGAAATGCCAAAATTTAAGTTAACTAAAAATCTGCATTCAATTCTGTTGCTTGATTTTGTTTTTTCTTAGAGCAACCAAAAAGAAAAGTTGTCACACAAAACAATGCTGATTGCTGTATGCCAACTTTTGCTGCTTGATCTAAACAATAAATGTGAACAATAGGATGCTGTAATATCCTCTTGTGAGGTAACCATTAGAAAATTATAAGCATGTATTTTGTGAACTCATTTTACCATGACTTCCTGCCAGCAGAGTACTCCTGAGGTTCAGCTATAATTCTGATCCTAACAGGGATTTACTTCTAAAAGTTACAGACCCAGCTGTTATTTTACTCCTTCAGCCCTAACTTAACATGAAGTCTCTTCATTTTCTCCCACATTTACCAGCAGAGTCCCTAACATTACATCTCACTGCTACTGTTTCTTGCCTTTGGATGTCAGCCACCTTCATCATATCTTTCCTTTGATTATTAAGGCCAGGCTCAGTTACTCCCCTTGGCCTTCTGTTTTCCAGTGGTCAGCAATCCTTGCTACCTTGGAAACAATGGGAACAGCACTGAGGAACAAACAGGCATCTCACTCTTAAGACTCCAGGACCAACAATAGTCCTCATAACAGGTAGTGAAGGTGTGACCTGCTTAGTCATTTAGCTCTCAGACACAGTAATTTACTCTTCATCTGGTAATCTGACTTAATCTGTCCTGATTTATTTTTGGAACTTCAACATCTCTGCAAGCCCTGAAAATAATGACTTGAAAGCTATGTTTAGAACTTTATTAATTTTGGATATTGAGATGGGCATGTTTCCAGCCTCCAATATTCTAAAAAGGAAGAACAATACACAACTGATGTACAACTCTGAAACCCAGGTTCTCTTTTCTACTCCCATTTCAAATATACAGACGAAGATGACAGCATGGGGAATATCAGCCTACACTGCTGAGAGTCTGGTAAAGAATAGAGGACAACTGAAAACAGAGCATTGTAATGAGAAGGGTTAAGTAAGCAAATATGCATCTCTTAAGCATTATCAGCAAAATCAGTTCTCTGAAGGCTGGCATTTAAAGGGATTCAGACTGTTATTTTGTAGCAGGAGGGAAAACAAAAAACATAACACTTGAAAGAATAGAATTTTAGTATAGCCCAAGATAACTTAAGAGAACAATAGAGGCATACAGCAGATCTCTTAATACAATGTCTTTCTACAGTGTTCCCAAATTAGTGACTGTGACAATGTGAAAAGGCTAATAGTATTAATCCACAATCGAATAAAACCCCAAATTCAATCCTGTAAGAAGCTAACATAATAAGGTAGTTCTTAATCTAGACAGCATGCCATGTCTCACAAAAAATGATTAGGAAGAAAGTTATCACCTGACTAGGATTATGTGTCTCAAGTTTCACAGTGCCATCAATGGATGTCTTTTAAAATTGAAAAAAAATGTATTAATGCCCTCCCCCCCATAAGATAACAATTATATTCTAATAAAAACTTTTAGACCTTTGCTGACCTTTAATTATTAAGGATCACTTTTAAAGGCAACAGAGAAGTTGCATTTCTGGGCAGGGAAGGAGATGTTCCTTTTGTTAGTATTAGAGTAAGGACAGAACGATTCAGTATCTGACATCTATTGCAAGCCACATTGTAGAAGGAACAGAGCACCAAGGCTGCCTCCAAGAGCTATGGACCAAAGAGAGCTCCTCTTGAACAAATGGAATCATATTATTCACTTGCAATAGCCAGTACAGGATAGGCCACTTTGACCTCACCCTGTGAGGCTGCAAGCATGATAGGGAAGGTGGCTCTGGCCTGGACACTTGGTCTCCCATTGGCCGGATTCCAACCAACATCTTCCTTGACAGTGCGAGTCCTGGTGACAGAGAAAGAAGCAATAGGAGGAAGCATAAGGAAAGGAAGAATTAAGAAGACAACACTTATAAGACAGGAGTAAGGGTGGCATGAAAAGGTTTTGCACAGAAAAGAGAGGGCAAGTGAAGCAGTGCAAGTGTGTTTGAAATCTGAATTTGTATATTGAAGTTAAAACATTAGAAACAGGACATAACATGAAGAGTGGTATGGAATTTTTCTTTAAAAATATATACATTTTAAAAATATATACATTTAAAAAATATATAAAATTTTAGAAATTCTTACATATATAGGAATTAACTGTTAAAGAAAATAAAGGAAAAAAGACATAAGGATAGAGAAATTGCATATTAAAAATTAGTCAATTTCTCTAAAGTTAATTAAAAGGTTTTATACGGTAAAGCTACAGCAGAAGCAAGAATAAAAATCAGATATTAAATATTTTACCTGGTTTCCTCCAAGTCCATGACAAGAATACATAAGCAAGGGTTTGCCACCATGGTTATTTTCACCAACATCCAGACACATGCGGTTACCTATATTTTTTAACTAAAGAAATGGTGTTGTAAGGATAAAAAAGCTCAGTGGAATGACTGGAGAAACTCAAACTGTCTCAGTCATAGACAAAAGTCACCTTTAGTTTAACAACAATTACAGCTATTCATTCATTTTTACCTTCTGCTATGCTCAAATCTAAAAATCCTATTTCCTCAGGTAATCTTTTCTGACTAAAAGCCTAGTAACTACAGTTACACATGGAGTTATTAGCCTGCTCTGTACAATGTTACTGTGATTCAAATCACAGTTTAAACACATACACATAAAATATTTTAAATAGGAGGAAGGGAAAGTTTTATTTGTAAACACACGCTAAAAATTCATGTTCACCTCAAGCTAAGAGCTATTACTTTTTTTGTTTGTTTTAGCAATGCAATGTCTAAAGTTATTTAGCAGGGAAAATGACTTTTGACATAAATGAAAAATGAAAATGACACAGCTATTGACAAAGCTATAAAAGGTATGCAGAAGAGATTCTTTGTCCAGAGTAGTGACAGAAAACCCTAGAGCAGTTAAAGATAGCTAAAGTCTAAAAGCTATGGCTAAGCTAGTACAAGAGATTAGCAAACTTCCTGGACTATGAAGAATATAGAAAGTAATTAAAATTTAACTTACATATCCAGAAAACAAAGGATTCAGGTCTGGCACGTATGCTTCCGGATAAACATTACTGAGGTACCAGGTAAAATTTTTACACTGCAGACGCTGCCTTAAATCAAGTCTTTTTGATATGTCTCCAAATGTTTTCTGTTAGAGGAAAGGAGGTAAAGAAGGATGTAAGACAAATATATTAACATTCATTTTGCACATGTAAAGCTATGATATTCTGTGTAGTACTAGGCAAGTTTTAAGCTTCCTTTGTTGATTTTTTTCTTGTTAATGCTGTACTACAGTTACTGCTGTCTTTCAGTGCCATAACACCACTGACATCCTGCCTGCAGCATTTCAAAACACTTGCAAGAAAAATACATTGCAAGGCGGAAAACATAAAAGTATCTTTAGTCCCAAGAAAGTTTTAACAGAGTGCCATGAAGTGGGAAAGTACAAATAAGACCATGATTACAGCCATAAAGCCAACTGATCTCACTAAAAGTGTAAGATGAAACAACAAACTGGATTAATGAAATAATTAACATAACATCCAGTACAACGTAGGATCTCCCAAACAAAATTCAGTTGTTTAGCTGCTGAATGTGCCTGGGAAATGTAATGCTTTCAGCAATACAACAGTCAAAAAAATTTATCACATGAAGGGGGAAAAACAGCTTCTAAAAGAAAACTAGATTCTAGCTGGGCAGAAAACTTACAAAATAAATAAGCCAACACCCAACCTCAACCCCAAATATTTATTTATTGAAATATTGAAATATTGAAAATAACTGACTTTTTAAGCAGACAGAGACAGGATGGTTATCCATCATCAAGTAACTTTTATTCTGCTGCTAAAGAACAACAAAACCTGCTTTTTCAGTAAGAATACTAAGCAACTCGAAACTAACAAGACATTTTTCTCACTCCAGAAAATAAATTAATTTAAATTGTCTACACCCATTAGTTTCTCTCATGTTCTTCTGGTAGTTCCTGTACCTGCACAATGCAAACAACCCAGGAGAATGTATGAAAAAAATCACCAATAAAAAAACCTCCCCATGCAAAATCAACATTCATCACCCAAACACTTTAGGTTTTTTTCATGTTTGTTGGGGCTGCAGAATTAAGCAAACTAAACAGTCTTTTCATTAAAATATCTAGAATCCTTACATACTTTGTCAATAAATAACTTTTGCTCACCAAAACTTTCACCGCAGCAAGTGTGATTTCTAATACCACCACCACCACCTACTTGTTTCACAATTTTTGCTGCCTCTGTGTTTCTTCGGTAAAATATTTCTTTATATTCATCCATCCATACTTCTGCAAGGCGAACTTGATTACGTGTGATCACCTGAGTGCCCTTTGGGAAAGTATGGGGACTCTTGCTGCGAAAGACATGGCCAACAACAGAGCAAGGCATGATCTCCAACTGTCCACCACATTGCCACACCTAATAATAACATTTAGTGTGTAAGTACACTGCAATTGGAATTCAGGGAGTGGAAAAAAATTCAGTCATACTATTGTTTGCCAGAACACATCAAACTATTAGCAAGAGTACATATATCAGGCATACCATTAGTGAATTTCCTAATCATATAAACCCTGGAAACACACATTTCAGATAGCAACCCTAAAAACATTTAAAAAAATTAAAAGCAGTTTAGTGAGCATGTTTGTATTTTATTTCATAGGTAATTAGTAATTAAATTTTCCTTGTCCTAGTTTGCTGATTCAGCAGAGGAGTCAATATCTAATACTAATTTATTCTCAAATCCCCTGTAAACTGTCAGCATAGAGACAATTGCTAATTACGGAGAGCTAAACTTACTCTGAAAGACATTTCTATATTTTCACCTCCCCATATTTCCATTTCTTCATCATAGCTTCCAATGTGTTCAAAGTAGTCTTTTGATATTGAAAAGAGACCTCCAGCAAAAGTAGGTGTTCTGCAAAAACAAAACTTTACTGAGAAAGACAGTAGTTTTTTTAAATATAGATGTAAAATCATGGTGCAACTGTTCTAGGAATTTTCCATGCACCTGTTAGTATTTCACTACAGTGATGCATATTCCTGGCATAGATAATACTTCTAGCACTTAAATATGTTCACACAGAGTCTCATTTGACAGCTTGTTGCCATTTATTAAGAACTTGTTCAGGCTAACAACTGCTGGCATAAAAGAAAGCATCAGGAAAATAAACAAATTTTTTCTGTATGGAGGAAATCGAGCAAAAGTACAACTCCTGCAGACCAGTAACCTGTCTGTGGACAAAGCCCGTACAATTATCATCAAATTATATCAGATTGCTATTTGGGTGCTCTTTTTGTTATTTTTTCAAGTAAAGTGAATGAGGAGACAGAATCATTGTACTGTCTCTGAAAATAACTGTTTATAATCTTCCTCTGCGCCTCCCCCTAGGAATATAGGCAATTTCCACTGTACGTAGAAGAAGTAATGCAGAGCAATTACTATCTTGATGAGGCTATATTTTTATGAATGTTTTAAAATGTAGTTCTTAAAGAAAGTATTACAAAAAACATCCAAGATGATAAGATGTCTGATTATATCCATCTGAAGAACTAATTTATTTACAAACTACCATTCATAAGATAAACTCTGTGAAAACCAAAGGATTTAAATAGTATTCAAATGATGTTTACCTAATTGGATAGGTTTCATCCTTTCTTCTTTTATTCTCATGTTTAGGAAGAGACTCCCATCCAAATGACAAACTCCAATCAAAATTTCCTCTGTTGTGGTTATGCACATAAGGAGATGGTTTACTGAATTCAAAGGTATTGAGATCGATAGAAGCAATGTCAGGGCTTACAACAGCAACAGGATTCTCAGCTATTCTTGCCAATAAAGGCTCTAACCAGCCATAAAAGCATTCACCTGTGGAGAAAATGGGAACACTGAATTTTTGCTTGCCTATAAAGCAGCACACATGGTATGTTTTAACATGTCCAGCAAGCCAATATGGTCTATTTTTAAATAGCATTGCCAATTATACTTTCAATAATACAAAACAGCAATAGGAAAAATGATATATTGCTAACATTTATAATGAATAAAAAATCTGCAACATTAAAGTGAAGACAACAGCATTATAAACCAGACCTGACATATTTACAGGTTACACTTACAATGAGCATCCAGGAAGGTAAGGGTCTCTCCTGTTGCTACTGAAGCTCCCAACAACCGTGCAGTGATCAGACCTTTTCTTTCCTTCTGACGGACTACTTTAACTATTTGAAACTGCTTCACATATTCATCTAGTTTATCATGCAGGTATTCTAGAAAGAGAAATCAGTGTCAGGATATTCAGTGCATACACTTGCCACTTCCCAAAATGTTACACTATTAAGCAAACAAGAAAACTCACACTTAATTATCACACAGAAATTATCTCAACATCAAAGCCATAAAAATTCCTATCTGCTCATAGGTTATTTTTAGAGGCTGAGTATTTTGGGGGTGGGGGTGTAGGAAGAGGTGACCAGCAGAGAACAGGAGATAGAACATAAAAATAATTCTGAACAAGAAAGGACGTGCTAGTACATCTCTGCTGCAGTGTTAACCATTTAAATACCAATTCCATTCTCATAGCAAATGGATCTCATACTTACATTATCTGCAGAACATGCAAATTCCTTCTTTAATGATGGCACATTTACAGAGTTTTCAAAGGCTACAGTATTTACAAGAGCAACAGAAGCCATATAAAAAGCTATTTAAATGTTCAGATTTTGGTAAAGAAGCCCACATCTCTCATGAAAAGTCCCACGTCATCTTTTTTATTCTGCCCATCCTAAGTATTAAACTGTACTACTGAACATACTTCACATCCAAGTGTTTCAATATACTCAATACAGACTTGCAAAAAAGTGTAGATACATGAATAGAGGTATGTATAAACACATTCATCTAAAGCTAAGCATACAAAGTTTTTTGAACTTGCATTTGTGTTCACACTAAGTATATACATCATTATTTTTGAGACTCAGCTTGACTATTGAAGATTATTTTGCCATTAAATAATTTTGCTTTCTAATAAAGACACTGCCTTTCATATTAATGAAATTTATTTGGATAAAGACAACCACTATGATAAAATGCAAATTTCTACAAGTCTGGGCCAATTTATACTTGGATACTTTGTTCTACAAAACGCAGTTGGTTTGAAACACAAATTACAAAGCTACTTGTCATGCAAGCAGTTATGCAAGTAAATCAGCATAAGAATTGGAAAAAATAGAAATGGGGTTTAAAAACCTTTTAGAGCACAGGAGTTTCGTATTTGACTGCCTTATGCAAAAATAAGGTGGGGGAGGGCTAATTTATATTAAAAAAAAAAAAAAAGAAAGAAACAAAACCACTTAGAATACTGTTATATACATGTCAATAGTGGTAAAGAGACATCCTCTTAGCCAATTTATCTGCAGTAGTAACCTCTTCAATTAAAAAAACCAGAAACAGAAGCAAAAGCAGGAAGACTTACCATCTACACTGGCATCATCCACCAAAATAATCTCCTTCAGCAGTATGGCAGGAGATGTGTACATCACACTGTGGACAGTTCTGAGCAGAGTTGACCACGCTTCGTTATGGAAAACGATGATAATGCTTGTGGTTGGCAGGGGCGGGCAGCGCTTAAACTTTTGTTCAATACATCTACAAATGAGAAAGTGTTAAGGGTTACAAAATGGACATTGATTTTTTACTCAAACTCATAAACTTTTCTTTCTAGTACAAAACTTTGTAACTATGGACATTAAATAGTTTGGCTTTTCTGCTTTCTATCCTAGCTTTGGAGTGCAAAGGTAGGTACTTCAACTGAAGCAGCTGTTCAGAATATTTTTTTAATATCATGATTAAGAATTGAACAACTTAGTTTTGCTTCTGTCTCACACACATTTGAGTAAATTTCATATAATACCCAGGCCTTCTTCAGGAAAATCTATTTTATTGAGAGCAGCAGGTACTGACTGAACTAACTCAAAAGTTACCATTACTGCTGAACCCTAAGAATACAAAGAAGAATATTTATTAGAAAAATACAGAGTTTGCAAGGAAAAATATAATCTATCTAATTCAAATTTCAAAGCTTTGTAGAAATGCTATGTAAGCCTTAGGGCAGCATGTCCCATTCAAGGGATACAATTTTAAACCCACAGTTTTTCAAGACTGATATATCCAAAACTTTAGATCCCATGGCAAGTCAAGATGACAATGCTGTATTCATAAGTTGCACCCTTAATGTTTATGGCCTGTCAGCTTTAGGGCCTGGAAGACACCCCAAGGTAATAACCACAGTCATTGCCTCATAAAATACACAAGCAAAGCCTCCCCAGTTATGCTCTAGGAGAGGTTATGGTGAGCTGCACTGTGTGTATCAGCAGCAGCTCAGTTAAGTTCAGCCACTTCTGGCACAGATGGCTGACAACTTCTCATCTGACACTGACAGAGACTGCTCATAATTAAAACCCACTCTTCCCAAGTACTACAGTTCACATTTTAAAAATTATTCAATATGACATGATTGCTGCTGAGATCTTCCATTCCCTTGTTCAACAGTTTATAAATCTGAATTTATTAAATTATGCCTAAATTCCTAATTTATTTAATTAAATTATGTAGTTTTGTTAACACTGAATGCTAAAAAAAAAATGGGTGGTGGTGTTTTAATTGGAAAAATGTTGAAACCACATTTTTAGTTTTATTCTAAATAAAACTAAGGAGGCTTCCTGAAAGTTACTCAGAAATTTTAGCCTTAAAGGCAAAATCAGAACACCTTATTTAAATATGGTTACTTTGAATTCAAACCCATGAAAGAAGTGAGCTTCTCTAAACATTCTTGGCTTTGGCACTGTGGATCACTATGTACAGCCAATCATTATGTATAGCTAGGAGACTTTCCTAAACTATCACCTACTGCTAAACTCAAATCACTTTGCAGGCTGAATTTCTGAGAAGTTTTTCAACTATCAGGACACACACATTTCAACTTACTCAGGAGGTCGAGTGTCTGGTCCAAGATCTCGGTGTAAAGAAATCCTATCACTTGCAAATGCATTAAAACAGTGTTTCTCTTCTCCAACCTGTTTTTCTTTCTGCTCTTCTGAATTTAAGTTGATGGTTTTAAACGCTTTGCCAGAAGCTCCAGGAGCATTAGGATCTTGAAGGGGCCGATCCAGAAAGGGTTTCAATTCCACTGGAGTATAGTGCCCCGGCAAACAGTGTCTCTCTCCAGGAACCTTAGTTTCCCTAATGGGTGCTTTTATCTGCATTTTTGGCTTTGCACCTTTGATATTGTTCATAGCATTTAACACAAGACCTAATACGTGATTTTTCTTTCCAACAACTGGCTCAATCCCTGCTTCATCCTTAAAATCTTGAACACCCACTTCTCTTTGTAATAAAAATAAAAATACCAGAAAGACAAACACAATAATGCTAAATTTCCAAAGTTTCCAGTGAAAAAATGTCTTAAATAGCTTAGGTGTCTTTTTCAAGGCCATTCTAGTTTTAAAAATTTTCACACAGCAGAAGTTTCTGTGAGTGTTGTTCTTCAAATATATCACAGCATTTCTTGAAATTATAACACCTGTAAATTAAAACAAATAGTATTAATTTAGACATCTAGTATATTCAACTATGTAAAGCCATAAGAAATTAATGGGAAGGAATTAATTCACAGCACCCAAAAGTCAAACGTTATGCGTGCTACATCACCTAAAGATACATCAAACCTAAATATAAAATACCCAAGATGCCCTTTCCCTGCTTTTTGCTTTAGGTTTTGTTTGTTAAATACACTTCATGTAGAAGAACCAGAAATCAGGCATACCATTAAGACATTATTTCTACACAGTGCCACTACTTCAATTTTATTTTCTTACAAGAAGTTTGTTTAAAATTAGAATCAAGTCTTATAGAAGCAGGGAATTTTAGTGCAATGATGGGACAGAAGAAGAACAGGTGGCATCAATACATTAGTTCAAGCTGCATGTCAGAAGAGCCATGGGGAAAGTGAACTAAAAGATAGGAAAGACTTTTCACCAACTTATTTCAACAATTTTCACGTTTCCACCATTATTTTTTCCACTGACAAGTAATTATTCACTTGCTTTCAAAGATGGAACTATGAAAGACATTTGAGGACTACCAAAATCCAAGGGAGTTGAATTAAATTCTATCTGCCAAACAGGCAGTTTACAAGAAGGGGATACACTCTGCCACCAGCCTGAATAGCTGGAATAGCTATTTAGGGAATAGCTTCATTTTTTGTCTAAATTGCATGTATGTGAATCAAGAAGAGAAATAAACAGCATCTAGCTAAAAGCCACAGTTAGCTCCCACTTGCAAACTACTGACCACAAAATTGCAAAAACAACTTTTCTATTTATTCCTCTGAAATACAAGTAGATCTTAACTGGAGTAATATATACTCAGGAAGAGATACAAGTCAGAGAAAA
>VZRH01006789.1:0-10466 GCA_013397555.1 Urocynchramus pylzowi
GAGAGGAGAACTATTCAATAGGCTGTTCAATATTCAGATTTTTCTCACACATGCCATGCACTGGATGTCACCAACACTTTCCTCTATCACCCAGACTAATCCACCTGTCCAGAGCTTGCCCTGAAGCACTGCTGTGATCCCCTGGGAAATGGAGCCAGAGGGAGGGAGAAAGGAAAGGAAGAAAGGGAAGGAAGGGAAGGAAGGGAAGGAAGGAAAGGAAGGAAAGGAAGGAAAGGAAGGAAAGGAAGGAAAGGAAGGAAAGTCCTTCCAACACCAGAGAACTTCCCCACCACAAGCATCTGAGGGCTGGGTGTTCACAGGCAGATGAGAGAGCAGAGCAGTGCTGAAGGGGAAATGGAAACGGAATCAGCTGGGAATGGAGCACAATGCTATGTTTAGCCTCTCCAAGCACGGAAAAATATTTATTTCCAGCCCCAGGGATAGAACAGGGGCATGTAATTAAGCAGCATCAGTGATGAAGGCCACTCTTTTGATGCCCTTCTGACCCCAGGGAGCAGCTGCAGCAGCCCAGGAGCAGAGCTGGGGACACTAAAGCAGCGCCAGTGTCACCACTCAGGAGTTTTGGCCCCTGTTTGTTCCTCTTGTCTCAAGGCAGGAATTGCCAGGGATGCTCTGGAAATCCCTTTTCTCCCAGTTCTGGGGCTGGGAATCTCCTTGAGCTTCCTCTGGTGCTCTGCTGCTGAAACATCTCCAAAACACTGCTGGAACAAATCCATCAGTGCCCATTTCTCTCCTTTCCCTCTGTCCTGGAGCTTGTCCAGGCTGCTCTGCCCGAGCTCTGAGCACCTCCAGCAGCCCCAGGAGCTGCATTCACCCCTTTCCAGCCCCTGTCCCAGACTTCCAGGCAGAGTTTGAAGGGGATAAAAGCAGGGCTTGCAGCAGGAGCTGTCTGAAGAGGCTCCAAGTGGCCAGGCTGGTGGTTTGTGTAATTCCTGTTGCATTCCCAGCAGGAATGTCCTCCTGGGAATCCCGGGGCTTTAGCAAAGGTTCTCCCACCTCTTCACCTGCAAACCCCTGGCTCAGAGTGCACCCTAAGTGTGGCACAGCTGGACCAGGACACTCAGGGACACCTGGGGAACTCAATTCAGCAGGAAC
This sequence comes from Urocynchramus pylzowi, assembly GCA_013397555.1. NCBI lineage: Eukaryota > Metazoa > Chordata > Aves > Passeriformes > Fringillidae > Urocynchramus > Urocynchramus pylzowi. Next base: position 1,117 of record VZRH01006789.1, read on the forward strand.
TGAAATACAGGACCAATTTCCTGCTCCTTTGGGATCTCCTGCAGGAATCCAGCTCTGCCTTTGGCGACTCAACACCTTTGGTAGCATAAATAAACCATTTCATGAGCAGGAAAAAGGGCAGAGAATGACAGAAAAACTTTCCTGTAATGAAAACTCGGGTGGAATCCTCCCTTCTGAAAGCTGCTCCCTGCCAGTCTGTGCCAATTTCAATGGGAAAACAAATTATTCCTATTGGATCAGCACATTTGTCCTTAAAATGCTGGATTTCCAAACTTCCTGCTTAAAGACTTGGATGGGAAACAACTTACAGGAGGTGCCAGCCTGTTTTTTGTGTGTCTGATGCTCCATGTACACTCCTGGTGACCTATAAATAATTAATAACAATAAATTTGCATATGCAGAGCTGCAGGCAGAGCCTCTCTCGTGCCTGTACCCACACAAAGAGTTGGGCAGAGGCTTTTAGAGCAAAAATAACTCCATTTTCTGCCCTACCTGGGTCATGAAATTGTAGCAGAGACTTTTAGCAGCTTTATAGTCCCGAAATTTTAATGTGCAGGGCCAGGTTTTGGGCAAAAAGAGGAGTTGCATTGCCCTGTTCACCAGAGGGGTGAAGAGCAAAGGGTGTTTGTCTCGTTTTTCTCTCTCCAAGCTGCCTCTACCTCTCATTCCCACATTATTTTCTCCCTTTCCAAACTGCACCGTCAGGAAAAATTGTCCCAATAAACGACACATTGTGTGCAACCTCATTTTGGGCTTTCCAAACAATGGCAGAGTGGGACTTCACAAAAACCTGAGATTTCAATGCTTCGTACATTCTTTCTTTCTTTTTGTTTTTTATGAGGGGTTTTATTTCCCATTACAAACAGTGCATTCATGCATTGACAGAAGTTATGCCTGGATTCCCTGCACTCAGGGATCCACGTGGATTTACTGATTTACTCCTTTTCTCCCTCATGCAACTCTGATTTTCCCCAAGCAGTTTCCAGATTGTGCCTCTGCATAAGGATAAAATAAAAAGTTGATTAATTATGAGAGATAGCTCATGATTAACTCTACAGACAGAGAGTAATTTTTGATTTCCAAAGGGCACATTTATTTCAATATTTGAAAGCCATCACACGTCCAAGGGACCTCCTGAGAGAGAGCAAAATTCACCATCCAGAACTTTTAATTCCCGTTGAATTTGTGGTTCCAGGAAAGTACAAGGGGCTCACTCAGCTCATGAGAGAATATAAATTTTCTCAATTTTCTAGAAACAGGTCACCTGCATTCTCATTTAAAATATTTGGGGTATTTTTCCCAAGGATCCCCTATCACCGTGTGGCTGCTCAAGCTTCACTGCCATTTTTCCTGTTTATCCTCCTGTTTGTGGGTTTCTGTTCCATTTCCCCTCCCCTCCTGGTTTTAAAATGCCCTTTGGAGAGTTCTGTTAGTGTTCAACTCCATTTATTCCTCCAATTGACAAACCAGGCAGGAAAACTTCCACTTCATGGTCCAGCACAAGCTCTGTGTAAATTGTGCTGCCTTGAGAGAGCTCTTTTTAAGGAAAGATATTTAATTTCATATTTTAATTGACATGGGGGGGTTTTAAAGTTTGCTGCATTCAAATCTCAGCTTCCATGGATTTAATCTTCCATTAAACTCCTATTTTTATCCAGCCATGGCGCAATTTGGAGGGTGATTTCTCATTTCCCAGTAAATATGGAGCAGAATTTCCTCCCTCCACACTTCCCTGACCTCTGTTGTGAGGAAACACCAAATATTTGGGAACAACTCCCGTTGCAGGCTTCCCATTTGGATCTGCACACAGAGTCCACTCTGAATCCAACCCTGCCAGGAACCAGAGCTGCCAACTGCAATTTGCTGGCTGGGGGCAAGCGGGCAACTTTCAGGCATATGTTAAATTCAATCTGAAAATGAGCATTATTGCTCCCAAAATCATCGTGGGGAGGCAGAGCAGACCCTGCTCCCTCTGCTCCACGGGGTTGGAGGGAACAGGGGATGCTCCAGCACGGGGCTGTTCACCACAACAACACCCCCACTCCAGATTTGCCAAGTCATTTCTAACAACAATGGCCCAGATCTATATCTTAGAAAAGCCAAAATCAGCTCAGCTCCACTGAGGCAGAGCAGGAGGAAAGTGTGGCCCAGCTCCAAAAAAATCAGCAGAGCTGCGAGCGTTGACACCAAGCAAGGATCTGGCCATATGTGGATCTGCAGGAATATTTTGACTTTCTGTTTCCCCCGCGAAACGTCGGCTAATTGGCACCGTTTGTGTTCCAAAGGCAGCTGGAAAAGGAGCTTTTGTGTTTGTGTGTCCGTGTGCAGGGGGATGAGGAGTGGGAGGAGGGAGCCCCACGGGTGGGATCTTTGGGATCTTTGGGAAGGGAAAAGCAAGAATTTGCTTTTAGGGCAGTAGATTCCCTTTCCAAGATCTTGTCCTTAAATTCCAGCTCGTTTCTTCACAGACCTTCCATTTTTCTGGGTATTTGTTGGGTTAGGTTTTTTTAATTCTTTTAGAGAAAAGGAAAATGGGGATTCTTGAAGAAGCAAGGTGGGAAAAACTGAACCCAACCCCATTTTCTGTCCCCTCAGGCTGCTGGGGGAGAGCAGGTTCAGAAAAATGGGAGTAAAACTGAGCTTGGAAGGGAGAGAAGGTGTTTTAGGATGTTTTATTTAGTCTGATGGAATTGCTCATAAATTAAATTAACTTTCCCCAAGTGGAGCCTGTTTTGCCCATGACAGCAAATGGGGAGGGATCTCTCCCAGCCAGAGTCAGCCCACCCCAGATGGGCAAATATTGAGTTTGGGTTTGTTTGTGTGGAGCCTGAGATGAATCCCCACACAAACCCAGCTATTTATCAAGCAAAAAAACCCTCTCCCCTTCAGAGTCCCTGCTGCAGAACCAATATTTGATTTTAATTTGCTGTGTACAGGCCCTTGCAAAGCAAACAGGGCTGTTGACATTGTTACCTGGGCTCCTGGGGACACTCAATCAGACACGCTGCTCTCCTCAGCTCGCCCTGCCCACAACAACTTCATACAGAACTTTTAGGAAGACAACCAGGCCTTTTCCCACTAATTCCAGTGATGCCACAGCTCTGGCAGCTGCCCAGTGCTCCCAGTTCCTCCTGGCATTGCTCACACTGCCAGTTTACACCAAACCTGTGTTTCCCCCATCCCTGCTGTCTCAAAGGCTCTTTGGGGCTAAAAACCCCCAAATTTTCAGCAGCTCTAGAGCCAGACATTGAGATGCTTTCAGCCCTGGGATTATCCCTTCCCACAGCTGAAGCACAAACAGTGTGGCTGCAGGGAATAAAGTTCCATCAGGAACAGAGGACACTGATTTTTAGGGGATGGTCACCATGATACCTCCTGGAAAATACATCCATAAATGCTCCCAATGCCCTCAGCCAGTGATTTTCCCTGTCCCAGTCACTGGGGCTGGGCCCAGCATACAATTTCCCCATAAAACAATTTTTTTCACATCAACCCCATCTCCATCCCTCGTAGAGGGTTCAGCATCCAAAGCCTTCCACGACCTGCATGTTCTCCTCAGTGCTGCAGCAAGGGAACATTTTTCCTCTGCATGGAAGGGAACTGCAGACCCTCTGGAATGTTTTATTATGCAGAGTCAACACTAAAGCTTCACAGGTTGTATTAAAATATCCATTTTCAAAAAGCCTTTTCAAGCAGAAGCTTTGAACATTGCAGAATTTGGCCCCTGTGAATGACCAGGATCCAGGATAAAGTTGTTCCTAAGATTTCCCTCTGAGTTCTTTCACAGCATTTTTTCTCTGAAACAACCCTTTTGTTTTTGCTCTTATGGGGATCAGGAGCCCAGGTTGGATGCAGCTTTTCCATTTCTTCTCCAGACCCCCCTTGCAATTGCTCATCTGCATCTGGAGCTTCCAAGGCAGATGTTTTCAAAGACAGAGAGGTCATCAGAGGAAATATCCAGCTGTGTCCTGCTGGACTCGGTGTCTTCACTCTGTCATCCCCATTTCCCTCCCTGCTCCCTCAGGGAAAGGAATCCAATTCTGTTTGCTTTGATCAGACAAATGTTTCTCCCCCAGCTGCTCCATTAGGGGCCTGTTCAGAGCCCTAATTAAGGGTTTTGCCACTTAAATCAAGTCCAACACCATGCAGAGAGCTGAGTAATGGGACCCAGCTCCCCACAGCAGTTCTGTTGTTTTCTTCATAAAGGGAAATAAATGACATTTGTGCAAGTCCCCAGTCTGCTGGGTTTTCCAGCAGTGGCCTCCAATGAAAATTTCTCTTCCAGGAAAAATAGGGAAGTGAGACACATTGAAACGAGACCCTTGAAAGAGGGAAATCCTCATTTACAGCCAAAAAGTGTGACCTGGGAAAGTCCTCTCTGCTCCCTAAAATCCCCATTCAAAATCTCAACACCATCTGTACTCCAAACCTTCCTTTGGCTGCTCCCGCTCCAGGGATGCTGCCACGAGGGAGATGGATTTTTCCTGCTGAATTCTTTACAATTTCATGGCTTCTTTCTGTGGGTATCCTGCATCCCTTCTGCAGAGAAAGGGGATCAAACACAGCCACAGGGGCAGCCAGGTGCTGCTGTCCCACCTGCTGGGCCCTACAGGGGTGACCCCATTTCCTCAGATCAAACCCCAGCTCCACCTTCTGATTCCTCTCCTTTCTGAGGGAGAAAGCCTCAAAATCAAACCCCAGCTCCACCTTCTAATTCCTCTCATTTCTGAGGGAGAAAGCCTCAAAATCAAACCCCAGCTCCACCTTCTGATTCCTCTCCTTTCTGAGGGAGAAAGCCTCAAAATCAAACCCCAGCTCCATCTTCTGATTCCTCTCCTTTCTGAGGGAGAAAGCCTCAAAATCAAATCCCAGTTCCACCTTCTGATTCCTCTCCTTTCTGAGGGGGAAAGCCTCAAAATCAAACCCTAGCTCCATCTTCTAATCCCTCTCCTTTCTGAAGCAGAAAGGCCTCAAAAACACAGTGATTCTGTGGGACATTCCCTGGAACCTCACCCAGCAAGGTGAGCCCAGCTTTGCCCTACAACAGATCCAGGAAAATCCAGCAAAGCCCCAACTTGTGGCAGCATTCTGCTCCCAGGCAGGAGCAGCTTGCCAGGAGGATTTTAAGTGTCTGTTGCTGGAGAGGTTAAACCCAAATGTTGCTGCCATTCCTCCTCGGAGGCGGTAATAAATGGTGCTGCTCCTCCAAATGCTCCGTCTGGCTGGGGCTGAGGTGTGAACGGAGCCATCCCAAGGCAGCCTGACCCCTGCGGGTGCCAGGCACAGCCATCCCCTCCTCACAGTGCTTACAGCTTGACAGCAGAGAGGAAAACACTTCTCCCCTTCCCGAGGAGACTTTCACAAGCTGCTCTGAGTTATTTTTTGCCCGCTGTGCCACCCAGGAGCTCCAGGGAAGTGGAGCAGGGGAAGCCTCTCCCTGCAAAAACACAGACTGGAAATCATTTTCCACGCTCCCTCCTCTCTCTTTGGCAGCACAATTTGCTTGTTCCTCCCTCGTGTGAATCCTTCTGGATTCAGAACCTCAGCTGGGACCTCCAGCAGCCCTTGGAAAGCTGGTCCAGCCACACCTCCCTGCAAAACTCACTGCAAACTCCATCAAATCCCTTTTTCCTGAATGAATGGCCATTAAATGGATGTAACCAGGCTGTAGGAATCCTTCTGTCATATTTCATTTTGTACAAAATAATAGTGAAAACAGGTTTGGTTTATCCCATTAACAAATAGGCTTTGTTTATTTTAATAAACAGATTTTTTAGGGTACAACCCTCCTCCACTCTAAGAGATGAAACTATAGATACTAAAGGCTGACTTTTCCCAAAGCCACCACAAAATTCCTCCAATAATCCCATTGCTAGGGAAAAACAGGACTGGCAGATGCCAGCTCAGTTGTTCTGCGTGCAGAATTCAAGACTTTGGAGTGGTTATTAAGAAATACTAAAATACTTAAATAATATTTAGAAGTAGCAAAGCACCAAATAACCCAGTCAGTCTTATTGAGCTGTACTGTGTTTCATGCCTGTATCAAAGGAAGGCAATATTTAACCCCTGTGTCCCCAGATCCCTGATCCCTCCCCAGCACAGCTCAGTGCAACCCCATCGATTTGGAGTTCTGATTCACACCCTGGAGCTGTGGCCACTTGTAAACTTATTTTTTGCTGTGATCAGAAGTTGCTTTGATTCTTCTGCTCTCCTGCTGGCAACAAGCCCTCCCCAAGGGATCCAAATGCCAGTGGTGCCTGCCAGCTGTGCCAGCTGTGCCAGCTGGGCCTGTAAGCCAGAGCTTAGAATTAAACACAGGATTTGATCTGAGACCTTGGAAAAGGCTTCCAAACTTAGGTGCTAGAAGCAAGAATTTGGATTTATAGTTTAAAGCAGAGACATGTTAAACTAAGTAGAGGAAAGTTTAGAGTTTTAGAGTTCAAGATACAAAAAAAATAAAAGTAGTTACAGAGGTAACAAGAAGTTAGTTAAAGTGTAGTACTGTAGGTTTGTGTGTCATAACATGATTGGCTAAGAAAGCTTAGACTGTAATATTTAAGGATTTAATAATTTAAGGGTTGGGTTAAAATGTATTTAATATATAATATTTAAGGATTGGGTCAAAAGCCAATATTTAAGAATTGGGTCAAAAGCATAAATATCCTTGCCAGCTGTGCCACCTCCTCTGCTCAGGCCCTGGAGGTAAACTCGCCTCAGTGGGAACAACTCCACGGCCTATAATTCCAAATCTATTAACTCTGAACATCACACAGCACATAAACTTAACTGGCCCTTGCAACAGTGCAGCTCCTGTCCCAGGGCTGGCCATAAATCAGCCCCCGAGGCTGGCCCCGATCGATGGGCAGGAATTATCCCCCAACATTAGATTTCATCATACACGACTCCAACGATTACCTGGCTGTCCTGTGGCCTGGAGAATCATGAGAATTAATGGTCTCCCTGTGCCCAACCGAAATGTTTATGGGGCAGGATCACCCAGCCTGTATTTCTTACTTAAAACCCTGCATTAATTTCTTTGTGCTACAAGCAGTCAATTGTTTTTTAAATTCCCTGGTGTATCAAACCCACTGAAACTTTATGGGATTTTTTTGGTTTATTTTTAGCTATTGTTTTACAGTCTTCTTCTCCAGCAAGCTTTTAGTGTTCCCTGCATAAAAGTGGGATTTGTCTGGGGCTGCTGCACCGTCAGGGCTGGCCTCTGGGCAGGGAGAGCTGACCTTGGGCACAGGCTGTGTCACTGGGGCTGTTTGGGGACAAATGAATGTCCCCCTGCTTCAGAGCTGTCACTTCAGCACAGCCTGGTGTGGCTCATCCAGGCAATCTGGGCTGCTGGCCTGCAAAATGGGGCTCAGAGGAGATTTTCCTAAACGTTGGATGGTTTGAGCTTAGCTGATGGAGCAAGTGAAGGGTTCAAGCTGTGATTTTCTATTGCAAATATTTATCAGTGTCATCTAACGCCTCTGACAGCGTGTGCTGAGCCTGTGGGGGATGGAAGCCCTGTGGAAGAGACTCCAGACATCCCAGGCTCTGCTCCTTGCTCTCCTGACTCCACTGCAGCTCCACAGGGGAAATATTTTATGCAGCTGCCACGAGCAGAGGCGGTTCCACCTCTGAAGATTTTTTGAAATATCTGCTTTCAGCCTTCTTCTGGATTTTTGTGCAAGTCACAGGCAGATTTCAGAGCTGTTTTGATGCCTGAAGATGCAATCTTTGTGACCTTGGTGCCTTATAAACAACATCCCATCCTTACCTGGCTTTAGGTACCAAAATCTCCCCCTTAATCTCTTGGCTTCCCAGCTGTCAAATATTTCTTTTCTTTTTTGCATCTTGGGAGCTCCAGAGATTAATTTGTTCACATAAATAGTGTGAGACATGGGGAGGAAAACATCATTAATAGGAGAGGACAGCAAACAAATTTTAAGCAAGAAATGTTTTTTGATGCAGTTACCTTCAGATGGAAGGGGAAGGAGGTGGGGGAGGCAGATTTTTCCTTTCTTTAGAAAGGCAGCAATTAAAACCTTCACATTTTTGTGCGTGAAGGGAGTGAAAGAGTTTCCAAAATCCATGACAACAATCTCCAGACTGTCAAAATTTTTCAGATGATTGTGATGTTGAGAAAACAAATCCCATTTTGAGACAACCTCCTGAAAGGAGCTCCTCCAAGTGCTCTGCAACATCACAACAGGATGTTTTGACACTGAAGGCACTTCACCCCTGTGGTGAGTATGGGGAATGTTGTCAGAATTGACACCAATTCCTACAACACATCAATTCCAGCAGGCAGGGAAGCGTTTATTGAGAGTGAAATGGGAAAAACCTCAGCATCTCCCATGTCAGAGGAGCAGCTGAGGATGCAGCAGCAGCTCCTGGGATGCTGTGTCCCCACAAACCTGCCAGAATTAATGTCTGCCCATGATGAACAGCAGCCACGAGTTTTTTGGGCAGATATAAGTTAGGTCTATTTGCATATCAGGGGTTAATTGTCCAATTACAGCTTCAGGTAATGAAGCCACATTGCCCTGTTTGCTTTTCCCCCCATTCACTTTTGTTTATCCTTTTTGGGCCCCAGCTGTGATGATGACCTTGTTCCCAGGCCCAGAAGGATTGTTCAGCCTGCCCAAAAAGTGAGGAGAGCTAAGCAGCATTCTGTGGGAGCTCAGAGTTACACACGAGTGCAGCACAGAACCTGAAAACCAGAAAAGCTCAAAACCTCAGGCCTCACCCAAAGCCTGAGCTGAGCTGCTGTCAGAGCTGAGGCTGGGGGGGGACTGTCCCCCTGCCAGGGAGGTCACAGTGACAGCCCAGCCCGGGCTCAGAGGGCACAACTCCCAGTCCACGTGAGCAGGGCTGGGGCAGAGCAGGGATGGCACCACCTGACCCGTGCCCATCCTCATGCTCCAGATCAATCCCCCTGCAGCCAACAACAACCCCAGAGCTGGGAGAGATCGATGGAGATCGGGGACAGAATGGAAAATCCTGTCCTGCCTCGGGCAGAGGCTGTGCCAGCCCCGGGCTCTGAGCCACGGGAACAGCTCTGGGCCACAGANGGATGGCACCACCTGACCCGTGCCCATCCTCATGCTCCAGATCAGACCCCCGGCAGCCAACAACAACCCCAGAGCTGGGAGAGATCGATGGAGATCGGGGACAGAATGGAAAATCCTGTCCTGCCTCGGGCAGAGGCTGTGCCAGCCCCGGGCTCTGAGCCACGGGAACAGCTCTGGGCCACAGAACAGCTCTGGGCCACAGGAACAGCTCTGGGCCACAGGAACAGCTCTGGGCCACAGAACAGCTCTGGGCCACAGGAATGGAACAGCTCTGGGCCACAG
>VZRH01006789.1:11830-31573 GCA_013397555.1 Urocynchramus pylzowi
GCCACAGGAACAGCTCTGGGCCACAGGAACAGAACAGATCTGGGCCACAGGAACAGCTCTGGGCCACAGGAACAGAACAGCTCTGGGCCACAGGAACAGCACTGGGTCACAGGAACAGCTCTGGCCAGGTTTTGGTCCTGCACAGCCACACCTGGGCTGCTGCTGCTGCTTAAAAGGGAGCCAGGCAGGGCTGGGCAGCCTTTGGAGCTCCTGGGTGGCCACTGAAGGCAACGCTCCTGCCTTGCTGGTGCTGGCTCTGGGTTTGGCACACACCTGCAAAGAGGAGCTAATTGTTGTGTCTTTAGATGGATTTTCCATTCCTCTCCCTGTCCAGAGCAGCTCAGTGCCTGTGTGCTGTGTGTGGGTGCACAAGCATTGTCTGGTTCTCATCTGTTCTTTGTAAAAAATCCATTTTCTTCTGTTTGGAAGTCAAAAAAATCCGAAAACCAAAAAAACCCAAAGCAGTGATGTTATAAAGAGCAGTGCCAACATTTCCTGAGCTGGATTCAGGACCAGAACTGCCCCTGAGGGCTGGTGGGGTGAGCTCTGCACCCCTGAATTTGGCTGCTCAGTTTGTGCAGGCTCTGCAGCAGCAGCAGCAGCCTGAGCTCACGTCTGCCTGCAGATTTGGCTGCAAATGAGCTCTGGGTGTTCAGAAACCCAGCCCAGCTGGAGAACTTTGACCTGAAATACCCCTTTCCTCAGCCTTGCTATGGTTTTATGGTTCCTGTGCCACACAAAAGCAGACCAGCAGAGTCCCTGCCCTGGGAGCCCTCCAGCACACAGCTGGAGTGTGTTCTGAGAGCTCAGGGTGCTGAATTCCTCGTGGAAAGGGACAAAACTCACTCCAGGACTCCACACCAAACCCTGAGCTGACTTTCTACTTCATCCTCCCATTTTTCCACCCACTCCTTCCTCCTCCTCCTCCTCCTTATGTCACATTTGGTTTACATTTAGTTGTTACAGAAACCCCCAAGTTTTGCAAATGTAAGAACAATTTTCCCTCTAGAATATCGAGTTTCCCCTGGCAACTGCCTCAACTCCTGGATTCCAAAATGTTATTTTCTTGACCTATAAATAGGAGAAAGAGGCCAGCTGTAGTGCAGATGAAACGTGTCCTGCATGCTCTGGGATTGTCTCCCAAATCCTGGGAGCTGGAATGAACTTTGGTTTCTCTCCTCCCTTTTCCAGCTTTTCTTTTTTAGGAGCTGAAATCTGATATTGCCACGTGAGGAACTGCAGGAACCTGCACTCCAGGTCTGTCAGAGCTGGTGTTTGCTGTCACAAACGATTCCCTCGAACTCAGCAGCCCTTGCTGCCATTCCAGCAGAGCAGAAATCCAAGGCACAGCTTTTTTCAGTCACTTTTCTCAACGGGAGCTTTTATTCCCTCGTGAGCATCACCCAATTTCCCGGTGATCAAGGGAAATTCTGTGACTTCATCTCACTCTCAAACAGATGCTGTGTGGGCTACGAACAATCCTCTAAAAATGTGAAAAAATAAAATCTTCTTGCTTTTGTACAATTTAGTAAAAGCCAGACTTGCTGTTCTGATTGAAGTGCAGGGGGGTTGTGTTCTGGTGAAGGGAATGAGACAAAACTGAGCCTAAATAAGAACCCTGGGATCTGAGGAGGAGGGAGCTGTTCTGCTGATAACAGAATTCATAATTTCTGAATCTGCAGCAGTTCAGAAAGAACTGTGTGGAGTTTGCACCAAAATCTGGGGGTTTTGTCATTTCCAGCAATTCCTAAAGTAAAACTCATCCTGTAAGAGCTGGGAAAAGCCAGAACTCAGCAGAGGCTCCTTGGGCAGGATCTAAGTTGCAGAATCCCAAGCAAGGAAGGGATTGACCCCTCAGGAATGATCTGGTACCTGCTGCTCCCTGGGACAGCTCCCAGCCAAACTGGAGCTCTGGAATTTCACCAGAATGGGTTCATTGAGCCAAACTGGAGCTCTGGAATTTCACCAGAATGGGTTCATTGAGCCAAACTGGAGCTCTGGAATTTCACCAGGGTGGGTTTATCCACAGGGGGAGCCCAGCTGGGTGGGCTGCAGCCACTTTTAGGAGGGTTCTGATGTCTGAGCAAAGAAATGGAGGCAAATCCAGCAAAGCAAAGGATCCCTGCTGGTGGCAGCCTGGAATTCCCTGAGAGCTGTGGCTGGGATGATCCCATCAGCAGCCTGACATATCCTGGCATGTGGGAAAAGGGGCACAGGAGCTTGGCACTGCTCCCAGCTGGAACCAGGGCTCTGCCAGACCTGGGCTGGCTCTGCAGGGAGGGCTGAGCCAGTGCCAGCTCCTGCAGGGGATGGAGCACGGCCAGAAATGAAGGATTCCTCTTTCCCCTCAAAAGGACAAACTGCAAAACAATCCCACAAGTTGATCAGGGCGAGTCTGATCCCGAAGAATTGGGAATGCTGCTACACATTGATCCCAAAATTCAGCAGGAACTGCTCCAGGTCCTAGCAGCAAGCATGGGATAATAAAGAAAGATTAAGGCAAAGTCCTTAAGGGATCGTGCTGAAGATTATTTCTCTGAACCAATTAAGCATACAAATTAATTTCCTGAGGGGATGATGTTTTATTAGAAAACAGCTTTTGCAGAGACCCTGGAGTTTGCTTTGCTCGTGATTATTGTATTTTTTCCCCCGAATTTGTTGTGGATGCTGCCATCACAGCAGGGAGAACATTTGCTTAGTCAGGCTGTGCTTTTCTTTCTTTTTTTCCCAGTGATTTTGCTAGAAGCAGACAAATCCTAAAGTGGCTGGAAGGGAGGATTCACAACCAAAACGTAACAGCTGCCCCTAATGCAAGGACAATGAGGCTGTTGTGTGTCAGTTCTGGATCAATACCTGACTCCATCAGAGGCACCAGCCTTTCCTAAGTGCTTTGCAAGGTGCATTAATGCATCCTAAAGCTGCCCTTTATTCTTCAGACCCCAAAATGTTGTCCTAGCTAACTGTAAATGATCTCCTGTAAGTGCTGTAAGAAGCAGGAATCTTAATAGGCCTAATTTGTGTCAGGTTTTCTTTCTTTTCCTCTCCCCTCCACCACAAATACAAAATTATTCTTTGCATCACAGGTGGGTCTTTTCCAAAGGATCTGAGCTACCCTAAGATCCCCTGCAAAGCTAAACTTGGTATTAAGAGCTCAGGCTGAGCCCATAAAAGAAAGGGAAAGAAATTCCTTGTTTCCTGGCTCCCTAATTCCATATATAGGGCGGTGTGGGATGAGTGCAGCTTTAGGGGATGGTGTTGAGCCAGGAGGACCTTTTGGAGGGATTTCTATGAATGAGTGACTCCAGCAGGGCCTTTCTGGGAAGCTTTTCCCCAGTGGGGCCGAGCTCCTCAGCAGCCTGATGTGTTCCAGATGAGCAGGCACTCAGACTGGGAGCTCTAATTGGAAAGTCACCAATGAAAAGAACACAGGAGGGGAAAAAAAAGAAAAAAAGTTCTTCTCTTGCTGGTAGCCTAAACCTGGTGTTTTTCTGCAAATTGCACTAAATGAGGGACTGATAACGAGGCCCTGCAGCCCTAATGAAAGGACAGTCAGTGATGTATGGATGTGTCTGCAAGCACAACAGCCAAGGTCTCTGCTGGGGCAGACTGGGAGGGAGATTTGGCACTTTTTCAGACCACAAGTTTATTTTTATGAGCTGGCCTGCACGGGTCAGCAGTGTGCCTGCAGCCTGCAACAACACAAGGAGAAGCTGCTCCTATTTTGAAGGACTTCTGGATAAATGTCTCCTTATTTCTCCTTATTTCTCCTTGTTTATTTCCAGAGCTGCTTCCTGCACACCAGTCTCTGTCTGCAGGAGGGGCAGCTGCTCATCAGCTCCATCACTTGCTCTGCTGAACAAAACACTTCTCTGAATAAAACTTTTCCATTCTGCAGACTTTTTAGGCAAAGAAAACCTTGGAAAGGAATTCAGCAGATGTAGGAGTTGAATTTTGTTCCAAAGGTCAGCGACTTCTCCCTCTAAAATTTATTACTGGACTCAGCAGTTACTTTAAAATCACTGAGCTCTGCATTGGCAAAGGGCTCAGTCTTAACTATCTGGAATCTGATAGTGATTTATTTATGGTTTTGTGAAAGAGGCAAAAGTTTGTGAACAAATAGTGAATTTTGTGAACAAAAAGTGTTCAGTGATGAGCTGCACTTCCCTCAGCTCCATCCTCAGCTTTTTACCATCAGGCACCTCCTGAACGAGAACTCTGATAATGAAATTTCACTCAGAGAAAATTGATTTTCCCATTAAAAAGTTACTCTGAAGTGACTGGGATTTAAAGCAGTGATAGGTGTGAAGGACCAAAGCTGAAAATAAAATGTGCCTGAATAGAGCCAGAGCTGAAAATAAAAATGTATCAGAGTATAATCATATTATGGCTTTAGATTAGAGCTTAAATGACATTGAATTTAGCAGCTTTGAAAGATGCACTTCCCAGTCCTCACCCTGGAAAGGATCCTTGGAGCTGGATATTTAATGAACTCCCTGGAAGGCTTGGAACTCACGAGCTGGCAGGTGAAATGTGGGACACAACATCTCCCAGCAGTCATTTCCATGGATGCAAATAAATTCCCAAAGGATCCAAGCTTGCCAGGGGGAGGCTCAGGAAGGGGAGGTGAGGAGGTCCCAGTCCCAGGAGTGACACAGGTGGGTGACACAGGGCAGGGAGAAGTGACAAAACGCCCACAAGGCCGTGGAGGGGCTGGGAATTGATCCTGATTTTCCAAACTGTAGGAGGAGGTGAGTTCTGGGCAAGCCCCTGGGGATCCCCACTGGGTGTCCCCTGAGCCAGCACAGAATCACTCACTGAACCAGGCTGGAAATGATCATCAAGTCCAAAATGCTGCATTTGGCGCCTGTTTTAAATAAAAAAAAATAAAATTCATGGCCTGGCTCTTCCCCTTTCCCACCCCACTTCCCCATTCCCCGTTTCCCACTCCCCAGGTGCCCAGCACTCCTGGAACACAGCAACCCCCTTGTGCTGCTGCTGCTGCCAAATCCCATCCTCATTTCCACTTTGGATTCCTGGCTGCTGGGCTTGAATTCTGTATTTCCAAGGCACATCTCACCCGGGACACAAAAATATCTGAAGGGGATGAATCTCTGGTGGTCACCCCATGGACACAAAACTCCCCTGCTCAATCACTTTATTGGGTTCTGATCCTCAGCTCCTGCTCCTCCAGCAGCAGCAACACAGGGTTATGTGGTCAAACCAGATTTTTAGGTTCCTCCCAGCTCAGCCCTGGTCATTTTGATTTTTCATACCCATCTCCCTGATGCATTTCCCTGTCCCACCCACGAGCTCATCCCTTCACTCTGGGAATCGATGCTCTAGACTGAAAAATTGTCATTTATCTCCCCAGCACATCCCTTGTAAAGATTCCAATAGATCTGTAAGCCCTGGAGTTTATTGGGATGGATGGGCACATAACTGAAGGATTATCTTAGCAGGAGCTGCTCGAGGAATATGGATGGGTTTCTGTGCAATGGAATTGGGAGATCCATCATAGCACTGGGCTGCAGAGCAAAGCCCTGCTGATGGATCTGGGCCATTAGAAAGGCATTTGAAACAGTTCCTCTCTATCCTGAGTGCCAGGGGCTGCAAAGCCAGAGGGAAGGGTTCTCCTGCCTCGGGCAGGTGAGGGCTGGCAGGGAATCCTTCCTCAGGGGCCACAGCTGCTCACCCAGAGAAGGGATTTTCCTCTTATCAGGCACCTGCTGTTTGTAGGGAGAGGATTTAGGCCCAGAAATTGGTCCAAAGGAGATAAAAGTGGTCCAAACGAGATAAAATTGGTCCAAATGTGACAAAAGTGTTGAGTCCCCACTTTGTGTTTCAGTTTCATCCACCCTGGCCTTGGGCACTTCCAGGGCTGGGGCAGCCAAAGCTCCTCTGGGCAGGGAGGAATTCCTTCCAAAATCCCACCCAAAAATTCTCTCTGTCAGTGTGAAACCCTTCCCCTCGTCCTGAATTGGGAAAATCCCTCTCCATGTTCCTTGCAGGCTCCCCTCAGGTGCCATCAGGTGTTATTCCCCCCTGTCCTGGTCATTCTCTGTTCACCCTCTAAAGCCTCTAAATTGATCATGGCCAGGACATCTTTACCTTAAAATTTTACCTCTTCAGCCTCATCAATGACAAAATCTCAGCCTTTCCAAACCCACTCTGCCCCGTGGGATGAAAACACATCCAGAAACTCTTGCACAGGTTGGGTTTGGTCCCTCCACTCTTTCCATCTCCTGGAAATGCCAGCTTAATCCCACCAGAAATCATGTTTTAAATCAAGGAAATAGGAAAGGTGTCCGGACTTGGAGAATTCCCTGAATTCCCCAGGCCAAAATTCCCACCCGAGGAGCAGAAAGCTGTGAACCACTGGAGGGATGATGGAACTTCACAACTCAGCATCTCCTTGAGAAAACATGTGACAAAACGTGGTGAAAAAAGCTTCATTCCCATGACAGATCCAGAGCAGCCACGTTGGAGGCAATGCAAAAGAGAACACCTTGCCATCCAGCATTAATATCCCAGGAAAAAATAACAGCTCTGCCTCTCAGTGCCTGGCACTTGATTTTAATAGGCCCAGAGCACATAAAAGCTCCCTGAGAGCTGAGACAGACGGGTTTAAATCAGTCAGACAGAAACCTCTGCCAGCCCTTCCCTCAGCCCTATAGGAGCTCCTTTATGATCTCATATTTTATTGACGAGGCTGACGCTGGTAAAAGTGCCCTGGCACAAGTGGTTATAAATGTGCATCGTCTGCTCCGTCTAATCCATTAACTCATTAAAATAATTGTCTTAATTTGATTGTTAAAGTGATTAATAGGGCAAGAGTTAAAGGAAATTAATACTCCAAATTGAAGCATAACTGCAGCAGAAAAATAACTCCGTGGGATTGATGTGGTAACAAGGTGCAGGCTCGTGGTTAATGAGCCTTGGGGAGTTAAATATAGAAAGGAGAGACAGGAAGAAAATTCCTCTGTGCAGCCTGGCTGGAATGGTTTGGGATCTGCAGCCCAAAGTTCTGCCCAAGCCTGCTGTTAATTCTAATACTGGTAGATCAGAGAAGGGGAATATTTAATATCAGCTCCTGTTAATTTTTAGGAGATGTGGGAGTGCCCGGATAAAGCTGGGCTGCAGGATCACGGAATACTCCAGAATCAGTCAATTCTTGGGGAATAAGCACAAACACACTGCAGCTACAGGTGTCTGGGGTAGGAAGGAAAAGCTCACTCTGGGTCTCTCACTTGTTTCAGTTCTGTTCACACTCACTCTCTGGTTTTATTCCCTGCTTTATCGACATCCATTTTTTCCTTTCATGTTTTTCGACTCGAGGATGGATTTTTTCTCCTGCCTGGAGCACAGGGAGGAAATGCCACACTGTAAAGTGCCAGTTAAAATTATCCATGCAAACACTGCTGGGTTTAGGAGTCTCCTGGCATTTTCCTCCCTGGGTTAAGACTGTTTGTTTTGCTCAGTTCAAACAGAAACTCAAGGCTCCCAATTGGATGAGGGTGGCTCAAGGCAGCTCCTGGTTTGCACCTGTTTCTGTGCTGCTCTGATTTCCCCTCCTTACCATAATTTCAGGGAGTTTTGGGGTTGGATTAATCAATCCTAGAGATTAAAACACTCCACTTGGCATGGTGGGCCTGCTCTGATGGCAGCTTTGGTCTTGAGCAGAGGAAATCTTAAATTTCTTTCAATTCTCTGCTGAACCTGCCACTGGTAAGCACTTAAAGCTGTGAAAAAACCCCAAACAACCCCAAAACCTGTAATAAATACAGCTACAGGCAGAATGCACACTTGTCTTGTCAGCCCTCTTGCTATCCAAGGTTCAAAAGAGCAGAAAAATAGGGGCAATGAAATAAATATTGGATTAAATGAATGTTTGAGGAGATTGCTCCAACAGATAAGGCCTAACAGGCTGGACCAAGGGTTTGCAGCCCTGGGCAAGTGGAGCAGAAAATATTGCAGAGCTCCCAAGCTGCAAACACCTGGGAACCCTGGAGCAATTGGAGATTCTATAGCTCAGCTTGGACAAGCCCCTTTGAACAAGTAAATTGGATATGAAAGGGGAAAAACTGAGAGTAAGAGAAAACCAGCAAAGCTTGGGCAAGAGAGAGCGAGGCAAAAAGAGAGAACAACTCTATTTATCTCTCATCCGTGGCATGGACAGCAAGAGCCCCTTGCCCCGAGCTGTATATATATTTTTAATGTTTTCTTTTTGCACTCCTTGATTCTCTCTGACAACAAAATCTGGCTTCCCAGATGTGCAGTGAGTAACAGAGGGAGGGAATAAAGGCTCTGAGCAGGACTGCAGGTTCCAAAAGCAGCTGGGGCTGAGTTTTTAAATAGATTTCTCCAGGACCACGGGAAGGAGGTGCAGGCACAGCACAAACCTGTGTGAAACCTCTGAGAAAACACAATTTGGCTCCATCTCCTGCTGGAATAGTCTGCACTGACTGTTCTAAAACTGAAGGGCAGGGATTTATCTACTTTTTTTTTTCCTTTCCCCAACAATCTGAAGGTTTAAGCTGAGTTCCAGAGGGCTGGATGGAGCTCACCGAGCTGGGAGCAGCTCTCACTTGGAGGCAAGTGCTTTGTTGTAGCAGAGCAAAGTGTGAAGGGAGAGAGGAAATCCACAGAATACTCAGTTGGCAGCCAGAGGCACAGAATTAATCAGTAAATGATGTGTTTATTGCCCCAGTGGAAGGGGAAGGCAGACTGAGGTCTGCAGCAAGAATAACTCGTCTCTTTTTGTGAGGCTGCCGAAGTTTCACTGATTTCCTCTGTCGGAAATGTCTGGGGCAGCTCTCACAGAGCCACGTGGCAAAATTCCTGCTGCTCCTGAGAACAAATCAATGCTTGCAGAAACCACCAGGAGCTGTGAGGGCTGAAACCTCGTGTTCCTAAAAGCAGACAGAGCATTACACAGGGCTGTTAATTCAATTAATGGCTTTAGCTTAACTACCCCTGTGCTGCTGTTGGTGGGCTGATGGAAAATCCAGATTTCAGCGGTACCAGCAAAGATTTTGGGTGTGTTTGACTCCCCTCTGTGCCCTTCTTCTGCAAGGGACTGGTGGATCTGAAGCTCCAAAGATATTCTGGAGTGTTTTTAAATGCAGAGCCAAAGGGACAGAGCTGGAGTTAAACAAAGTGATTATTCCTAAACTGGAGCATTCACAATGGAGACAAATTGTAATCACACCCTTGGGATCCTGCAATCACCAGCAGCTCCCACCAGCCCCTGGCCCTGCTCCTCTGGGGGAGATGGAAGATGAGAAAATACATTTTCTTCTGGTTCTGGATGCTCAGCAGAACTTCCTTGGACTTGCCAGGGGCATTTTTTTTCTTTAATTCCCCAAAATATTTAAAGACTCTTTAAAACACCAGGCTGAGATATTCCAGCACTCCCCTAGAACGGGTTCTCCAGGAAATGAAAACACTGAGAAGCAGATCTGTAATAACCTCTTCCCAAAGGCATTTCTAGCAACCTGTTCCTGCCCTGCTGTCCGTGCTTTGTTTCATAAAAGGCAGAAAAACCAGGGCTGGCTCAGGGCAGCTGCCAAAGCCCAGCATGGAAATCTTCCCATCCCTGGAAGTGTCCAAGGCCAGGTTGGATGGGGTTTGGGATGGTGGAAGGAGTCCCTGCCCTTGGACTGAAGAAAAGAGAGAAATTCCTGGCCAGGGGAGTGGGGCTCTCCTCTGCCTGTTTGATCTGTATCCCTCTGACTCGGAGCTGGAGCAGCAGAGGTGTTTATTAACTCACAGGATCCTGTTTCTCAGGGGCCCCTGATGGAAAATAAACCTTCCAGCTTGTTGGGAGCAGGAGTTCAGCAACACCCAGGGTTTTCCAGCAGTGACTGAGATAATCGAGTTCATTGCAGGGAGGGGTTTAAGAGTCCCAGGAGTCTCTGGAGCAGCCAGAGGGAAGCAGAGCAGGGGCTCTGCCCAGCCAGAGTCCTTTAAAGAAACAGATTTAGTCCAATGTCCAAAAATGGGAATTATTCCTGCTTATTTTAAGAGCAAACCTCACTCAAATGTCATCTTCTTCAAGTGTCATCCAGAGGGATGATGACACAGACAACAATCCATTTCTGCTTTAAATTAGCCATCATACCTCATGCGTCCTTTTCCTGAAGGTAGAATTTGCTGTGACACTGGGGCTTGGCTGACAGCCTGTCACTGCTCCTGTGTCACTGAGCTGTGCACGGCCCCTGGTGACACCAGTGACACCCAGGGAGTGATGGCAGGCACCAGGGTGGCTGTGGAGCATCCTCCTGCCAGGAGTGTGGGCATGGATCAGAGTCCCACAGCTCAAACTGCTCCCATCCCTTGGACAGACCCTCAGCCCAGTTGTGTCCAAACTGCTCCTATTCCTGGACAGACCCTGAGCCCAGTTGTGCCCAAACTGCTCCCATCCCTGGACAGACCCTGAGCCCAGTTGTGCCCCAACTGCTCCCATCCCTGGACAGACCCTGAGCCCAGTTGTGCCCCAGCAGCCTCAGCCCTGCAGGGCACTTCTGCCCTGGGGTGGATTTCCTCTGGCTGAGAGCTGAGGACACCAGGGGGGGATTTTCCAAGGAGGATGGAGAAAGGCTGGGAGAATGGCTCTAATTGCTCTCAGTTAATTAGCCTGCAGTAAGCTGCAGCTCTCAGGGCTGCTGGGACAAGGCTGGGGCCAGAGGAGGAATCCCAGAGCAGGACCCAGCACCCCAAAGCCGTGCTCTGACAGCCTGGCTCTGCTGCCAGGGAGTTCTGCAAACTCAGAGGGGACAGGGCAGGAGGGATCGTCCCTCTGGAGCTCCAGGAAGCGCCTGCCATCAGTAATTTCATCAGGGAGCTCTCAGGCATAACTGGGTTGGGTGGGTCCTCATCTCCCCTGGAAGCTGCAGCAGCAGAGTGCTCTGGGAGACGGCACCAGGGGCTGACTCAGCCCATTTGCCAGGAAAAGCCAGGATTTGGGGGCAGAGGAGAGGGTTTAAACTGCCTGTGCCTGGCTGCAGCAATCAGATGGATCCAAGCACAGTTGTGCCCCTGTCTCTGGGAGTTTTCACTGGTCACTGCACCCCCCCTCCTTCCTTTGTCCCCTTCTCGTGTGGGTGACATTTCTAAAGGTGAAATTCAGGTTTTCCCACCTGGCAGCTCCTGCTGCTGGGGTTTTCCATGCTCAGGGCTGCATCAGCAGCATCCTTCAGCAGCAAGTGGAGGTTCTGGATCTGTCACCTGGCATAACATAAAAAAATAACATTTGCCCTACGTGTTTTGGTTGAAATTACCCTGTAATCCAAAGGCCAGCTCATCGCCAGCTCCTGCTCAAGATAAGACTTTTAGCATTTCCCTGACAGGCCTGTGACATCCCATAGAACACCAGACAAGGCAATTTGTTAATCTGCCAGCACTGGCATTAAATATCCCCCTTTGTGTGTTGACAACACATTAGCAACAAGTCAGACCTGGGACCGTTTTCCTCCCGAAACGCCAAAAATGTTGTGTATAATTCATTTCCTCACAGAAATGGCAACTTCAGGGCACATGAAAAGCATAAAATGGAATCTGTGGGAAGTGCCTGAACTCTTCAAGACATTTTTGTGCCCACTCCAAGCCCACTTCGGCTCTAAAACAACTGCAGAGAGAACAACTTCAAAGCTGGGGAAGGGTCTGCTTGGGATCTCGGGGAGCTGGAGCAGGAATTCTGGATATAAAAGACCCCTTTTTCCTTCTTGTTTGCCCACAGGTTGTGTTTGCAGAGCTGTCGTGCTGATAGCAGCTCCTGGAAGCTCTGGAAAAGGGGAAAAGCCTGGCTGTGCCTTTTGGATGCCTTTGATGTTTCCATCAGCTCCCACAGGTAATTATGGGCTGGTGAGAAGCTCTTTCCAGGCTTTCTGCTCCCCTGGCACTTCCTGCAAACTTCCTGGCTGGTTTGAGACATTTACAGGCACCCTAAAATCCTGCTCTGCTCCTGCTTTTGGTAACTGAGGGGGAAAATGATGCTGAAAGGCTGGAAATGGGAGGATTTATTTGCTCTGCTCTGGAAGGGCTGTTCAGAAAGGTGAATATCTGAGGGGTGGGGTCTGCACACTCCTGAGCGCCAGGTTGGTGCCTTCCACCACAAAAGGAGTCCCTTGTTCTGCCTGGGATGCCCCTGGATTTTTCAGCCCAGCTGGATTTTATTCCAAGGAGTTATTCCCCCTGCACAGTGACACTGCTGCCTCACCGGGTCAAAACTCTCCTCTTGTCTCAACAGCCCAGCCACAAATGTGCGTATTTATAATAATGTGTAAATCCCAGAAGGAAAACCTTGTTTTTCATGTATTTGGGAAGGCTAAATATCTCTTCTCCATTGTCAGGATTATTTTTTTCCCCCACAAGGCTTTGAAATGAAAGCCTCAAAGGGAGAAGAAAATGCAGAAGAGATAAATTTCAGAGGGGAGCAGGATTTGTGATGCTGATCCTGCTACAGGAGCGTGCCATCGAAACCCTGCCCTTTCTATTTGCAGGCAACACAGGCATTTTTCCTCCTTTAAATATCACTTCAGGAGCACCAACTGTGCCCTGCCTCCAACCTGCAGCCCCCCTGGAAAAGGGACTGGCTCGGGGCACAAAAGGAAAAGGATCCCTTGCTTATTTTTGTTTCTACCTTGCAGAGTTATTTATTATCAGCTGCTTGCAGGTACACACGCAGCCTCCCCGGGGGCCAGTGCTGGAGAGACAGAGATGAGTTTACTCAGATGCTGCTGTCTCTGATGCACTCTAAAATTAGACTTTGTCTCTCTGGATGCTGTGTTTGGATGCAAAAGGAGTGACAAGAATTTCTCTCTGTCTTTTCCTCTATAATCTACATTTAGAAGATGGGAGCCGCTCAGGTTTTTGACAGAAATGGGAGGAAAAATGGGGGGAAATAATTGCATTTTGAGGTCCCAGTTGCCAGATTCATCACCAGCAGGCTTGGAGGCAGCCCTGCTGCCAGGTGCTAAATCAGGAAGGCAGTGGAGCTACTCCCCGGGAGCTGAGCCACCACCAGGCTGCTCCCACGGGAGGGAATAACAATAAACAGAGGGATTAGGAAAAGGCTGAGCACGGGAGGAGTGGGAAAGCCTCTTGGTGAGGGAAGATAAATGGGGCAGCAGCAGGAATTGCTGTGGAGGGAGCACAGCTGGACAGAGGCAAGCTCAGGGAGCATTTCCAGGGAAGCTCTGAAATTCTGTTTCATCTCCATCAACCCTGACTTTGCTCAGCCCCTCTGGGCCCAGGTTGTGCCAACCACCCCCTTTGTCAGTAATAAAGCTGAATTCACCTGTCATTTGTCACTGCACACAGAGGCTTCCCCCCCACTTCCTTGCAGAAAGCTTGGGAGGTAATTAATATCATTTCAAATGATCACACCAGGTGCAAATTCCTCTTGGCTTGGCTGCAAAATAACCAGGCTGGGCCCTCAGTGGGGGCTGAGCCCTTTCCCCAGGCCTGCCTGTTCCACTTAATGCCTGTTCCCAACAAGGTTAGTCCATTACAGGAAACTGGAGTTGGAGGCCCTTTTGTTTACTGTGTTACACAAATTCAATTTGTCAGAGAGCTGGGTTTATGAATTAGGAATGAGGGACGTTAACAAAATTAAATGATAAGGCCTTGGCCAGCATCCATTGCAGCTGAGATGGGGCTGATAAACTGGAACAGCCAGGCAGGATTTGGGGAACTAAAACAAAGGCATGGTGGAAATATGTAAAAAAGAATTGGTATTGGGCATGGATGTCTTGTAGCTCCTTCTTCCCCGCCCTTGTGGTACAGAAAACTGGGGGGAAATATTTAAAAAAATCAGGATTTCTGCTTTGGTGGATGTTGTCTGCAACATCCTCACATCCCAGGCTCGTGTTTGGCCTTGGTTTTGGGGCAGTTCTGCAGCTCCAGCCTGTATTTTGGGAGCAGAATGGCACAACAACCCCATGGCTACACCTGATCCTCATCTCTGTTCCAGGGAAAAGCCTGAAATGCTGCACGTTCAGGTGGAAGGGCCCCAGCAGGGAGGGATACAGGGAAAAGCACTTGGGTGTGAAACAGGAGAAGGAATTGCACACCACAGGAGGGGTGGGGAAGCACTTCCAGGCAGGGTTTGGGTCTCTCAGGGGCACTAATGATTCCCAGGCTCTCCCCAGTGCAGAGGAGGACTGGGGCAGACAGGAGCCAGCAGGGAGCTGGCAGCAGCCCTGTGCCAAGCTGGGGCAGGTTCTGGGTCCTGACTGACCCATAGGGAGAGAGGGTTGAGGAATGGGGGGGGGAATGAGGGGAAGGAGAACTGGGATCCCCAACTTTCTCCCTTTCCTTTACAAAATTCTAAATTAAGTCAAACACAGGATCGAATTTCCCCACCCGAAAATCACCCGAGACTTGAAGTTGACAGATACATTTCCCTACTTTTCCCCAAAACAAAACAGACAAGGCATCCTCATGACTCGCAGCTGGAAAATGCAAAAACACAAACTTAACAAAAGCTTTTAAATCCCCTTTCTTCAAAGAAATTTTCCCCAACACGAGGGACGACTTAACTTGGACATAAAACTCCTTTTGAGTGGGGGAAAGCTTATTACCCATGCTTCCCACACACTCAACCTTCCCCTTCCTGAAGTAAAACGTGAACAAAAAGCAAACAGACACACGTGGGGCACCCGAATCACAAAGGCAGCCCACAGTTTGGGTCTCCCAGGGGCACTGATGATTCCCAGACTCTCCCCAGTGCAGAGCAGGAGCTGCACACTGCCTCTGGATGCTCCAGGAGGAAAGCTGAGCTGCAAATCCCCGTGGCAGGGCTGGGATCTCTCTTTCCATCAGCAGATCCTCGCTGGGCTCTCCAGGAGCCCAGGCAGGGAAGAGGAATGTTCTGTTTGGCTTTCTGAGAGAGATGGATGGGAAGGGCAGAGGCATTTACATGTCCCTCACTGCTGTACCTGCTTTGGAGTTGATCTTTCACAAGTCACTGCTCTGCTGACACCAGAATTTATGGAGCTGGAGGCACCTGGCTCTTGAAGGATTGTTCCTTGGGAGAGAAAATTGTTTTGCTTTGCATGGTTTGGCCTTGCTTGGAAAAAGCTTTGAGTTTTTCTTGCTGAGCTCTGTTCCTAACTGTTTTCATCACAAAAAAAAAAAAAAGGACAAAACTTGCCTTCAGTGCTGGGGGAGTGAGAGAGGAGGAGGAACAAACCAAGGGAAGAATCATTACAAAAGACACAGCAAATTATTCAGCTGCTGTGACATGGCTAGAGGGGGAAGAGGAAAGTTCCTTGGCTGGCTGCAGTTGGAAACTTCCCGCCTGTCATTCTGCACAGAAAACCATCAGATATTTCATGTTAATTGTCACTTAGGGAAATTTCATCCTGCAAATGCTTCAGTAAAAATTTCCATTTACTGAGAATGACACCTGAACCAAAAGGAGTTTCTCTCTCCCATTTCCTTCTCGCCTTAAAGAGGAGGAGAAAATTTTACGGAAAATACAGCTTTGCACCTGAATATTCATGGGTTGATCTCCCAGAGCTGCTGCTAATCAAGAGTTATCTCAGTTAATTCAATCTTAGATCAACCTTTCCACCAATGCTCCTCTGCAAGCCCAGAGAAATTCATTACCCAGAGAACCCCAAGCAGAGCAAAGACTTCTTTCATCAGTTGTTGGACAAAATCTGAGTCAAGCAGCCCTGGCCCTGAAAGTCTTGGTCTCTAAGCAGGCAGATAATGAGAAATTTAATGCTGGGAGACAGGAGACAGCTCTGAAAGGATATAGGAGTGGGTACCCAAGCCAGAGCAGCAGCACAGGGGCCTCAGGCTCCTCTCTGCCCTGCCCAGCCTGCCCAGGGGTCCAGGAGGAATTGCTGGGAGGTGGAAATTGATTCTTTTATCTGTGCAAAGCAGAAATACCTGAACTAGAAGCATCACATCAAGTTTTACCGATTTTTTTTTCCCCCGTAATGCCTCGTGCAGCTCTCAATTCTGTTTCCTAGGCCATGGGTTTTGAGGAGGAAAAGGTCTTTACATGATTCTCTGTAAAGGGGGCAAGGGAGGCACCTTTGGCAGCCTCGAGATAACTCAGAGGAATCCCCATGCTGTGAAACCTGTAAGGATTTAGGGAAAACTTCACCCATAAAGAGCATCAAAGAGTAAGGAAGAGATTTGAGACAACAGCAGAGGAAAACATGAAAATGTGTGTGGTTAAGAGAACTCTGGGAAACACAGAGCAATTGGGATGAAGAAGGGTTTGCACCAAAATCAGGCAAAGAAAGGAGGCTGAATCCCTGGACATGAGCAAGGAGCTTTGCTGTGGCCCCTCCAAAGCACAGCTTGGCCCTGGAGAAGTTGTTGGTGCTCAAAGTGGTCCCAAAATGTGGAATTCTGCAGAAAGACCACCCAGGATCCAGGGTTCTTTTCCCTGCAGGGCTGAAGAAGAGGTGGAAAATGGGTTTGCTTTGGTGCTGAAAGCTCCCAGTGCCTGACCAGCATTTCCAGTCCTTGCACGGAAAACAGAGGGAGCAGAGCAGTTCCCAGCTTAGATCCATCTCCCTGAATATCTGCTGCCCTTTCACTGTTTGTGTTTACAGAGAAAATAAATCAACAAACAGAACGAAACAAACCAGACCAAAACAAAGCAAACCAAAACAAACCATGCACCGCTGCCAGCAGCACAAACATCCTGGAGTGTGCAGTGCATTTCCAGCTCCTTTATTCCATCCCTTGTTTTAAAGCAAAAACCTCCTGGTAAAAGCCAGGATAAAATCCCCTTTTTTGAGCAGAATTGCTCAAAAAAAAAAAAAAAAAGAATCAGGTTCCTTGGGTTCTCACGAGGTGAGCAAAGTAATTTTTTACCTTGCTTGGGTGATCTTGGAATAAGCTCATTAAATGAAGTTATTAATAGCCCTCTGGCTGGCTGGAAATCAGGGATGTGCTGCAGAGGGGAAACTCCTGGAGATGGGCAGGGGCAGCAGCTCCCATGCCCAGGAATAAAGCCCTGCCCTGACTGATGAGCTGGATGTGCTGCATGGCAAAGAGGGCTGGGTCAGAGTGGGAACTGGGAACTGACTGGTTGGACTGGGACTGGAGGGGATACAGCATCACCTGGCAGGCCTGCAGGGTTTATTTTGTATTTATATTTCATTAATCAGTGTAGTTATTTTAAAGTGATTCCCTGGCACCTTGTTCTGAGAGTCACCCACTGAAAAACTGCACTTCCCAAAAAGAGGCCAGGGCTCCTAATTCCTGAATATTCCAGGGGCAAACCTTAGAGCATTTTGCTGTGTGCTTGCACTCCCTGCAAATAAAAGGCAATTTTTCAGCTGCAGCTGTAGCACACCATGATTTTAGGGAACACAGCTGCTCTGCATTTTCCTGTGTGTGCAGACTGAGAACACGATTTGAGAAGGTGGGGACGTGGAGCCTTTCTGGAAGGTGTTTTATCCACAGGGGTGGCTCCCACACACCCAGTGCCAGCTGGGACATTTGTCCCTGGGCCATCCCCAGGGATGGCACATCCATAGTTTTGTTCCTGTCTATCCCATTTAAAGTCTCAGGTTGCATCAATCCTCTGTCCACAACCCCTGAGATCTCCATCCACACAGCCAAACAAAAATCCAAGGAGAGTGCAGGGAATTTTTCCTGGAAGTCTGTCTGTTATCAAACTCTGCAAATAACCAGCCCCTGGTCTAGCCAGAAATACTTTGGAAAATATGTATTAAATACCTTCAACAACTTTTTGTTTGGTAGTTATTACCTTTAAAATAATACATTTCCCCCATCTGAAATGGAATCAAGTGCAGGGATATTCAGGATGGAGCAGAGTCATTTTCACTTAGGAACCAACATCAAACAACCTTAACAACACAGCTCCAGACACATAATGAAAATTAAAACCAAGGAACATGCAGATCTAATTACATTTTTAAATAGCGAGGCATCCAGAGGAAGGCAGAGAGAAGTGATTTACAATTTTTCCTGGTGGTGACTCTGCAGTAAAAGCAGAGCTATTCCCTGAGGATTCCTGAATCATTGAATATTCTGCTTTTCTCCCCAGGCTCTTTTCTATTATGTTTTCTCTACAGAGGGGTATTTATGAGAAAGAAAAGAAGAGCAGGGCCTGGACAAAACAGCAAGAAAATTAAATGATCTGTGCAATTCCCAAATTGCTTCCTGTGAGAAAGCAACCATGTTATCACCAGAAAACCAGGAGAGGCAGTGCCCTGTGCCCTGCAGGGCTGAGATAGACTTGTTTGTGGGGAAACACATCACCATTCCCCAGCAGGCACGGGCAGGAGTTTGGGATTTTGCTCTGGCAGATGTAGGAGCTGGGGTTATCCTGACAAGCCCAGATGATAAGAGCAGAGGAATATTGAATAGAAATTGGGTTAAACCAAGAAATGCTCTTATCAGGATTTGAATTTCCCATTCCAGATCCTGCCCTTGGATTCTACATTATAACAGCTCCAGGACATCTCTGCAGTCACTCCAGGAGTGGGGATTTATTGATGCTCAGTTCTGCCTCTCACACCCAAACCCTGCCATCCCCAGCAATGCACGAGCTCCTGCTGCAGCCAGAAACAAAGAGGTTTGCCCAGAAAAGCAGGAATTCATCAATCCCACCCCCGGTGCCCGTGGCAGGGAAATCCCCCCTCAGCACCTCCCCAGCCTGGGATGGCTCTGTGCCATTTGGGAATTGTGCTTGCCAAGGGTGCCTGGCTGCAGCAGGGCTGGGTTTATCCCGGGAGCACCCTGCGAGCTGCTCCCCACCCTGGGCCACTTTCCCTGGGGCAGGAAGGGCTGGAGCCTCCCACTGGCTCCATTCTCTGCTCAGAGTTCCCACACACGGAGTTCTCACCCCAGGGAGAGCAGCGAGAGGGTCACAGAGGAGCAGGGAAAGAGCTTTTTGTGCCAGCCAACGGAGCAAACACTCCCAGGCTGCTGCTATTCATTTCTTCACCCTGGGCACTCTGAAGCTGGAGGATTTCCCTGACAGAGCTGAGCTGCTGAGGAGAGGGTGGCTCTGGCACATTGTGCAGCGATTTTCACAGACACAAAAGCTTTTGGAAACACAAAAACCCAATACACAGCTGAGGGAAAGAGCCTGGGCTGCAGAAGTTGTTCCCAGGTGCTGGAATCTGGGAGCTCTGCTGAGCCTGGCCAGGTGCTCTAGGGCAGAGCAGGAGATGCTCTGGTGACAGCAGCAGAGATGTCCTGGTACAGCCCTGACACGAGCCCTGCCCACACAAAGCACCTCCCCCGACTGAGGAGACATCACCTCATTATCTCAGCCTAATTTAGGAGCCTTAATATGATGAGAAACAGGTACCTGGAATTGCCCTGAACAGTCACTGGTGGTGTGGGTGCTGCAGGTCCCTCAGTGCGGCCCTCACTGCTCTGCCCCAGCATTGCCCTGCTGGATTCTCACCTCAGCCAGGTCCTTCCCTCCTCAGCTGGGTCCATCCCACCTCAGCTGGGTCCATCCCACCTCAGCTGGGTCCTTCCCACCTCAGCTGGCTCCTTTCCATCCTCAGCCAGGTCCTTCCCTCCTCAGCCGGGTCCATCCCACCTCAGCCGGGTCCTTCCCACCTCAGCTGGGTCCATCCCACCTCAGCTGGGTCCTTCCCACCTCAGCTGGGTCCTTCCCACCTCAGCTGGGTCCATCCCTCCTCAGCCAGGTCCTTCCCACCTCAGCTGGCTCCTTTCCATCCTCAGCCAGGTCCTTCCCACCTCAGCTGGCTCCTTTCCATCCTCAGC
>VZRH01006789.1:31737-52790 GCA_013397555.1 Urocynchramus pylzowi
ATCCCTCCTCAGCCAGGTCCTTCCCACCTCAGCCGGCTCCTTCCCACCTCAGCTGGCTCCTTCCATCCTCAGCTGGCTCCTTCCATCCTCAGCTGGCTCCATCCCACCTCAGCTGGGTCCATCCCACCTCAGCTGGCTCCTTCCATCCTCAGCTGGCTCCTTCCTGAAGGGATCTGGCTGCTGGGACAGCAGGAAGCGTCAGGGGGCCAGGCAGGGTTGGAGGGGGTGCTTAGGAAATGGAATTAAATGAATTTCATCTCCAGGCAAGAGCAGAATGCCAGCTGGGTCAGGCTGGACGGGACCCCCTGGCTCCCAGCAGGGCCATGCCAGGGCACAGGGCCATGCCAGGGCACAGAGTTCCCTCCAGGGGGTTCAGGAGATGCCAGTGAGGGAGGCTCCACACCCTCTCTGCTCTCTGTTCCTGCCCAGGGAAGCTTTTCCTACATTCCCTTTCTGGCCTCTGAGCACCACTGAGCAAGGCCTGGATTCCTCTTCTTGACAAAATCACTGGGTGGTATTTTTGTTTTGATGGTTTGAGGCATTATGGGTTTATTGAGTTAGGAATATTTTTTTTGTTGTTAATTTAGGTTTATTTGTGATATTTTTATTGTTGTAGTTTGATTTATTTGGTTGTTGTTTTGGTGGTTTTTATTAGTTTTATTTTTGGGAACATGAGCATTCATCTGGCGGATTTTTTTAGGTAGTTTTTTTATTTGGGTAGTGATTTTTTTTAAGGCAGGGCTGGAATGAAACCCTGCATTAGGGAAGACACTGCATTTCATGAAGCACCCCAGGTGTTTGCAGTGGGGAGCTCCCTTGCCCTTTCCCAAGTGCTCCACAGCCCGTTCTGCTCAGGGAATCAACACTTCCAACATTTTTGTCTGAGCTCCCCGGTGCTCAGCATGGCCAGGGATGGATTGGCTTTATTGGCTCTGGGAAATGAATCAATCAATCAATCAATGCAGTCTGGAGCCCAGCTGTGCCTGGGGTGGAGCAGGAGGAACACCCAGCTGGGTTTGCAGGATCTGGCTGCCCAGGAGGGCGGGAGGTGGCCCAGCCCTGGCAAGCAGCACATCAGTCTGGGCCTGCTGAGCACTGCCCTGCTCTGTAATCAGCCTGCAGTGCTCATTGCCAGAGCCCAGGGCTGCAGGGACCTGCCACGCTCAATGAGATGATAATAAATAATATAGATAAAGGAGTTTCCAGGAGGTGCAGAAGGAGAAAGCTCCTCCCTGGATTAAAATATTGCTTTTCCCCCGGAGTGGAGCTCTCTGGAGCACCCACAGCCAGCTCAGCTCTCCCCTGGCCCTTACCCTGTGCCTCAATGTCCAGGCCAGGTGTCACAGCCCCTCCTGAGCTGGCTGGTGGCACCCAGGCCACCCCTGCAGCCACACACCGCAGCATCACAGAACCATTAAGCCTGGAAAACACCTCCAAGATCATTCTTTTCTCCTTTAATTCAGTTTTTTTCCTTTTTGGCAAGATGAATAGAGCGAGGATTGCGTGGCTGACAGATCATTACTTTGCTCACCTCCAATTAAAACCTCCCGAAACGAAGATTTAGGAACCTGGGAAAAGAGCAGGTTTTGCAATCAAGACATTGCAGAGCTGGCACCAAACACAAACCACTGACACCATCCTTGGACTCGTTCCTGCTGGGGAAACGAGAGCTGCTTCTAATCCAAAGTGTTGCAAAAGCCACATGGAGAAGGAAAAGGAGAAGCCCTGTGTGGATTTGTCCTGGGTGTCAGAATTCACCTGGATTCCTCCAGCAAAGCCCCCTCACTGCAGAGCCACCTCCTGTTGTAGGGGACAATCCAGTCCTGCCAGGAGTTATGTGATTTATGGTTTTAATTGGATTTTTTCATTATCTCAGCGCTTGGTATGCAAATCACTGAGTTCCTGCCCACCCTCCACCACCCTGTGCAGCCAGCTCCTCATTCCCCTGGTTTTCCTGCTGGGAGCAGAAAGTTTTCCCTGACAGTTTTTCCATCTGGAGCTCAGCACCAGGGGTGGAATGAAGCTCTGAAGTTCCTCCTCAAGGGACTCTTCCCAACCCAGAGGGGAGCAGAGCCTCCCCTGCCTCCTGTGTGCTTTTCTCACAGAGATTGGTGTGCCAGATCATCTTCCTTCCCAAGAGCAAGGCTTTAGGCAAGCACCAAGGGCAGCTTGTGGCCAGAGTACCTGAGCAGTAACAGCACCCTGCATTCTCCCTCTCTGGGTGTATTTTGGGCATTTTCTACCAGGGTTTTGCCAGCTCAGCCCATTTTGGGGGTGGTGCCACTGCAGATCCCTCAGCAGGAAGGAGAGAAGATGACCAAAGCAGTGCTTTGACAAACATTTCATTAATGTGCAGATTTGCTGCTCACCCATTTAGGAACCCTTCCAGTCTGCTCTGATTTTGCTGTGTGGCACAAAGCCCATGCACAGAGCTGCAGAACTGAGTCAGGAGAGCTCCTGGTGCCTGGCAGAGCTGCAAGGCACAGCTCCCACTGCCACAGCTACAGGCATGACAGAAGGGCTGGGGAGATGAGAGCTGCTCTGTTCTCTGCTGCTCTCGGCTGTGTCGAGCTGCAGAGCTGCTCCTCTGCTGGTGCTGGCTCCAGATGTCATCAGAGATTAGGACCAGGCTTTTGGAGCTGGGCTTGGGTCTTGTCCTTCCCTGTTAGGCTCCTTTTGGGGAAGGGAATGTTATTTACCGAGCTGATTTCCCCCTCACACACCTTGGGTTTTTTGTCCATGTGCACATTTTCAGAAAAACCCAACCCCTGTACAGCGACCCAGAGCACCCAAGAGGGCTGAGAGGGCTCTTGTCCCCGGGGTCAGCCACTGCCAGGGGACATTAAATGGCTCTGAAAGGGCTTTTCACTGAGGCTCTGGGAAAGGCCAGGCTCTGCTGCCCTGCACTAATTCCTCCCCACATTGTTTTCTTAACCCTCTGCTGAGCTGAGCCCCAGCCCTGCCCCACAGAGAAACCCGTTCCCATTCTTTGGGAATCCCAGGACAGCCAGGGAGGTGGCACTGGAGCAGGAGAAGCTGACCCAGGGAGGCAAAAGCTGATCAAAGTTGAAGGCCAGGGCTGGACTAATGACAGAGGGGTTCAAGGGGTAAGAAAATTCTGTAAGAGGCACTGGGAGAGAGATCTGGCCATGCTGGATCCAGTGGTTAATCAAATAAAATATAATATTGTCATTAAAACAGATTTGAATAAAGCACCATCACCAAAGGAGACAAATTTGAAGTCAAGCAATGGGAAGGAGGCACGTGTGGGGACGTGGATCAGCAGCAAAAGGAGAGCAGACCCAGCCCAGCCCCCAGTCCATCCACAGCACCATCCCTCCCACAAGAAAAGTTAGAAAAGAAAACAGCCAGGGCATGCTGGAAACCAGCAAGGGAGACTCAAATGATGTAACAGAAACAACGAGGCAAAACCAAAAAGCAGCTTGATGACAAATGAGCCACTTCAGTGCTGTGGGGTTTTCTCTTGTTCAAAGCAGCCAGTGTGAGCCTCCAAAAAAAAGAGTACATACTACAAGAAACACCACGGAAAAGCATCACAGCAGCAGCCACCTTTACATCCCTAACCAAAAACTCCAGGTTTGCTCTTCCCCTGACAGTGCTTCCCACCTCTGCTGTCAGCCTCCCACTTTTATGGGCTCTGGGTTATAGATGTTTATCACATTTATATATATATATTTATATATATATAGGTATATTTATATATATATATATAGCTTTTCCTCTAGATTTACAGGCCAGGGTATTTTTCACAGCAGCCAGGCTCCCGTTTGTTGGATTTTTTGCAGGAGCCACGAGGAAGGAGAACCTTTAAATCACCAGGAAGCTCTGACAATGCAGACCCTACTGTGCAAGATTGCTTTTAAAAAGCACTTACATTTTATGGCCTAATTTAAGGCGACATTGAACGTTCTCAGGAAAACCTCCCGGTTCCTCCAAGGGTCCTGCCCTGCTGAAGTGTCTGGAAGTTCCTTCCTGCATTAATTCCAAGCCAAATGTTCTGTGAGCCTCTTGGAGCTGCACCAAATGATAAAATTTGCAGCCATCACAATGATAAAATTTGCTGGGAAAATCACCTGGCTGGGTGTGGGGTGAACCCTGCAGGGCTCTGGGGACAGGGGTTGCTTTTCTTTCACCCACATTGATGCTGCTGGGGTTAAATTCACCTGTTTCCCCTGTGACTGCTACAAGGGAGGGCTGTGCTGGGGCAATGGTGGGCAACTAAAGGCTTTTAAGATCCCAAATTCAGCCCCAACAAACCAAGCCAGTATCCCAACCTCTGTGCTGCACACAGGGATGCTGCCCAAACCATCTGCATGGGAATATTTTGCTTTACAGGTGTTGTACTGGAGCAAGTGGTGCTTAAAGATTCTGTATGGGAACTAAACCATCCTCTCCTTTTATAAAGTCTTGAATTGAGGGGTTTTAACCCTGTTTTCCACCACATGGAAAACATGGGGGCAGAGGACTCTGTTGCTTGAACACAACCATGAATTGAAGGCAATCCTTCAGGCAGGGGCACCTCCAGGGCCTGAACCCTACACAAGGTCATGGGTATCTCAAATCCTTCCAGCAGCTTCTCTCCCCAAATCTGCAGGAATTTTTGTTGGTTTCTTTCTGTGGCTGGGGTTGGAGGGAAAGGGATTGTTCCCCACCAGAGCAAAAGGGGGTTTGTGAGGCTGGGGATGCTCCCAGCACCTGCCAGGCCCAGGGGCTTTTGGGGTGCTGCATTTGCCACATCACTAAAGCACAAAGCAGTGCCACTCATTATTCATCCAAAGGGATGGTCCAGCACAATCAGGGCTCGGAGCAAATTGCCTTTTCTTATCTCCAGTACAGCATTTAATGCATACAATGCATAATACAACAGGCTGTGAAAGCCAGGACGGGGCTCTGCAACACAATCCCCTGGAAATTGAGCTGGGCTGATGGAAAGACAACTCTCACCTCCTTCCCTCCCAGTCCCTGCCCAGTTCCAACTGGTGGGGACTATTTCCCCTCAATTCCCTTGCAGGAGCAGCTCTCCCAAGCACCCAGGAGTGCTGGGCTCCATTTGAGCCTCCCCATCTGATTAGGTTTATGCAAATTCCTGTATTTATTAGCATAACAGGAAGATTGTTCTGCTGCCTGGGAAGAAACGAGCCCCTTTATTCCAATAGATGTGTCAGCTTGGAGCAGTTAATAAGATCTATTTGTAATCCATAGGTAGGCACGATAAAAGCAGGATAACTCAGCACTTCCACTGGCAGAGGAGCTGCTGGGAATATGGGTAGCAGGGAACTCGGTGTAATTATTGGGAGAGATATTTAAATACTCTTCAGGGTAATTCTGGAGAGTGCAAGGGAAGCTAAACACACTGAAAATGTCATTTGAGCTTCAGCTGTTGACTGGAGGAGGCAGGAGGGAGGTGATGGCCCAGGCAGAGCCAGCCCAGCACGCTGGAGAAGATCCAGGGGGTGATGAGGAGGGGAGAGCTGGCAGAAGGCAAAGCACCCAGAGCCCAAGGAACAGATCTCAAGGGCTTTTAAGGCTAAATTCACCTGTTTTCCTTGGTTTCAGGACTTGAGGGCATCAGAAGCTTGGATTGAAGTTGGGTTAGCCACAAGATCAGCTGCAGCTGCTGTCTCCAGGTTTCAGTTTTATTCAGAATCATGGAATCAGTTGGAAAGGACCCACAAGGATCATCCAAGCCCAGCTTCTGGCCCTGCCCGGGGCATCCCCAAGAATTTAACTTGGTTCTTATCAGCCTGTAAAGCCTGCAAGTAAATCCCACCCTGATTTATTTTGTGGGGGAGAGAGTTCTGAGCACTCCTGTGCATCAGCTTAGCCCAGGTCATGACCAGGACCCCAAGGAGGATCCAGGAATTCCAAAGGCAGATTCCAACACACAACACTTCCCTGCCTCCCACCACAGGAGAGTGTCTGGGCCCTGTGGTGGACACCAGGATTGCTGTTTTCATTTGTCCCTAATTAGCTATGAAATTATGTTTGCAACCTGCTAAAATGCCCACTTAGGCTGGGGGGGAGCAAACATTGGCCCATCTGCCAAGAGGTTTTGCAGCAGACGTTTATCTAAATAGAGAAATCAGCCTGCTATTCACATCTGATTAACAAACACAGCCTCTAATTAGCCCATGTGATTAAGATTCATTTGAGGAGTCACTTCAGCACATACATTAAACCATCACTCCTTTGCTCAGTGATAAGACAGGAGAGGAGTGGTCCTGCCTGGCTGCAGCTCTGAAGGAGGAGAAGCAGAAATATTTAAGGCCATGCTCAGATCAAAGGGTCAAACCACTGCTGGGGCAATATTCCTCAGGGGTTTTCCCTCGAGGAGATTGTTGTAGTCCAGACAGACCACTGGGGTGAGAAAAATTGCTATTTTTTACCAGCCCACCAGCACTGCCTGTACTGGATCCAAAACCTGGCTCTCCCAGCACAAGGAGAAATCCCCCAGGATTTAGGAAAGACCCTCCCAGCCCAAGCTGCTTGAATTTCCCAGTCAGAACCTGCCAGAGCACCATCCACGGACCTCTGCAGCTCTCCCAGGGGATGGGACTGGTGGCAAAGTTGTTGCCTGAGTGTTGCTAAATAACACCTTGCCTCTTGTTCCCCTGGTTTGCTGCAACAATTGCCACAATCAGAGTGATTTGTAATGTGTCCTGTCCTCTGGATCTCGGAGTTATTAACCTTAACAATGTCAATGAGCTGCTGCAGTAATTGAGTCGCAGCAAATTAAGGGTTGACGTAATTATTAAGAGCTGCTTAGTACACAGGAATATATTAATTTGTTATTGATGCCAGCAGAGTGGGGGCTTGCAGGGAGAGGAGAATTCAGAGTGACTGCAGCCAGAGAATGAACCTGGGCAGCCCCAAATGCCAACAGGTGTGTTGGAATATTGATTCCAGTTTCCTTGGATTTCCCTTTCATACTTAGAGAGTGCTCAGCAGACACATGGTGATGCTGAATTCCCAATTATTGGCCTGCTTTCCTCCCACATAAGGGGATTTACCAGCCAAGGGAATGGGGGAAAGTCAAATTTTGTGGGTTTTTAGCCATTTCAGGATTTTTTTGTTTGGAATTTCCATTCAGTCCCAGTCCATTCCAAGGTTGTGAAGAGATAAAATGGGAAAACAGCACATTCAGCATATTTCAGTATAGAGGCACAACCTGATGTGCTTTCTTTAAATGACTCACTGGGGGAGTGTTGTTGTTGCTTTCATGAACATTAAGTGTGCCATTAACATCTTTACTTTAATTAAAACCATATTGAAATCCAAAACAAAAATTCTGAAGTGGCTAAAAACCCATTAAAAAAACCACCCCAACCTTAGAACAGAGAGAAGAGCTGAAACCTCACAAATGATGGGATGGGAATGAGAAATTCCATAATGGCTCCTCCAAAAAATCCCAATTACCTGGGAGGATTTTGGAGCTGCACCTGCACCAACAGGACGATCTGCCCTGTCAGCTGTACATAAAATAATACAAGCACCAAAAAACCTCTTATCTCTGCTTTAGTCTGCAAAGAATCACCTGAGTTGTTTCCAAAGCATTCAAAGGGAAAGAACAATAAAGTGGAGAAAAGAATGTTCTGGGGGAAAATGTGATGTTAAGAGTTTGTTGCTTCTGCTAAATATTAATCTGGATTTCCTCTTGTATTGCACTGCTCCTAGATGAGTTACCTATTCCTCCAGGCCTGCTATTTTAAAAGCTGCTTTATTTTTCTGGAGATAATTTCTCTGTCCAGCCCCTCCTCCCTGTTTCAGAATGGTGATAGTGGCTGCAGGAAAGCAAAAGGCAATTTCTCACCTGCCCGATGTGATTCTGCTATCTCCACTTGGAGCACAAAATCTCCCATTACCTCGTCCATGCAGAGCATGCAAAAACCTCCCCTCGCTTCGTTTCCCAGGCAGGGAGATGTGATACCAGCCAGAAGGAAAATCTCCATGCAAATATTCCTCCCCTGGGCAATCTGTGTTCTTAAAGTTCTCTTTTCCCCACAAAACCACCATGTTTAGGCTCCTGGAGGAGCCTTCCCTTGCTGCTGGTGAGGGCTGTTATTGGCACTTCCAGACTCTAAAGATCCTTTTAAATCTCTTTGTTCTGGGATGGGGATTATTCCTTTCCCTTTCCACAGGAATAAGGGAATTGTTGTTCTTTCCCACAGGGTTCCACGGCACAAACTAAAAGAGAGGAGATCCAAAGGGTGAGGGAGGGAAGGCAAACCCAGGAATCTCAGTGGCAGCTGCATTTTGGGAACAGAAACATCTTCCAGCTGCTCAGGTTCTCTGCAGCCTTTGTGGGTCCTGAGGATCATCAGGGTCTCTGTGGGAACAGATCCTTCAGGGCTTCCTGAAGGAAGCTGGATTCCCTCCCTGGGAACGAGGCCAGCTCCCCTCTCCTCCCCTTTTCCCTGTCCTACTGGCCTGAGCAGCACTGCTGCCTCTTTGAAAGTTCCAACTGCAGCTAAAATTCCCTGTCAGCTCTGACAGCAAACAAACCCTGGCAGGAGGGAGCCAAACACAGCATGGCTGTGGAGTGGAAGCTGCTCAGGTGGGAGGGATTGGGATGAGATCAGAATTCTCCATCAGAATTGGGATGGTTTCATCTGTCACAGGAGCCAAGCCCTGGTTTCTGACAAATTTATTTGCAGGGCAAGGTGGGCCCTGGGAATGGAGAAAACTGGGCTAAAGAGGAAATTTGGGAAATGCTTCTTTCCTTCTCTTTTAACCCTGGTGAGGCTCTCCATCAGCTCTGCCAAACACCACCATTAAAAGGCTGTGATAAACTAATGGAGTTAAAATAATTTGGGAGAACAATGGGCATTTCCAAGGAAATTCATTAGCAGGAATATCCCCTTCACTTCCCTGAAGGAACAACGTGGATGTCCAAGCACACAGCCCAGGCAGGACTGCTCACACTTCAGCTGCCACATCTTCCTTTTCCTTGGGACAGAACCTTGCTCCAGGCTCCCAGGGAATCAATTAATGTGAGGAAATAAGGAAACCAAAACCTGCCAAAGGAGATTTCTGTGCTGTGGATAATCAGGGTGGCAGCTGCCTATGGTCCCTGTCAGGTGGGATGGAAATGTATTGTTATAAATAGGCTTCCTGGGCGAGGGTGGGATGCAGATTTTAGGGTGGTATTTGGAACTTTTTCCAAAGTTCTTCCTGTCTAATAGAGGAGGAGGCATTGGGAGTTAATCCAAGGGGTAGCAGAGGGTGCTCTGGGGCTGATGGACAGGGAGATGATGCCCTCAGAGCCACCCAAAATACTGGCAGAGGCTGAGCTGGAGCCAGCTTAGCTCAGCCTTGTGTCTCTAAACCCAGGCCTTTGGGAAGGAGCTTTGCAAGAGCCAGCAAATGGTTTTGAATAGACCTAGAGAGAGTGAGAGCTGCTGATAGTTTCTAATTGGGGGGAAAAGAATTGTTTTCCCTGAGTTCCCTCCGTGATCTCATCCCTAGGAAGCAGCCAAAAATATCCCAGCACCCTGGCTCAGAAAGGAGCACATTGTTCCCTTGTCTCCTGGCAAAGGGAGGGGTGAGGAGCAGGTCAAGCACGAAAATGTGCTCAAAAATCCCCCAGGCCCCAGCAGCCTCCCCTGGGTGTCCTCCCAAACATCCCCACCCAGCCAGGCCAGCAGCTCCAGGTGATTCCCAGCTCCCACGGAGCCTTCTCGGGCTGGGGCTGGCTCCTCTCAGGCAGGGAGGGAAATGCTGTCCCTAATCAGGGCTGACATGGCAATTTTCTCCATCATGTCACTTGTCACGGGGGCCAGCAGCCTCCCCTCCCAGCCCAGGGCTTCCCTGGGAGCCTCCCCAAGACCTGCTGAGGAGAAAGAAACCAATTGTGGAGCCCAGCAGCTGCCCCTGCTCGCCAGCAGCTGCCCAAGGAGATGAGGAGCTGTGGGAAAGGGCCAGGAAAGGTCTCCTGGAGCATGCTGCCATCACAAGGACTCCCTCCTGCTCCTGGCTGGCTGCTGCCAGCCTCCCTCGGGGCAGAGGCTGCAGTGGGGCCTGCCTGAGCAGTGGGGGTGTCACCCTGATGCTTCAAGGGGCTGGGACAGAGGCTGGAAGGAATTAAGAGCAATAAAGTGGAGATTTCTTGAGGTGCCTTCAGAGGCCACACCCTGGCAGTACCCAGATGGCTCCAAGATGGAAGCAAAAGAGGGCTTGGTCATGAGATCTCACATTTGATAAGTTTTAGTCCATTTGTATATGGGGGTTAACTGCCCAATTAATAGCTTCAATAATGAAGTTTGATCCTCCTTGCTTGCTTGCCTGCCCTCCTCTTCTCACGTTGTTTGTGCTTTGGGCCTGAAGTTTGAAGGGATTGTCCTTGAGTCTGCAGCTAGAAGAGGATTGTTTTGTCTTCACCACCCTGTGAAAAGATCCTGGTAACACTGGATATAAAGCTGAAAGCTGCACACCAAAACAGAACAGAAAAACTTAAAACCTAAGGTATCAACCCCACTGCAAATGGCACTGGGACCCCACTGTCCCTGTCCCCAGGGGGCTGGATGTGGATTTCTTTGGTTTGTCCCCCTCCACAGCCCAGAGCTTCACCCAGCCCTGGTTACAGCCAGACCTTCCTGCTCCTGCTCAGTTATAGAGGAAAAGACAAAGCTGGGGGAAAGCACCAGGCAAAGGCTCCTGTGGGACGTGGAATGATCCCAGGCACTGAGTGATGCTCTGTTCTGAGCACGTGGGCCAAGAGATCCCACTCAGAACTCGCTCTGAATTCTCCCAGGCCTACTCATCAAAACAGATCTTTTCATCCCCCTTTGTGTTCTTCGCTTGCATCTGTTGTTTTCAGGGAAAAAAAGGGTTTGTACAGAAATTCCAAGTTTTAGAAATCTCTCCTGGAATGAAGGATTTGGAGCTCTGGTCTCTAGGGATGTGTTTTGGCCATCAGCTGGTGCTGATGTCAGAGGAATTAAGGTTTCATTTTCCTTATTCTCCTCAGGATCCCCTCACTGACCCCACGGGCTGCTCACCACCTTTATTAGTGCACTCCAAACCAATTAACGTTATTGTTTCACTTCTCAGGGCCCTAAAATCACAACATTTACCAGAAATATGTGGGGCCATGCAGTTTGCTGTGGAAGTGTGGCTGAGCAGTTAGCTCAGCCAGAGCCCCTGCCACCCCTGTGCTGAGCACATCCCCTCAAAACACCTTTCTCTTGCCTTCAAGAAGTGTTCTTGGCCTAAATATCACGGGGTTTTTCACATTAATTCTTCTCAGATATGTTGGAAGGGGAAATTACAAACAGCTTTTTAATGTGATGGAATGGTTTAGGTTGGGAGGAGCCTTAAAGCTCATCTCATCCCAACATTGGGCACCTCCCTCCACCTGGAGCATCCCATTCCAACCTGGCCTGGCCACTTCCAGGGATGGGGCAGCCCCAGCTCCTCTGGGCACCCTGTTCTGTTCATTGTCACCTGTTTGGGGTCAAAGAGAGCAGCTCCAGCTCCTCTGGGCATCCTGTTCTGTTCATTGTCACCTGTTTGGGGCCAAAGAGAGCAGCCCCAGCTCCTCTGGGCACCCTGTCCTGTTCATTGTCACCTGTTTGGGGCCAAAGAGAGCAGCCCCAGCTCCTCTGGGCACCCTGTTCTGTTCATTGTCACCTGTTTGGGGCCAAAGAGAGCAGCCCCAGCTCCTCTGGGCACCCTCTTCTGTCCTGTTTGGGGCCAAAGAGAGCAGCCCCAGCTCTGCCAGGCAGCAGGGAGCAGCAGGGAGTGTTCACGAGCTGCTCCAGCTCCTGCACACGGTGCTCCCATTCAGCTTTTATTCTCCAAGAATAAATAGCCCGAAGGGCCTGCAATAACGGTTAAATTGTGCAATGTAAATTAAAAGCAGAAAGAAAGAGCAGGAGCCACTGAGACAGGAGAAAGCGTCGCTCTGCAGGCAGGATTGAGATCAGCCATCCCAGAGTCCCCGGCTGGGCTGGCACTGCGGTGGCTTCTGAAGGTCCTCGTGCATCACTGCACCTCATTTCCCCATTGGCAGGCTGAGGGAATGAGAAATTCTTCCCCTCAGCCTTTAGTCTTGTCTACCTAAATCATATTTTGCAGTAAAATCTGTGATACATCCCGTTCAAAGGCTCATCTCTTGTGCGTGGCCATCTAATGACACAGAAGCCTGGCATCATCCCTCTCTCCTTCCTGAGTCATCTTTAGCTCTGGATAATTGGATCAAACACCAAAAACTCTCCTTGCAGAGTTCATGGCATCATTAAGCCTCCAGGCAGGGGGATTATCACCAGCAGGTGATTTTAATTTGCTGCAGCAGCCAGCAAAGGTAAAAACGACACCGATGTCTTTGGAATCTTGGGTTGCTGCCTCAGTTCTTCAGCGTGGGAGGAATAAACTGAGGGACAGAAAGCTTTAAAGGACAAAAATTAAGGAAAAAAAAAACAACAAAAAGCCTGGGTTGTTTAAGATTTTTGTGTCCAAATGTTTAAGGTTTAAATGGAACAATGAAGGGATGCTCAGAAGTTCAGTGCCAGTTTGTGACAGGAATATTACATTCATCTGGGCTTAGCAGTGATTCCCAGGAATTGCTAAGCAACCCCATCCTCAGCTCTGTGCTTTCTCCATCCCCTCATTCCCATTTCAGGATAAGCTGCAGAGATGAAACCCCTGATTCAGGGAGAGGGTCTGGGAAGTACAAATGTTATTTTGTATTTTGTCAGGGGGGCTGCTGATGGGATGGACTGAGAGCCTTTGGCACTCAGCAAGTTTCCTTCCTCACTGTTCAGGGCTGGAAGCTTTTAGGATTCTGATTCCAATAAGAAAAGATAGATTTTAACTGCCAAGTGGAGGAACCAAGCTTCCTCTTGGATTCTTTCCCCTCTGTGCCAGAGCAGCACCACCCTTCCCTCCTCCACCCCTCACAGGGAAGGGTTTTTTCCTACCTTCCTCTCTAAACCTCTTCCCTGTCACTTTGAAGCCATTCCCCCTTGTCCTGTCACTGCACATCCTTGTGAAAAGTCCCTCTCCATCTTTCCTGCAGGCTCCAGTGCCTCACACCTGAGGCATTTTGTAGCAGCCTGGCTTAAATTGGTTCTGAGGCTGCTTCAAACAGCATCAGGTGTGCCCAGAGGGTGGGAAAGTGACTGTGA
Organism: Urocynchramus pylzowi; assembly: GCA_013397555.1. Taxonomy (NCBI): domain Eukaryota; kingdom Metazoa; phylum Chordata; class Aves; order Passeriformes; family Fringillidae; genus Urocynchramus; species Urocynchramus pylzowi. Next base: position 44,883 of record VZRH01006789.1, read on the forward strand.
AAGTGGGACACTCCTCGTTTGGGCAACCAGAGACCTGAGTGAGTGTTACATTAACAAGGTCAGAGGGGGCAAGCTCCATTTCCTGTCATTATATTTCTCCTTACAACATGGGAAATTCAGCTTAGTGCTGTTCTCTAAATTGATTCCCAGCTGACTTGGTTTGAATGGGAGTTATAGAGTGAAATGAGAGCACCCACACTCCTCTGAGCACCAATGAAACAGCACTGCTCGGAGATTTTGCCTTTAAATAAATTATGCCCACCTCCCAGTACACACAAAACCCATCAATCCCTCAACAATCCTTCTTCCCCTACCCCTGAGTGATCCTCCTTCTGGAAACCACAGCAGGCAAAGGGTTAAGGGGAGAGGAACAGTGCAAATAGGGGATTTGATGAAGTCCAAGGGGGAAAAATCCATCCCTGTGCATGTGCATCCCAGGTACTGTGCTGGAAACACAACTGCAGCCAGCCCAGGGATTAATTTAATTCCCAGGTATCATCTTTTATTTCAGAGGGAAAACAAGGGGAGGGGGGAGAAATCAATGTGAACATTTTCCTCCTAATATTGTCAGACAAGTGTAGTAACCATGGCAACAGGAGGAGCAGCATCTCCGGGGCTGTGTGTCTGGTAAACACGTTCTCTGGATTCCCATTTCTCCTGGTGTTCAGCAGAATGTTTGTGCTGAGCCCTGGCACAGTCAATTATCACCCTGATATCACCCAGGGCCACGTCTCCAGGCTGGCTGTTCAGCAGAGTCACCAAATGTGGGGAAAACAAACTCGGAGCCCTCCCCAGTGCTCCTGGCAGTGCCTGCTGAGGCCTGCTCCCCCTCTGCTGTCCTGAGCCCTGGGCAAGGGCTCCACAGCCAAACTTTGGGCTCAGTCCTTGCCCACACTGGGTTTGGCTGGGTTTGGAGCTGTCCTCCCAAGGGCTGGTGCCTGATTTCTGAGCTGGAAGAGCCTTTTGATCCCTGCTGTTCACCTGCACCCTGCGCGGGCCCACATGAGCTGGGAGCCATGAGAACCAGGGCAGTTCCCACACCAGCTGCTACAACTCAGAGCTTCTCCTGTCCTCTCAGCACAAACCCTGAAAAAAACAATCTACTGTAACATTTTCCTGCTCTCCAGCTCTCCTCAGCCCTGCTTTCACTGCTGGAGAGGAGGAAAAGCTGAGCCTGGTGTGGAGTGAGAGGAGAACTGGGCAGTTCAAGAGCAAGAGGTTCTTTCGTGCTGAAAGCACTGGAGTGGATGAAAGGAAATATTTTTCTGTGTGGCCCCTGTGTGGGTGTTTTCCCAAGGAATGTGTAAATTAGTGCTGCCTCCCTGGGAGTGCTCACCCCCAGCCCCCTCAAGAACTGCAGGCCTGGTCATTTCCTCGCTGCTAATATAAATAATTAAATAAATAAATAAGACATCTTTGTTTTATTCAGGAGCTTTCCAAGCTCCAGGCTCCGTTCCACACTGATCCCCAAACAGATCTGCCAAGTTTGATGCTGGGGTCAAGGCAGGAAGAAAAGAAATTCGAGCAACGTGCAAGCCTGCCTGAAAATCCAGACTGAACAGCTCCCAGATGGAGTTTTTGTCCAAGTTTCTTCCCCTTTTAGCCACTGGGTGCAATCAAGACCTGGCCTCGTTTCCAAGACAGCTTTTCCTCACGTTTTTCTGCCTTTGCTTTTCTGGAATCAGTCTGGTGCTGAAGGAAACTTGAACAGCTTCTGCTGCTCAGCTCAGAGCCCTGAACCTCAGCAAAAGTTCACCGAATGCAGCAGTAAAAGACTCAGGAACAACTGTTCTTAGAAGGGGAAGGAAACACGGAGATTTCTGCATGCTTTGCCTAATCATCAAATTACTGCAACTGGGCCTGCTATCATTGCCTTGATCATTTTGACAAGCAGCTTTGGGAATCAGGAAATTCAGCTGCACACCTGAAAAAATTCAGCTGCTCATTTTAAAAAAGAGACTTCTGAGGGAGCCTGCTTGGTTACAAAGCAGTAATATACTTATTTTATCTTTTTTTTTTTTTTTTTCTTTCAGAATGCACATTTTTATCTCGGGAAACCCATTGAGAAAAAGCAAATCTGGGGCATGAATAATAGCAGGCTGCAAAAAGAGCAAGCTGGGCTGTGGGCCCTGTGCAAGGTTTACCAAAAAGCTTCAATTCCGTGTTTTGTTCCTCCATTTCACATTAAAAATAAAGCCTCTTGCTGAACAAATTTCCCCAGAGGCAACATCCTCTGAAGGTCTCCTGCCTCTTGCAGTGAAATCTCTGCTTATCTCGGTGCTGAAGCTCTGCCTGTGTTTTACAGCAGCCAACAAAGAGAGATTTGGGTTTGTTTGTCCATCCCAGAGTGGCACAAACAAATCGGGGTCAGAATGGGGAGAAGGAGCCAGCAGGGAGTGAAAAGGAAATTGTTTATATATTGGTTTCTACATCCCTCTGATGCTTCAAAGTTTTCTGGACACTGAGCAAGCCAGGAAAAGCAGCATTTTTGCCAGTCTGGGTGGCCCTGCTGAGCTGCTGCTTGGTGTTTTAGGGACTGGGAAAGGACCAGGCTCGGTGGCACTCCTGGGAAGGGGCTGTGACAGGGACAGGACTCTGCAAATCCCCTCTGGAAGTGGATCTAGGCATGGCCAGCCACGTGGAAAGAGGGAGTGAGGGAAAAGTCTCCTGTCAACCCTCTCAGATTCCCTCGTTACTGAAGCAGAAACTTCCAGGGTGTTCCTCCTGCCCTGCTGGGGTTCCCAGGAGTACAAAGTGCAGACAGAGCCCTGCCTCAGCTGTCCCAGAAGAACTTCGAGGATGCTCCTGCCTGATTCACCTTCCTGGCGTTTATTTCTGTCCTTTCCCAAGTCCCCCCGTTGGATTAAAACCTTTAATAACCCCAAGAAAGGTCAAAATCGCAGGGAGACCTGACAATAATTCCTCTTTCTGCAGCTTTTCTGAGCCAATCCTTCTCTCTCCCCTTTCCCCTAGAAACAAAGGGATTTGCTCTCCTTCCTTGGACTTTCCCCAAGCCTTTCTCACTCCCCTCTGGGAATTCTAAATCGAGACCACACCACGATGCTTTCCAGCAGGCATTGACTCTGTATTCAATAGCAAACGTGTTCTGATTTTGTCCCCTTGATTAATTCTGTTCGGGAGGTGATGAACTCCACCCCTGACCTCCCCTCCCTGCCTGTCAGGGCCTTTCAGAGCTTCCTCGCTGCTTTTAAGCAACTGGAGTAACTCAATCATCCCTGCAGAGCCTTTTTGTGGCCGGGAATTGAACATCCCTTGTCCTCGGTGGGGAAGTGAGATTAATGACTCGGGGATTTCAATATTCATGGCGTGGGGAGAGGTGCTAATGCTGATGGAGAGACCTGCAGCACCACTGCAGCATCCGGAGCAACCTCCCCTCTGCTCCTGGAAGCTCACACTGGGAAGGGAAATCATGTGGGAAGGGAAAAATCGCTTTGTTGTCCTTCCTGTGCCGTGCAGGACGTGGTGCTGGTGAATCTGCAGTGTTTTCCTCAGTTTTTCCTCAGTGTTTTCCTCTTGGCTACCTGAACACTGAAATCCCACAGTTCCTACCCCTCAATTCACTGCCTTCTGTGTTAGCAAGAGTTTTCCTTGGCAATGAAATGGTAAATCCTCTCTTCCTGGTTCCTTGGATGTTTTTTCTCTCCCCTTAACACCTGAAGAAGTCTCACAAATCAGACAGAAGCCCTTTCAATTTATTTTCACTCTGATTTAATCAGGGCAGCTCTGGAGGAGCTACACCCTGATCAAAGCAGAGCAAAGGCAGCGTGCACTGCCCCAATTTATCTGATGGTTTTATACATACATGTATAAAATACCTGCTCAAAGAAGCAAAGCAACCAAATCCTGAGCATCCAGAGCTTGGAATCACTGCAGCCTCTCTTCCTGGTTCCTTGGATGTTTTTCCTCTCCCCTTAACACTGGAAGAAGTCTCCTGGCTCCAAGGCACCAGCACAGAAACCAGGGCTGCAGATTGTCAGGCTCGTTTTTCTCTGGGTGTCACCCACTGCCTTCTGTGTGAGGACATTCTGGTTTTCGAGGTTCAGGCCTGGGTTTTTCACTTCACACCAACAGCTGAGAAAATTCAACAAGCATTTGACAGATTCCTTGGAACTGGGGCAAGAAGGGGCTGGAAGAGCTCCTCTGGGCTCTGCTGCCCCAAGGCAGGAGCAGCCTTCACTCACCCCTTGCTGAGAAAGTCTGTTCCCTTCACGTGATGAACTTCCTACCAAACCATTTATTTATTCCTTGAACAACCCTCCAGCTTTTCCTCATGTCTAACTTAAAACCAAGCTTCTGGCTTAGTTATTAAATAAGGCAGTGGTCAGAAAAATGACAATTTACAGGACTTGTACAAATCAAAAGGGAAGGGGGATGGAGTCCCCTTGTAAGTCACCCACGAGAGCAGCTGTGCACAAATAAATATTTATGGGATTGTTTCAAGTTGCAGCCAGCTCTGTCTCCAACTTCCCCGTTTCTGTCTTTAATCTGCCACGAGGTTTGCAGCAGATCACAGGGAATCTCAGAGCTGACATTCCAGCAAATAACTGCAGCTCTCAGGTGTCACTGCTGCTCCATCCCCCAACTCCCCGTTGCTGTTTTTGTGGATATGGCAACAAAACAGGAAACCTGGAGCTGGCAAAGTAAGCACAGATCTTCAGCTCAGCCTCCTACCAACTATTATCCATGCAAGACCTGAATTAATTATCATTTCTACCACCTTAGCTGAGCTTGATGTCCTTCTCAGAGCAGGTTTCATCAAGGATTTTACAGCAGCATCATGCACGGATTTATCATTAATTATTTGGCCATTAAATGGAGCAAATAATTTTAAAATCCAAGCCACAACCAAACCAAGCAGAGTTGTGGTGTAGTTCTGACGTTCACTACAGGATCACAAATCCATGCAGGGGATCATTAATATGTTGCATTTAATCAGATCATGTACTGGTCACGTAGTGGTGCCCGTAGTTAAAGAAAACAGATTGCTGATTACAAGGAATACATTTAGAGATGGATCAGATTAGTCACAGAATTGATGGCCCTGGTTTCTGACCATCCTTAAGCAGGTTCAGAAGCTCAGGTTGGTAGGTTCTGCATTTTGTGATGCTCTGTGCTGGTCAGAAATGAAAACAGGGAATGCTGCAGGGTCTGAATCCACCTGGATCCCTGCCTGGATCCCTGCCTACCCCATGGAAACCTCTCTGTGGTGCTCCAGGGGTGAGCAGCCCAGCCCAGCCCTGCCTTTGAAAGCAACACAAGGAAATTCTCTGCTGGGGAAGGGGAGATTTCCAGTGCCACTGCCACGATTCCAAAGCTCAGCTTCCTGCTGCTCCCTTCCCCAGCCAGCTCCTCCCACCACCCTGCAGCCCTGTGGCAAAGGGTGCTCTATTCCCAAAACCAGAGCAAAAGCTGCTGTTCCTGAGTAAAGGACCACTCATGGAAAACCCCCAGCTGGGAGGGACCCAGGGGCATCATGCAGCCCTTGTCCCCTGCCTCACTGCAGAGCCAGCTCTCAGTCCAGCCTCGGGTACTGGCCCAGCTCATCTGAAACCCCTACAGGGAGCTGTGAGCAGAGGCAGAGCTGGAGGCACAGAATGTTTGGGAAATCAGCTCAGCCCACTGTGCTTCCCTGCACGTCCCACTGCCAGCTCCCAGCACTTGGCAGAGCTGAGTGCCTCGGCAGCACAGGCTGGAGAGCCTGGAGAACAATTCCCTGCCATCACCAAGGATCTTCCCCCTGACTCTGGATTTGTGGCTCTCTCCCAGCAATCCTCCCCACTGTGCCAGAGAGCTCCTTAAAAAACACATTAAGTCACACAAGTGGGCTCTTCACTCCTCTCTCTTCTCCCTGAGAGGAATAATGCACTTGATTCCCTTTGATTTTTTAATTTTAATCCCTTTGTTAGGCACACATGGCACTGCTGGAAATGGCACAGAAGTGCTTTGTACCAGGAGTGGAGAGCTGAGCTCAGATCCCATTGCAGACCTGCCTGTCACAGCCCTCCTGGGCTGAAAAACATCATTGTGGGTGTTGGGACCATCCCCAATTTTACCTTTGGATCCTTTTAGTTATCCTGATGAGCTCCTGTTCTCATGGAGAGCCAGGGAAAGGCCTGACAGGCTCAGGATAGCCTGAGCCTTCACTGGGAATATCAAAGTTCATCTTAATTTCACATTTGTCACTCAAATAAGTGCCTGGATCCCTTCTGTCTCCACTGATCTGTGGTCATCTGTTTTCCCTGCAAGCTCTTCTCTCAGCTGAGACATTCTCTGAGTCTTCCTGCTCCTGTAACTGAAATTGGGCAGACTTTCCAAAAAGTTATTCCCAGAAAATCAGAACTTTTCACTGCAGCTGGTTATGGAACGTGCCTCTGTTTTATCACTTGGCTTAAATTTGGTTCAGATGGGAAAGCAGAGACTCAGATGCAGCTCGGGGTGCTGGATGTGTAAATAAAGCACGGATCAGACTCACTCCACGAGTAAGGAAATCTCTGACCATGCACAGCCCTGGCTGAAGAGATCCCTGGGAACCTAAACACAGAATGAGCAGTTGGCAAAGCAGAGGGGACAAAGCTCTGGGAATTCTTGCACTGTTTGTAGGGACAAGGAGAACCTTCCCAGCTCTCCAGCAGCTGAATCCCACATGGACAAAGGCCAGGGATGAGCTCTGACTCCAGAACAGAGGTGGGATGACCCTGCAGAGCTCTGCTGGTGATGCTGGCTGGGTTTTACACTCACAGCCACGCTCCTGCCTCTCCCACCCCCACACATCCACTGGAGCTGAGCTCTGGAAAACAACACCCAGGGCCACCACGACCTGGGGGGACACTGGGGGCTCTGGCCACGATGATCCTTTAAAAAAAGGATAATTCCAAGTCCCAGCATAGAAGATGTCATTACAACTGCTTTAATGTGGTCATAAAACACAGACAAGCTTTGAAAGCTCATAATTCTTTCATAGAGATATTGTTTAAATATTTAATGCCCACATTAATGATATTCTAATCCTTTTGGAATATGTGAATTTGCACTCATTTGCATTAATTTTGACTTGCTGGCAGTTTTGTTAAAGCACATTAGAAAGGGGCCATAGACAGTGGCTGGCTGTCAGTGGGGTGTTTGTTAATTCTCACCACAACGCCCGGGCCAACACCACCAGGGCCTTAAAACCAGCTGGGAGAAAATCCAGGGAGCCAAAAGGAGCTGGGTGAGGAACAGAGACCCAGCCCAGCTTTTGCCTTCAGCAGGAGGAGGAGAAGTGCTCCCAGTGAGTTGGGATCTCAAACAGCGCTTTATAATTTAAATTNAAATAGTCAACAACCAATACATAATTTAAATTAAAAAAAAAAAAAAAATAAAAAGGATTCCCATTCCCTGTTAAAAAGACAACATCTTCTTCTTTTCTGGACTTTCTCCCTGCACAAAAGGCTGGTTTTAAGGCCCTGGTGGTGTTGGCCCAGGCGTTGTGGTGAGAATTAGCAAACACCCCAGAGCCATTGTCTATGGCCCCTTTCTGCTGTAAGTTCACAAAACAGGCTCTACAACTGAATCATGATTATTTGATATTTTCATGAGGTCTGGATTGACTCCAGTCTAAGATAAGGCACGAGGAGTTATGTTTGCACTTTTGAAGCACAGAGCACACTTTGCCAATCCAATATTCCATGCACTACCTGCCAGGAGCTGCTCTCAGGGCCACAGAAACATCCCCAACCACGCACAGGAGGGGCTTGGCAGGCANGCCTTAAAACCAGCTGGGAGAAAATCCAGGGAGCCAAAAGGAGCTGGGTGAGGAACAGAGACCCAGCCCAGCTTTTGCCTTCAGCAGGAGGAGGAGAAGTGCTCCCAGTGAGTTGGGATCTCAAACAGCGCTTTATAATTTAAATT
>VZRH01006789.1:52969-77424 GCA_013397555.1 Urocynchramus pylzowi
ATAATTTAAATTAAAAAAAAAAAAAAAATAAAAAGGATTCCCATTCCCTGTTAAAAAGACAACATCTTCTTCTTTTCTGGACTTTCTCCCTGCACAAAAGGCTGGTTTTAAGGCCCTGGTGGTGTTGGCCCAGGCGTTGTGGTGAGAATTAGCAAACACCCCAGAGCCATTGTCTATGGCCCCTCTCTGCTGTAAGTTCACAAAACAGGCTCTACAACTGAATCATGATTATTTGATATTTTCATGAGGTCTGGATTGACTCCAGTCTAAGATAAGGCACGAGGAGTTATGTTTGCACTTTTGAAGCACAGAGCACACTTTGCCAATCCAATATTCCATGCACTACCTGCCAGGAGCTGCTCTCAGGGCCACAGAAACATCCCCAACCACGCACAGGAGGGGCTTGGCAGGCAGGGATCTGCTCCCAGATGTGGGACTCTGCTCCTTGCCTCTCAATACCCTTTATTTCCCCTTCAGACTCCTCCTGTGGATCTCCAAATTAGCTAAGCATGTGACAAATGCACCTGCCTGGATATTCCCTGGGAGCCCTGGGAGCTGCAGCTATTCCTGCTCTGTGGATCTGCTCCAATTAAAGCACCATCAATGAATCAATACCTTTGTTTTCCCAGCACCTCCAGCTCGAGCAGGAGGGGGTTGGCAGAGCTTGGAGGGCTCATCTGGGCCAGCAGCAGCACGTTCCCACATCAGCCAGGCCTCCAGCTGCATTCTGAGGCTTGGAACTGCAGGCACAGCCTGTGTGAGGCTCTGGAACATCTGGATATTCCTGCCAGGCACGGAGGGGGGTGTGTTAAACAGGGATAAGCTCTGGTGTGGCTCTACATTTACAATTTGCCCTGATAAAGCCCAGCTTAAAGATGCTTGGAACAAACTGGGTGGGGTTTTGGGGTTGAACTCCACCAGGAGGGGACGGTGATGTGCTGAAGCTCTTCCCTCTTTTCCCCTGCCCAAAACTGTCCCCCTGTCCCCTTTCTGTCCTGCTCTGCTTCCCAGTGACACTCCATTTTATATTCAGCCCCGATTTTCTCCTGTGTCCCCCACGTGACCTTTACCAGGAGGGGACAGTGATGTGCTGCACCTCCTCCCTCTTGTCCCCTGCCCCAAAACTGCCCCCCTGTCCCCTTTTTGTCCCGCTGTGACGCTTCCCCGCTCCTATTTTACATTCAGCCCTAATTTTCTCCTCTGTCTCCCATGTGATATTTCCATTTGGATGCTCTCCTAACGACCTTTGGCTGAATCTATGTCTTAATAACATCAGGATGTCTCTAACAAGTGTCTGCTGATATATGCAAGAACCTTCTGCTCCGGACTTTAATCATGAATAATAGAAACAATTTACGAGGCCCGAGGAGAGCCAGTTATGAATCTCCTGGCTCGGAGCAGACAAGATAAAGCAGATGAAAAGGACACGTTGTCCATTTACTTATGTTTAAAGGTTTGTTTGCTCTGGCAGCACGTGAGGAATGATCAAACACCTGTTAGCTTGTTCAGCCCCTTATCTCCCCGTTTTGCTGCCTGATGTGGCATTTTTTACACCCCTCCAATCTGTTCCTCAGCCTGGATTTATGGCAGCAGGGAAACGTTTAAGAGCAGGGCTTGGAGGAGATTTGTTACCAGGGGATTTAGCGATGTTGCAAATGGAGGTGTGAAGAGTGGCAGGAGCAACAGAGAAAGGAGAGGAGACAGGAAAACACAGAAAACACAGCTTTTCAGAGGGGAAAACACACATTTCCAGCAGGTAAATCAGTGGCATCTTCACTGCAGCGTTCTTTGTGTGTTACAGAATGAGCTAAAAATGGCAGGGTTCCATTGGGAACCTCCCAGTGTCAGCCCACAGGGTGAAGACAAGGGAAATTCTAGGAAAACTGGCACACTTTTGGGCTGCTTCCCCTTTTCCTGATGTTCTCTGGGAGCAGAGCCCCATCACAGCTGGCTGCACCCTCCTGTCAGGGAGCTGTGGAGGGAAAAATCCCCCTGAGCCTCTTTTAAACATCCCCAAATTATTGCAGCTACCCCCAGCCAGGCCCTGGCAGAGATGGAGACTCAATTCCCACTGCCACAACCCCGGGGGCTCACCCCAAAGGGATGGCACAGGCAGGATGGACCCTCAGCCTTTGATTATCACCCAAAAATCCAACATTTCCTCACCCCCAGCAGCCTGGAATTGTGCCCAGGTCCTTGAGATTGAAAAAAAAGCTCCTCAGGAGCTTTCAATCTGCAGGACAGCAGAGAGGAGCATTTGTGATTGTGGGGTTTTCCAGCACTGGAGTGATCCAAAGGAAATCCCACACGGATCCCCTGCAGCTGAATCAGGACCCTGCTGCAGAGCAATCTCCCTCTGAAGTGTGGTGGGTGAAAAAGCAGATTTCAGTGAGATGATGACAGAGAAAAGTGCTCTGGGAGCTGCCCCTGCTGCCCTGCCAGAGCTGCCAGCTCTGAGCCCAGCCCTTTTTAACCCAGCCTGGCAAAGCCTTTCCCACAGCAGCACAGATCAAACATCCTCGTCCCAAACACAACAGAGCCTGAGCTGCTCTCAGTGTTTTCTTTTTCACTTTGCAAGATACACAGAGCCCCCAAACTTCCTGCAAGTTCTGGGGGAAAAAAGAATCCACACCTAAAGCTGTTTCTGGTTATCAGATATTTTTTTTTTCCCATGAGTTTTAGCTCAAATATTAATATTTCTTTTCACACACAAAGTGCTTTACACTTCCTGCTCTATTGATAGAATGTCCTGGCTTCAGCACTGTCTGATCCATGTCTGGGTGGAAAAATAAACCCCTTCAGCTCAGCCCCCAAAGCTGCAGCCACTGAAAGCCAAACCTTCAGCTGATCTAAAGGGAACAGATCCTGTCCTGCTCTTTCAAAGGCTGGGACATTTTCCACCCTGTTGGAAGTCTGGAATGAGGCTGGAGCTGGAAGCTTTGGGACAGCTCAAAGATATCTTTCCCCATGGGAAAGAAAAAATTAAAGAGAGATTTTAATGCATTCTGGTGAAGGAGGATTTAATGTTATGTTTTATGGCTGCTTACCCACAAGGAGCAGCCACAAGTCCTGACTAAGGGAGTTCTTCTGAGATTAAACAACTTCCCTGGGACACGCAGGGAATTCCTGACAGCAGCAGGAAGGAGAGTGAGCCTCTGGAACCACCCTGCCCACCCTGAAACTCCCCTCAGAGCTCGCACTGCCACTCCCACAGCCCCAAAAATCGCTTTGCAAGGATGGAATACGTGCTGAGCTCACAACCAGCATCCCTGGCTCCAGCTGGGAGGGGAGAAAGGGGAGAAGCCAGAGTCAGTTTGGAAATGAACCTTCCTCAGGGCAGAGATCAGATTTCCCCAAAGCCCTGCAGGAAATTCTGTTCAAAAAGAACTTTAGGAACTGCAGGGAGGGAATTTGGTCACCAAAGCCACACCAAAATCCTGCAGGGTATGGAAACCTAAACCCCAAAGAATCAGCTCCAGGCACAGCTCTGGATTTGTTACTTTTGTTCTCTTGATTCTGCTAATTCCTATTTATTTCTATTTTCGGTGCTGGTTTTACAAGCCCAGTAATGGAGAATTCCTATTGATTCCTATTTGGGGGCCAATAAATCCCATTAAAGGTAAAGTGGCCAGTTTGGTTAAAATTAACCTTTCAGGTCAAAGCCTGGAATGGTGTTGAATAAATCCCATTTTATGAGCAGCTGGACAAGGTCATGGATGTGGGACTGGAGCAAAATTGCTTTTCCTTTTACAACTGGAGAACAACTGGACCCCACTCCTTGTGCTTGCCCTGAAAAGCATTTCTGAAAACAAGAAACAGAAAAGCTAAATGAGCTCCAGGATTCCTGAAAAACCCATTTTTTTCTTTTTAATAATGCAGAAACCCAGTTCCATTCTAAATACAGAAAGTGCTGATTCCATTCACACCCCAGCATTTGAGTGGGAAAATGAGATTTAATCTAAGAGGGGAAGATGCTGAAAGACAGAAAGTTCATAGCAAATAACTCAGTGCAAGGCTTGGTAATTAAACAATTTCAGAGCAACATTTGCTCTGGGTGCTTTCTGTGAAGGAAAATGAGTTGTTTATGAAAATGAAATCCATTATTTATTCACAGTAACTTCAAATAACTTCTTTGCAGTTAAATATATTTAACTCTGCAATTTAATGCTGGACTGAATTGCCCTGTCTGGGTTTGCTGTGGTTCTCCTTTGGCTTCCCACCCTTTTTGGGGATAAAGAGAGAGTTTTCTTTTTTTTTTTTTTTTTGCCCTCTGTACTGCTTATTTCCAAAAATAAAAGAAATCAGTTTGAAGTATATGTCTCAATCTCGTGCATAATTTTTTTTTTTTTTTGCTTCTGCTTGTGACCAAAGTACAAATTTTTCTGAGTTTCAGTCCCTTCAGACCTTTTAATTTCCTCCCCTCAACAGACTGATAAGGATTAATAATAACACCTGACACAAAGGCAACAAGGAGAGATAAGTTATTACAATTCTGGGAAAGTAGCACAGTCCCTGCCTTTAGAGATGACAGAAAATGCAGGGAAAATTACAAAATTTTTGCCAACAAAAGGTTTTAAAAAAATCCTTCTAATAGATGAGATCAGCTGGGGGGAGAGGAGAATGTGGAGCCACTGCAAAAATCCCTCCCTGGCACAAACTGTGGCAGAGAGAGCCCTGGGAAGGAAGGGACTGTGCCTCAAACCTGATTTTCCTGGGGGTAATTCCAAAAGGGAAAGTCAGGTGGGTGGATGGAGCCAAGCAGAGCAAAGAATCAGGGGAAAAAAATGTCCAGGACCAAAAAAAAACCCTGCTGAAAAACCAGGGGGAAGCCTCTATTTCCTGTGCTGGGGTGAATTCCTGGATTTTTAAGGGCAGGAAGGATCACTGAGCTGCAATTGTCTGCACAATTCAGGCTGCTCTGAAATTGCTGCACCTCCACCACAATTCCTGCTGGAAGGACAAGGCATTTTCCAGGGAGTGGTTTCACACAGCTGAAAATCCTCCTTGCACAGGACAAATCTGGAGCTGCTCTGGCTCACATTCCAGCCTCTTCCCCCCCCATTTTTCCTTGGAGAACACAAAGGAATCCTCAAGCTGGGATAAATCCCAATATTTCTGTCAGAACAAAGGCTCGAGTCCAACCATCCCATATTTGAGCTGAGTGCCCTACAAACACAACATGGGATGTCACAGGGCCTCTCCTGCTTCTTCCACCTCACCACTTTTCCCATCAAAATTGGGATTTTTCCTGGAAAACACCTGAAAAATCCAAAAAACCTGACAGCTCTACCAAACCTTTGGGGTTTTGGGCCTGGTAGGATAAATCCACCAGAGAAGAAAGAATTCTCCAGAGCCACCCTTCACCTCCTGGAGGTTCCTAGCCCTGATTTAATGCCAGCAATGAGAGAGTTAAAGCAGAGAGGAAGAATGCTCTGCTGGAGGAAAGCACTCCAGGAATTGCTGGATGAGTGACCAAAAAACCTCCTGAATTCCTGGCACACCCTGAGCTGGGGCGAGGGCTGGGATGATGCTGCAGCACCATCAAGCAGGAGCCAGCAGCCTTCCCTCTGCTTTTCTCCAGCCTTTCCTGGCAGCAGCAGAACATCAGCAAAGCATGCAGGAAGGAGTTAAAAGCCCAGGAAAAACCTCTGGATTTGCCCATGGGATTTTCCCTGACTGAGGGAGCTGAGCACATTTCCAGGTCGGGTTTGTTTAAATGCTTTTTCAGAGGAGTCGTAACCAGCTCGACTCCCAGGGTGTTTGAATGCTTTAAAAATGATGGAATAGGAAGAGAACAGGAGCTAAAACTCCAGGATTCCAGGAGTTGGAGGGGATGGAGCAGCTCTGGACAGATGTCACACACTAAAACGTGGCAGAAAATGGAATTTCATGGGGCACGTGCTGAAGAGTTCCCAGATCTCTTTTCCCTGGGGAAGCAGCAGCACCAAATCCCTGGGAGGGCTCCTGTGGCAGGGCCAGCAGCTCCCTGGGGTGAGCCTGTGTCCTCAGCAGCACCCCTGGTGTCCCCAAACCGGGTCCCTGGGACAATGCAGCGGGCATCCCGTTGCCATGGGAACAGCAGGAGGATGCTCAGAGCTCTGGGCTGGGCTGTCTCAACAAGTGGGCTCTCCAAGGAGCTGTGGATCAAAGCTCTCCCGACAGGAGCCAAATCCAGCAGCAGCAGCAGCCTCACAAACAAGCTCACACTCCATCCTTGGGGGGTTCTTGCAGACATTCCCAGAATGAAGGAATGGCCTGGGTTGGAAGGGACTTTGGCAACTCCAGCCTGGCTCTGGGCACTGCCAGGGGCTGGGCAGCCACGGCTACTCTGGGAAATCCATTCCAGGGCCTCCCCAACCTCACAGGGAAGGATTTTTCCCTAATTTCCACTCTAAACCTCCTCTCTGTCAGACCTCTCTGGAGCCAGGCCAGACTTAGAACATTGGGAATGACAAATGATGAATTTCCAGGGGGCACAGGGCGATGTGGGCAGTGCCAGCCTGGGTTTCACAGCGGGTTTAGAGAAGGAAAAGCCAGGCCTTGACACGAGCACTGAGCCTGCAGAGCCTCGTTTAGTCCTGCAAATCCAGCCCTCGTCAGGGACGGTGGCACTCAGACTGATGAAAGGGATTCTTGGCTGTAGACATGAAATATTTATGTGCAGGGACTGCAGGAGAAGCAGCCCCACGTGCTCAGAGCCTGTGGAGGTGACAGCAGAGGGTGTCAAGCTGTGCCTGCAGCCTCTGCCATGGCAACGGGGAGAAATCCAGGTGAGCCAGGTGAGAGAGGGGTGGGGAACGCCCAGGGCCAGCCGGGCTGGGCAGAGCCCGCAGGGAAAGGCAGCAGGGGAGGGATTTTCCTCCTTGTCCCTAATTCACCCTGGAAAAAGCAAAGCCCTGAGTCAAGGTGGAAGGCTGAGGAGCAGGGAGAGCTGAGCCATCTGCTCCGTCTGGGACAGAGCTCACAGCCAGCCTGGAGAAACGGGAGGCACTGGGAAGTGCTTTCCCTGCTGCCTGAGAGCACCAAATCTGCTGCAAATCAAGGGGCAACCCCCACCTGGCTGATTTTATCCCCACAGATCAACCATCCCTCGCAAAGCTGGGCCCTGCTGAGGCAGCTTAGAGCTAAATCCTGGCTGAGATGTTTTCCTGCTCCACTCTCAGCCCCTTCACAGAGCGGGATTTAGCAGCTCTGCCCTTTGCACTCTGGTTTTCATTAACACCAGTGTAGACTCGCAATTCTTTACAGCCCTCATTACCCAAGTCAAAATAAAAGCAAGAAGCCCTAATGAGCTGCTAAAGTTGCCAAATGGAACAGAAGCTCTGAAGAGATACCACAGAGTGAGAGCAGTTTTAAAAATAAAGCTTTTGGGTTAGGGCTTAAAGGAAAAGAGGCACCAGGCTTGGAAATCCGGATGCTGAGATTCTTCCAAGCATCCCGATTTCCCATTTCTATCTGATTAAAAAACTGAGTTCAAAAGAAAAGCAGAACACAACAGTAGGATTATTGAAATAAGTCCTTATTTCCTTATAATTAACAGCTACACTAGGACTTGATTTAATTGTTTCTGGCTTAATAAATGATCCCAAAACTCAGCTGGAAAATGGGAATACAAGGCTGGACTGGCACGGCTGGAGCACAGTTGAATTTAACATGCTGGGGGACGGGGAAGGAATAGATATTAATATGAAAAATGTCATTCAGCCTCCTGTTTTTTCCAGAAGCATCCCTCTAAGTGCAGGCCTGGCCCCCTGCCAGGGCTGCTGCTCGGAGGGTCACGGTGCCTTCGGAGCAGCTGTAATTTCATTTCTGCCGAGCTGCCATCATCTGATTGTTCAGCTGGGTGGATTTGTACCCCACCCAGAGCAGGGGGCTCTGAGCTGCTGCTGGCTCTGGTGGCAGGGGGTTTGCACCTCCACGTTTCCCATACATGAGGGATGTTTCTGTGCAGGCTTGGGAATCATGGAATCTGGAATGGTTGGGGTTGGAAGGGATCCCAAATCCCAAATCCCATTCCAGGGCAGGGACACCTCCCACTACCCCAGCTTGCTCCAAGCCCTGTCCTTGGGCTGCAAGGGTTTTTTTTTTTTTTTCCTGCTGGAAAGGTTTTTTCCAACCTGGAAAAAAGGGTTTTTTTTCCTGCTGGCCCACCAAGTGTTCTGGGATCTTCCACATCCCACTACCCCAGCTTGCTCCCAGCCCTGTCCTTGGACTGCAAGGGTTTTTTTTTCCTGCTGGAAAGGTTTTTTCCAACCTGGAAAAAAGGATTTTTTTCCTGCTGGCCCACCAAGTGTTCTGGGATGTTCCACATCCCACTACCCCAGCTTGCTCCCAGCCCTGTCCTTGGACTGCAAGGGTTTTTTTTTCCTGCTGGAAAGGTTTTTTCCAACCTGGAAAAAAGGATTTTTTTCCTGCTGGCCCACCAAGTGTTCTGGGATGTTCCACATCCCACTACCCCAGCTTGCTCCCAGCCCTGTCCTTGGACTGCAAGGGTTTTTTTTTCCTGCTGGAAAGGTTTTTTCCAACCTGGAAAAAAGGATTTTTTTCCTGCTGGCCCACCAAGTGTTCTGGGATGTTCCACATCCCACTACCCCAGCTTGCTCCCAGCCCTGTCCTTGGACTGCAAGGGTTTTTTTTTCCTGCTGGAAAGGTTTTTTTCCAACCTGGAAAAAAGGGTTTTTTTTCCTGCTGGCCCACCAAGTGTTCTGGGATGTGGAGCATGGAACGGGAGCTGGGATATTTCGGGAGGCAGGAAAGGGAGAGCTTGGGAAGGGAAGAGGCCCAGAGGCTTTGGGAAGGATGAGGAATGAGGCAGATTCCTGCAGGAGGCACCTCAGACCCCCTCTAGAACGTGAGGCTGATGCTCCCAGCTGGACACAGAGCTCCCACCTTGCTGTGGGCAGCGTTTTTCCCCCTTTCCCGTTTTTCCCCCTCTTTTCTCTCAGCAAACAGCCCCTGCTGAGAACTCTTGTCCTGCACCACCTGCCAGCAGCCCCGGCCCAGGATGATTTAATTTGCTCAATTACTGCTCCTAAAGGCAGCCAGGAAGGGCTGGGACCCTCGGGGTGCACTGATAATGATGCCTTTGCCTGTGTTAATTGACATTTGGATGTCCTTCCCAAGTAATCCACAAATGCCTGCTCAGAAAGCTCCCTGCAAATTGCTGCCATGCTGCTCCTCATTTGGACACAGGGTAGTTTCCTGTGAAATTCGTGTATTTCTATTTTTCCTGGGGTTTTTTCTCCCCTTTTTAATTTATTTAGCTACTCCACAGAGTCCTGGAAGCAACTGGCACTCTCACACATGGACAAATGATCCTGCACGATCCCCACTGAAGACACTTAAAATCAGATTTAGGAGCACCAGGAGGGCTGGGAAAGAAAAGATTTCACCGACTTCCCCACCAAGCTCTTCCATTTTTAATCAAAAGGGCACAACATTCTTTACAGGAAAAGAAACAAAAGAATTCTAAGGACCAATTAAATTTATTGGGAGAAAAAATCACGGCCAACCTTGGGTGGAGGTGTTGATAAATCCCAAGATTTATTGGTCTGGGACAAAATGAAGTATTCAGGAATGCCTAAACAAAGGGGGAAAAAACCATTTTGTGAGCAAACAAATTGTTTCACCTTGGTCTGGACCACTTTTTTATTATTATTTTTCAGCTTGTCCAGCCCCAAGTCTCAGCTGTGGCCTTTGCTGTGGTTTTTAAGAACCAGCTCATCCACTCTGCTTCTTGCCTGGAACAATTGTTTCAGTGCCAGACGTGCTGCAGCCCCTTTGCTGAAGGATGATTTTAGTGCGGGGCTGGATGAGGAATCCCGAAGTGGCCCCGCACTAAAATCCCAAAGTTTTGTCCCCAGGCTCCCGCAGTGAGCCCAGAGCTGGGGGCTGCAGCAGCGACTGCTCCTTCCCTGACCTCCTCCGGGAAAAAGCTTTGGGTCCTTCATTATCGAACCCATTAGGGCTGCTGGGAGTGTTTTGTGTCAGCCCCTGCTTGATTAAAATCCTCAAATGATCAGGAACAATAAAAGAATGCATCTCCCCCCAGTGCCAGGGTGGGCACAGCGGGCACGGGGACAATGGGAGCAGGCAGCTGGCAATTATGGAAACTGTAATTCCCCTAATGAACCTTGGACAATATATTCTACAAATAGATTTTTATATATTTACAGTTATAGTTGTAACTGTAGTTATATAGTATATTATTTATATTTGTAANATGTTTTTATAATATATATTTATATATTTGGTTTTATAGATTTGTTTCTATATGTATTTCTATAATTGTTTATGTTTATATATTTATGTACCTATTAATTTATATTTCTATCTACATTTTATATATGTTTTTAAATATATTCATCAGCTCAGAGCCTGTCCCAAGGACTGACATCATTTTATGAAACAATAAAAACACTGAAACAGAAAATGCCTCAGTATAAGAACTTTATCCTGAGTGTTCTCCCTCCAACAAGAGATTCCCTAAAAACATCCACTTTTCCATGTCTTGTGCATCTCTGCCTGACCATTAAAATAAAAAAAAAATATGATTTTTTGGGGTTTCTGGGTTAATTTTGGCTCAGCACCACGCTGGCCTGGATGCTCGGGAATGTTGGAGCACTTGGAGCGAGCCTTTGGGGCTCCCAGACCAGTTCCCTCCCAGGAATGTTCATCCAAATCCTCCCACACTCCTCCTTTCCTCACGTTCCTCCGCTTTCAGCACTTCAAACTCAAACATCCACTTGCACTTCAAAAACTACACCAAAAAAAAAAAAAACCCAAGAAACCAAACCCGGGTTTGTTTCGTTTCTTCCCTTGTATAAAAGTGAGATTTCCACCCGGTTATTCCTAAAATCACCTGGCTTTTCACGCCTCTGCTCTGCAGTGGGGCACATGGAATGTGAAAAGATCTTTTTGGCTGAGAAAAGGGGATAAACCAGAGAAAATACAGAATGAGCTCCAGCAGGCAGAATTAACAGGGAAAAGGGGGGATTTGAAATAAAGGAGGGAGCCACAGAGAGAAAACTGGGAATTTCCCCCTCCCAGATTTACAATCCTGCATTTCCCCTCTTGCTGCTCTCATTTATTGATGACTCCGTGCCAAGGAGTGTTTTTCTACAACTTTAAGCTGAATTTCATTATATTAAAAGTACATAAAGCCTAAACCTGATTTTATTTCAATTTAAGTGCTCAGAGAAGTAGAAAGAATTGATACATCAGTAATAACAGAGGGGCAAGGGGAGAATTTATGGCTCCAGAAATGCTGAGGCACCGCAATAAGAAGCTGCATTTCAGCCTTTCTATTAAAGTTCCTCCCATTAAAAAGTAATGGAAGTTTGATTCCCCCAAGGCTGTCCTTATCCCATCAGAGTGATCCCAATAAGCAGCAAATTGTCATCACCTGAGGGCTGAAAACACCTCAGCTCCAAAACCGGGGATGAGGGGCTGCTTTTGCCAGCCAAAATCCATCTTTGTGTGCACCCAAAAGGTGGCAATGACAGGGAATCAAACCCAAAAAATGGGAATGATCAGCACCAGAAGGAAGAGGGTGGATGCCCCAGCACCAAATGCCATTTTCCCAGGGAGGAAGGAGCCCTGAGTTTGAGTGTTCCAGAGAAAGTCCATGGACCTTCTCACAGGAAGGATGGAAATCATGCTGGAAATTCAGTTTTTCTCCAAAAATCTTGTAATTGGTCACATCCCAGCCAAAGCCATCCAGCAGCTGTGGGTAGCTGATTATTCTCCAACTCTGGTGCTCACCAATAAATTATTTTTTCTCTGTTTTGCTCATGCTCTGAGTGTTTTACTCCACCCAAGGTCAGAAACACTGGAGATTTTTTCTCAGTGCTGAGACATCAGCGTTTGCCCTGGTGCTGCACTCAGAGCTGGGTTTGTCAGCCCTAATTGATTTGCAGAGCCTTTGGTCAGAGACTGAGCTAAACTTAAATTCAGGAGGGGAAAGGTTGGTTCAATACCTCTCCCTGTTATAAACTCTTCCTTCTCTCTGCTCTGACAGAAAAAGGTGAGGCAAAGGAATTGAGTCCTAAATGAAGCTTCCACTTCATTTACATGAGGTTTTCACTTCATTTACAAGAGGTTTTCACTCCATTTACTGTGTTTGTGTTAGGATTCCTACTGCAATAAAGAAATTATATTTGCCTGATGAATGGAGGAGTAGAAGTGGGCTAATAATCCCTGGAACTGGCTTGTGAATAGACCCAACCCCATTTTACTTCTGTATTTCAGCTCTTGTTTTGAGCAGTTTCCACTCGTTCAGAATTTCACCCAGCTCACAGCTCTCTTAGCCACTGTCAGAAAAGTAAAATCTGCTAACTTGGAGAAATCTGTGGGAGAAAAGAGGCAAGAAAATGAGAAGATCCAAGGGCTTGCACTGTTGCCACCTGATGCTTCAAGTCCTTCAACTCCCACAACTGCAAAGAGCAGGCTCACTCTAAATTTAAGCTTGAAAATGTGACACCCCAATTTCTGTAATTCTTCCAGCTGCACAATCCTTTGTAGCTTCTTCCTTTGCTCTTCCATCAATGTGTCCAGGTTCAAATATTTGCCAGGGGAGCACAGATCACCCAAACCACAGGATTTATCACCCAAACCACAGGATTTTACCCCTCTCTCCTGCTTTACAGCTCAGCACCCCTGACCACTCAGCACTTCACACCAGCCTGATGAGGACTTTGAGGCATTTTGGTGGTTTGCTCTTCAGGAGAGCATTTGCTTCCCAAATTCCCTGGTGAAGAGTGACAGAATTCAACAGAAATCATCTCACTTGGCTTCCAGTTGGTGAACCTGGGGACGTTTTCCCATGTTGGGCGGAGGTCACAAGGCGCCATTGGCTTTTGCAGCGCGTCAGCAACGCCGCTCTTGCGTTTCCACTTTTGTGTCCCCTAATCAGCCACATGAGACCCCGCACTTCTCTCTGCATGCAGGGAATTTGTGCCTTCCCTTTCTGCTGGGAACAAAGCCCCGTGTCTGGAGCAGTTTGTGTGACAGCCCGGGCTCAGTAATGATGCAGGAGCCGTTTGTTCCCTTTTCATCAGCGCAGTTAATGACGGAGCCCAGAAGAACAGTCAGGACTGGGCCCCTTTGTTTTCAAACACATTTTTTTTTTTTTTCCTCCCCCTCTTTCCTTGTGTACACCAGACGATCTAAATTAATCTCTCCTCTTCGGGAATCAAAAATAGCTGTGATAGCCTTTCCCAGTCCTTGCCTCCTCCAAGTCTTTGGGCTCCCCTCTCCTGCAGTGACCTGATTAGAGCCCACCTCCATCTGGCTCCTTGGCAGGGGACACGAGGTGGGAGCTGCTGGGAGGGCAATTCCTGCTCCATAGCTCTTCCCACAGGCCACAAGGAGTAGTTTCCTCCGGGGAAATTCTCCACCAGCAGCGGCCAGAACTGAGGCGAGTGATATTTGAAAGGAGAGTTGTTAGAGAAGAAAGCAAAGCAGAGCTTGCTCATCAGATCTAGATCTGAAAATTAATCTGGATTCGCTTCTGGTAGCTTAATTGAAAAGGGGAAGCACCACAAGAGTTTTATGCTGAACAAACAGTCCTAAACTCTGTTTTTTTTGCCTGCCCCAGCCTTGTTCTACCTTTGTTCTGGGTTTTGTGCTCACTGCCTGTGCAGCCTGGGACAAACTCGCTGGCACAGGCAGCAAGAGCTGTTTGCAGGCACAGAAAGGGTGAACAGTCCTTGCCCAGGGAAACCACGATAACCTTTCCTCCCTTAACCATTTGTGGGCAAGGCTGGCAAGCCCCAAACCAGAGCCTTCTTTGCTGTCTGTGCCAGTTTATTCTAAGCAGAAACTTCCTCCCAGGCAGAGATGTGGGGTCACATCCTTTGACCATCAGCTCTTCTGAGCCCTCTCAGCTATTCAGCCACTGATTTCTCTTCCCAAAAACTTTGACAAGTCCTGCAAGTCCTGTCCCAGAGCTCATCCTCAGCAGGGCTGAGGAGGAGCTGCTCCTCTTGGGTGGTCACACTCGGAGTCTCAGTCACGCCTGTCAGGACACTGAAGGGAGCTGAGCACACCCAGGAATTGTGGAATCTTTGAGGAGTCTGGGTGGGTATAAAGGGAATAAACATCCACTCAAGGCTGCTGTGACACCCCAGTCCCGGGCCAGTCCCTCTCCTCTGCCCTGTAAATGTTTACATTGAGCTGAGAGACCCAGCTGAAGGCTGTCTGGAGAATCAGGACATTATTCAGGCTGCAGAGAGGGCCAGGCTGGCCAGAGCAGGATGCCAAAAATGGCATTAGTTCCAGGGATCAGGAGAGACAAAACCCCACGTTCAACATCTCACTCAAACAGCCCCACCAGCCACATCTCCTTTTCACTGAGGAATGTTTATGCCCCTGACTTGCAGAATTGTTTGCTCTGGAAGCAGCACCAGAACCTTCTGAAGGGAGGGAATGAAAAGACCACAAATAAGTGCAGCTGATTGCAAAGCAAGGCAGGGCTTGAGGTGCTGAGGAGACCAAAAAGGGCTTTAAAGTCACAGAGTGGGCACCTGCTGCAGCTGAGAGCACTGTTTTATTTTAAGGTGAGCATTAATTGATTTCTGACTGTAATCACAATTACAGTGTCTTACCCTGATTAATGGAGGGCTTGATTAACACACAGGAACGTGCTCCTGTTTTCATCCTGGGGAGAGGAGGTGAAATATGTTTTGATGCCATGGCTGGAGTGATAATTTCACCAGAGAACGTGGTGCTAATGCCAGGCAATTAATCATCTCTTGTGGTGACTTACAGCAATAAATGATTCCTCGTGGCACAGAATGGGGTGGATTACATTTAAAGCTTTAGGATATATTTGGCTTTACCTCATCCATGCCTCAGCTTCAGCGTGCTTGACACAGCAGTTTGAATTTCTGGCTTGCAAAGTATCTTTGTGCTGATTTTTTAGAGCTTCTGCTACATAATAGAACCACATTACTCGGAGATTTACCATTGCTTGTACTTATTTATAGTGCTGCTCTTAAAGTGAGACCAAGGCAGGGCCTTGGGAAGAGCTTCAGGACCACAGGCAATTTAAACCCAACATTTTCTCAGGGTACAATTTGAGAGTTGGCCTTGGGAGAGCTCCTATTTATTTTCCTCCTGGTAAACACGACCACAGAGAGGGGAGGCAGAGAAAAACCAGCTCAAAGCCTTAATTATGAGGCAGAGAACTAAAATTAGAGTGGCTCTCTGCACCAAAAAGCCATGAAACAGCTCCTGCTTTCCCTCTCCCACCTGGTTTGGCCCCAAAAACAAGGGGCAGAGGGAAATCAGCAAA
Source organism: Urocynchramus pylzowi (assembly GCA_013397555.1). Taxonomy (NCBI): domain Eukaryota; kingdom Metazoa; phylum Chordata; class Aves; order Passeriformes; family Fringillidae; genus Urocynchramus; species Urocynchramus pylzowi. Next base: position 68,265 of record VZRH01006789.1, read on the forward strand.
GGGCAGTGCTCAGAGGGAGGTGTCCCCTGACATTTCCAGACCCTGGTGGGTGATTCAGCTGCTCTGATGGGTGTCAGAGTCAGGAGGGGGATAAATCTGTGAATTTTGGGCTAATTATTATTCTAGAGATAAATACTGACCGAGGGTTTTGGGGTGTTTTGCAGCCCAGTCCACAGTGACTCCTTCCCTTTTAACCCACGGTGCTCCCGCCAAGGGAGGGAGTTTCAGGAGCATTAAAAGTATTCCTAAATCCAGCATTTTCCTCATTTATAGATGAAATAGTGACATTGTTGGCCAACCTGTCTGCCCCAGAAATGGCAATTTTTCCTCATTTTGCCGAGGGATTAAAACCAAATCAGACTCACCACAGAAAAACCAGTGTAAATGTTCAAAGTCTGTGAAATCAGTGGAGCCACACTGACTTCTACTACAGAAATACACAGTTCTTAGTGTTTGAGCTGGTTTTCTTATTTTCTATTTGTGCAAAACCATACAGCCAGAGGGCAAAGAAAAGGAATGTCTTCCACACAGCCCTTCCAGGAGCAAGTCCTGCCACTGGGAGCCAGGAAAACAATCCCTGGGCAGGGGCTGATAAAGCTGAGCACAAAAGCCATGCAGGACAGAGACCTTTATCACCCACCTCTGCTCAGGGGAGCCATTTATTGGGGAAGAATGGAGCTAACAGCCCTGGGCAGCTGCGAGGGGCCAGAGGAGCAGATAAAATCTCCTTTTCTGTACCCCAAAAAAGGCTGCTCAGCCTGCCTGGCTGTTTGCAGAGTGCCAGCAGTGTTTGCTTTGGGCTGCTGGGCAGAGGAGAGGCCTGGAAGGAAACAAAAAGCAGGCAATGAATGACAGAAATGGGATTTTACAATGGGCACATCTGCTCAGTAGCAGCTTGGAAGCCAGGCTTCCTAATCACACTTTTATGGATTGGTACCAGAGCAAAATAAAACCTCAGCTCTGCCTGAGCATGGCAAATAGGGCAGGGCCAGAGTGGTTTCTCTGCAGCTCTTGAAGTGCCTCTTATTCCATCAAGGCCTGTCTTTTCTCAGCCACTTTCCTCAATCTAACAGGGCCTTATTGAAATAAAAACTTCTGGCCCATTACAAATTTCAGTGGAAAAAGAATTGGAAATCTTTCAAATAAAAAAAAAAAAAATAAAAAGAGCACTGTTTGGCTTCGATTTATTCCAGTTTTCCCCGGTAGGTTTTTCCCCCTCAAAAGAGATCACAGGCACAAACACAACTGATTTTTGCCCTGGCCACAGAACCTGTCAAACTCCACTTTAAAAAGTCAGGGGAAAAAATCAAGGCAGGAGCTGCTGAAAACATTCCCAAAAGCTGCTGTTAAATGCAGCTGGTTCTGTGCATGTGGCTGCTGCTGCTGCAGGGCTTTGTGAACACAAGGCAGCAATTCTGAGGGGAAAGGCACCATCAGATCAATTCAGCAGCACGGGACAGCTCAGTCCTTCCCCTCTCTTGTTCCCTGACCCTGACAAACTGTGCTGGAGCAGAGCACGTCCTCCTGGATGATCTGAGCAGGTTTGGGATGCTCAACCTGGAACTCCCCAGCCCAGATTTCCACGGGAAGGGGAAGCTCCTGGCCAGCTCTGGAGCCCAGAACATCCCTGCCCTTATCACAAGATAAATTAAAGAGCCCATTAAAGGACCCTGAACCACCACAGTCCCAGTTTAAATTCCCCATTTCAGGCACCGGAATGAGGCAGTCTGAGCTCAGGCACAAACGCCTGAAAAAGATTCATTCATCCTCCAACTCCTGCCAGTTCCTCTTCAAAATTCTCACACTTGTCCTGCTCCACTTGTTCTCCAAACACAGCCCTAATGAAAGGGATTTTAAAATGCTGTCTTTCTGTTTGCTAATAAACACTGTTAATTTCCCTGATCAGACGTTTCTGACACTTGCATGCTGTTAAATGTCAGAAGTGTTTCCTTGAGCCATCCATCCCTTCAGAGAGACTGAAGTTCTCAGGGGATCTGACTTCCTGTCACTACAGTTCATCCTTGTACTCCATCCCATATGCACAGGGAAAATTTAAAAATCTGCAAGGCTTCCTCATCACCAAAAATAATTACTGTCTGGGAGAAAGTAATAAAGTAATCTGTGCTAATTGAAACTGTGAAATATCTGCTTCTCCATCAGCTCGTTCAATACCTTGGATAAAACACACAGCCCCTGAATTCAGCTCCTGTGCTCTGGATTATAAATTCCCCTCATTTTCTCTCTCTCACAGCACTTAAAAACTGCAAGTGCTGATATTAATTATTTCAAGATTTTTTTGGCAGTCATTTCCTCTAATAAAATTCTCTCCCCTTAGGGAATTATACATCAATCAATCTAACTTTCCTTGTGTCTTTCACGAAATGAGACATTTCAGCCTGTGCTCCAGCCTTCCACTCCCTCTCTGCTTTTGAAGGTCACATCAACAGGCAAGAAGAATCATTCTCCCAAATTCACTCTATAAAAAATGGCCCAGAAAGAGAAATTCTTGCAGGTTCTTACATGGACACTGAGAAGATTTAGCCCAGGCTGGTTGTAGATGCACAGAACTCCTGGAAAATTGTATTTATATCTATAATATATCTAATTATAAAACTGCAGTTCCTCTGCACGCTGGTCCCTCAGTGCTGTGCCCTCTCAGCTGCAGAGCCACTTCCAGGTAAATTATTTTTAGGGACATTCAGAGGTTTTCTCCTCTTTCTCTCCTGAGGAGAATCAAACCCCTTCTGTGATTGCTTCTCTCTCTGCTATGACAGAGAGCAGAGCTGAGCTGGAAAACAGAACCACTTGGAAGTGGAATCCAGCAAATGGTGCTTGCAGAAGGAGCTTTATTGGCTGCACTCTGCTAATCAGGAGAGGAGACAGGTCTGAAGCACCTGGAGAGGAGCAGAACGTGGCCTGGAGGTGCTCAAGCAAAATTTAGGCAAGAGCAATTTCCTGATTTCCAGAAATCAGGGGCAAATTTCTGAGGAAATCAGAAAAAAAAATAAAAAAATCAGGACATTTCTGAGGGGCAGAAGATCTTGCTGTGGTGCTGAATAGAGGCAGGAGCAGAGTGCAGCATTGGGGCTGCTGGAATATGGGGCTGAGATCTGTGAGATCCCAACCCCAGCTCCCTCCTGGCACTCCTCTCCTCAGGACTGCTCCTCTCTCCCCTTCCTCCCATTCCCCCAAACAGTTTGGGGAAGAATCCATTCCCAATTCTCTCTCTGGAGCATTTTGCACAACAGATAACAGCAACAATCCACCTCCTAAATTGCATTTAAGACAAATATCCCAATCCTGGCCTCTCAGGAGCTGTTTCCCAAGCATCCCAAGCACGGAATTTGCCAGGAGTGATTGGGGAGAGCCACTGGAGCAGCTCCTCTGTGGACATCAGTGATGTCCCCTCACCCTGAGCTGCTGGAAATAATCTGGAAATGGCCAAGCTCAGGAATAAAAAGCAAAACCCCCCAGTTTCACGCACCCGCAGCAGGAAAGGAGGAAGCACTGAGTTTTCATCCCAAATGTTTACTTCTATATAAACATGGCCTTAATTACAGTATCAACTTCAAAGCCCTGAGGCCTCTCTCTCCTGAGGATGCTCTGAATCCCTCTCCCTCTGCAAGCAGCCACATTCCAGCAGAAAAGCCAAAGCCATGAAAGCTCTGCTCACATTTCTGGGTGGCTTCTGTTTCAAAACAAACCTCGTGGAGATGCTCACACTGTTCTGGACATGGCTGGCTTCACATCCAGCACGAGCCCGTCCAACTTTTCCACAAATATTGTTCTTTTCATGGGACTGAAGGAATTTCCGGCTCCCCAAAGTTGTTTATGTTTGGCTCAGCCTTGCCCCTACAATCTCTCTCTCAAAGGAGATGCAGGCTCGACCAAAAATGTCTCAGCCACACAAGTAAATTCCACTTTTCACACATCCCCTCAGCTCTTCACCAAATAAGTTGACATTTTGTATGGAAAGCCCCAAATCTTTGCACACAAAGGCCCAGTCCCAGAGCCAGTGGTGCTGGTGGTTCATTCCAAGGGAATCAGGGAAGCTAAGACTCAGTTTTCACAAGTCCTGGGTGAAAAATCAACAAGAAGTGGATTCTTGGTGGCTCAGATTTCAGGAGGACTGGGATGCTTTGATACAGAGTTAATTAGGCATTAAAAGAGTCCCATCAGAGCTAGGGAAATATCATCCATAAATCTCTGTACTGCCTCATTAGCCTTTAGGACAGCAGCTCCAAGTAAATCAATTGATTGGGAAAAAAAACCCCAAACCAACAAACCAGGAGGAAGATTCAAGATTATTTAGAAATCTCTGTTCCTACTTTGATCACAAGAGAAAAATAAACTCTAATTCTCAAAATCCCCATTTTAAAGGGACACATGTAAATAAGGGGCCAAAGATCCCGTTCACCTTGTGCTATGGAGCCCAAATCCAATACATTTCCAGTATTTTCCCAGTCTCCTCCCAGATAATTCATATTTTAGAGACTTCAGATGAGACTCTGAATGGCTCATGAAGAGGAGTGAGCTGTTAAAATCAGGGAGAGAACAGAACTGTAGTGACTGAGGTTCTTGCAGCAAAGAAAAGGTATCAGAGCATAACTTAGAGGGTAAAAGATGATGCTGTTTATAGAGACAGGAGAAATTAAAGCTGAAATGTTTAATTATGAAGAGCAGAAGAGAGAAAGTACCAGACAATCTCAACCACAGCTTTGAAGTTAACTCATTTCTACCCAGGCTGCACAGAGGATATTGGAGAGCAAGGCAGGGAATCTGGGCTGAGTTAATCAGCTGGGGATCTTCTTCCCAGGCAGGGAATTATTGATCCCACGTGCCTGGGGGCTGCTTCCCCCTTCCCTGGGTGTTCACACGTGGCTTTCATTGCAGCATCCGTGGAGAAACACTTGGGTGAAGGAACAGCAGCCTGGGTGGGCTGAGACAGGGAATTCTTCACTCCAGCTTTCCCCTAAATGATCTCCTCTGAAAACAAACCCAGACACATCCTAACCTGACACACAGCGCGATCCCAGCGTCACATTTGCATTTTTCAGCCCTAATTTCCCTTTAACTGCTCTGCAAAGCCGTTAAAGCCCCGAATGTTGAAACAGAATTCCCTGAATTCCAGCCAGGAGCATCCTCAGTTCCAGGGCAGTTGGATGCATCAGGGAATGTTTCCCCCCTGCATTAACAGCTCTCACTTCGAGCACCACGTTTTGCATCCAAGACCCCCTATTTACACTCCTTAATTACCCTAATTAGCAGTGGGAAGAACTGCACGACTCAAATCAGAAAGCCAGGAATGCTGGAAAGAGCCGAGATGTTCATTCAGGCTCCTCCTGGAGACCCAGGTGAGCAGAGACTGCAGGTGCAGGGGAGCTCCTGGACCTGGGGAAACTGAGGCACTGCCACAGCTGGGAGTGGGGTTGCTCCACTTGGGAAGGGTTCTCCTGATTTGGAAGGGAAAGGATTTTCAGCATTATTTCCCTAATTTCAGCATTATTCCCTAATTCCAGAAGTCCTGAGGCTCCAGGGAATGACAAGTGCCACCCAGAGATTTCAGAGTCACCTGATAATTGAGGCAAAGCCCACCCAGGGCATGGGGCTGTGCCAATAAATATCCATGGGGCTGCTTTTCCCTTTGTTTCTCTGAGACTTCTTGTCCAAAAGTGCCCCAAATTAAAGACCAGGAGGGGTTTTTTTCCCATTTTTTGGACTGCCCTTTGTGCACTAGGTCAGGATAAGGACTCTGACAAATCTCCCCTAAAAGTTCAAGCTTTGGCTTCACTGCTTTGGTGTTGCTGAGTTAGGAATGTTCCTTGGCTCCAGCATCCCAGACAGGACCAGGACATTCTTAGGTCATTAAAGAGCAAAGATTTCCCCACCATAAAGACACTTGCAGTGATAAATGAAAGTTTATCATATGAGAATATTTAAATTAATTCCAATTTGCACAAAACTTTTGTCATTCCCCCTTTTTCCAAGGCTCTTAGGGACATCTTATGCTGCTCCTGCCTGCTGCCCTTTGTCAGGAGGGACACTCAGCTCCCAGCTGGGAGCCATCCAAGCCAGGGTGACATCAGGGACTGCTTTCCTTGGCTGGCTTTTCCCTGGGAGCCTGTACAAACTCCCAGCCTGATGCTGTCCCTAATCTCTGCCCTGCACAAACAACTCCTGGGCTGACCCTTCTGAGGGAATCAGCCCCAGCAGGGCTGACACAGCTGATCTGAACCCCTGGAAACAAGATTTCTCCTTGCTTGGAGCTCCCTGGGCAGTTTTGATCAGATTCAGGGAAGGGTGGAGGAGTCAAAAAGAGCAAACTTTTCATCAAGGCAGCACAACAATGAACCCCAAGATGACAAAGTGCTCCAGGCCACTTCCATCTTTTTTAATTCTTTCCTCTCTTAAACCCAAGGAAAATAAATGGCAGGCCAAAAGCTACATGCTGCAAGATTTGGAGGGCAGGGAGGGTTTTGCAGGCTCTCATGGGATCATTCTTTGCACAGTTCAACCTCAGAGCAACTTGGAATTAGAAGCTCCTCCAGACAGCAAAGCAGAGAAGGAACCCACCACTGATGTTGTGACTCCTCTACAGGAGTAAAGGAGTATTTCTCTTCCCCTTGCACTTAAATAGTAGAGAAAACAGAGGTACCAAAGCCCCACAAGAAAACATTTGTACCCCTGAAATCCCTGAGAAATCTAATGTCTGTGGAGTCAGGACTTACCCAAGGACTTGAACAGTAATTTCTCCAACAATTTTAGCCCAGAAAAAGGAGAACAAACATGCCTGGCTTTCTGGAGAGAGCCACCAGCCACAGATGCTTCTATTTTGAGTAAAACCAAACTGCAAAGTCAAGAGGAAAACCAAAAAAACAAGCACAGAGCAGAGAAAACAATCCCCAAGCCACACAAAAAGGGATTTAAACCTCTACCAGCAGCCAAGACTGGCAGAGAGAAGTTGCAGCCAGATTGAATTTGCCAGCCCAGAGCTCTCCCTTGCAGACCCTGAGGGGGCAGAAGGGCAGCCAAGAAGCTCCTGGTGAAGGTTGGTTTTCCCTGGGCAGGGAATTTTCTGTTCTGCTGGATCTCAAAATTCTTTGGGCTGGAGAGGACCCCCAGGGCTGAGCCCAAGCCCATCAATGACCGTGCTGAAAGCTGCATTTTCTGGAGCAGACAGGGCAGGTCAGGGGCTGATCTGTGTGCTCAGCACTGTGGGTGTTCCATCCTCACTTCCAGACGTTGGCACAAATCCAGGAGCTCCCCCCAGCCCAAAATCCTGGCAAAGCCTGGCAGGGCCTCTTGCTGTTGATGGCTCATCCTCCCCTCAAAGGATTTGGCAATTCTCACAGGGGAGCCAGGGTTTAATTAACTCAGTGCTCCGAGTCTGGGGGATGAGATTACCTGGTTATTGCTGCTGCAATGGGTGATCCCAAATTTTCTACAGGAAAATGCCTGTGGAACCCACGGGAGTTACATGGAAAACTCTCCCATGAGCTAAAACCATCAAAACCTGCCCCATTTTCAACCCAGGCTCTCAGTTCATGAACAATCTCAATATTAAGGGCTGAAATCCCAGAGGCAGACTCTCCTAAAAATGGGATTTTGAGGGAAATGAAGTTTTTACCCCTGGACATGCAGTTACAGAGATGGTTCTGAGTTATGTGAGATGGGACAGGGTGCAAAAGGACATGGAGAATCCTTCTCCTGTGGATCAGGAGGCTCAGCATCATAAGGAAGAAGAGGGAAGATAAATCCTGAGAGTTTTTTACAGGATGCAGCTGATCCTGCCAGCTTTTCCTGCACAACCCACAGATTTCTGTCCCAAATCACAGCCTCTGCCTCCTCAGCTTTTCTTTCCAGCCACTTGTTGAGCGAGCAACTCACCCAAAGAACATTTGCCAGCATCATTTTGGGTTCTAACTCCAAAGGGAACAGCTCTGAAAGAGGAGGGAGCTCTTCCCAAAGGTTCTATTTCAGTCCCCGAAGACTGGGACATTTGTGTGGCCACGCTGCTCAGGAGCTTCATGGGAGACCTGCACCTAATCCAGGCTGGAAAACCCAGCCTGTAAATTCCTCCTCCTTCTCTGGGAGCCACCCCCAAACACCCTTTCCATGGCCAGGATGGGGGGAATTGTACAGATGTGTCCATTTGGGGCCATGCTGGGCTGGGGGAGCTGCTCCTTTTCTCCTTCCTGCGAGGAACAATGAGTGAAACCCGAGTGACCCAGTTCCCAAAGCCAGCCCTCCTTCCAGCTGCGTGGCTTGTGGCCAGCTGGCTGACCTCAGCTGCCAGATGAGTTTGTAAGATAAGCAAAGAAACCCAACCCTTTAATTTCACCAGAACTTTTTACCAAGGGCTGCTTGTGAAAGCAGGGACGTGCAGACACAAAATTCCAGCTCTGGAGGTGGCTGGGGGAATTTTAAACCCAAAACTGGCAACGCCAAAATTTGACTGGGACACAGTTTATTTTTAAAATTTTTAAATTTCATTTTAGGGTTTTTAAAATTTTTTTTCAAAACCAGAACAGGAAACACCAAAATTTGATGGGGATACATCTTAATTTTTCCTGCCATAATGTTTATCTCAGGAGTGTAAATTCTGAACCTCATGTCATCTTTGAGGTGCAAGTTTATCCAAAGAAGTTAATTTTTTCTCCTCATTGATGACACACAGAACCTAAATCCTAGGAAATAATCCTTGCATTAAATGAAAGCTCAGACTCAGACATGCACCCAGCAAAACAAATTAATAGAACTTAAATAAAGTTATAAATCTCAGTATTTGCCTCTGTGCGCCCCACTAGTCCATGGCAAAAAAACCAATTGAGCCTAAACTTTTATTGTCATATCCTAAATTCTGATTTTCTCGTGTTTGTCTGAGGTTACACCCCATAAAATCACTGCATCCACTGCCACAGTCACTCATTGAGGGGCAGGAACTGCATCCTGCACCTGCAGTTGAACTCCTGCACCTTTGTTATTGTTCAATCCAGCAGAAGCAATAAAACCTAACGAAGGGGAAGGCCCCGTTGTTTGTGGGCATGAGAAGACAGAGCCAGGAGTTGGCAGTTTGGAGAATGAAAAGCAGGACTCCACCAGCTGCTGATTTGCCTCTTTTTTTTAACTCTCTCCAAGGCAAAAAAAAAAAAAAACCAAA
>VZRH01006789.1:79500-108410 GCA_013397555.1 Urocynchramus pylzowi
GATCTAAACACCACATTGCTAAACACTGTTAAATATGGATTTAGAACATTTTCCCAGGGTACCTATAATATTTCCATATGTGAAATAGTCCACTCCACAAAATCCTCCTTTTACACCAGTCTGTGCCACACAAATGTCATTTTCCCCCCCAAAAAGGCTCATCCAAGCCTTGCTTCCCATCTTCCAGGCAGGCAGCACAACTGAGCTGGACAGCACTGGAAGTTCTACCCAGCAGTTCCAGAGCATCAGGGCAAATCTGGTGGGAAAAAATGCAATTGTCCCAATTCTCTTGGGACCACTGCACCTGGGCAGGAATATAATCCTGCCAGACACAGAAATAAGGGAATTCAGCACCTCCTGTGAATTATTTAATGACCTGCTCTCCTCTTTCTTAGCTTCTGCTGCCCCAAATCCTCCCCAACAAACACCTCCACACAAATGGAGGGATATCCTGCAGATGAATTGAACATCAAACCCAGAGCTGGGCTGGGGAGTCAATAAAAAGCCAATAAACACCATCCAGAGCACCTGTGGGTAACATTCCCCTGGCTGCACTGGAGGGAGCCAGGAGCAGCTTTTTGGTCACAATCACTCGCTCACATCACCTACAAAAGGATGGGAGAGCCAAAATTCAGTCTTGTGGGAGTCTCCTGTGCTTTCCAGCTCATCTTTCTCCTCAGTGATCCATCATTTTCTTCCTGGCTCCTCTGTCCAGTTGACTTCAGGTGCAAACGGAGGAAATTGAGCAAAAATCGATATCTACATTTCAAAAAGCAGGAGACAAATGGACTTGTTATCTTCAAAACTCTCTCTCAGCCTTGAAAAGCAAGAAAGAAAATGTACAAAAGACCTATAGACAGAATAAAAAAAAATTATTAAAAAGTGTCCATTGAAGTGTGTCCAAATCTGAGAACAATCTGTGAAGCTTCAGGATGGGAGGAGAGGCCATGGTTCATCCCAGACACAAAACATTCCCACTCCTTGCTCAAAAAAAAAAAGGGCCTGAGAAGCAGTGGGGCATTTTCAGTTTGGAGAATGGTTTCCAACACAATACACTCCCATAATAGCCCCGAGATGTAAAGCTAATCAGAGGGGACACATTCACAGAAATCAAACCTGGCCAAGTGGCCACCTTGACAGATTCTTCTATTGATAATTTCTTGACCTCTTTTCTTGCAGGGGATTTTTCTTGCTCCCTCACATTCCCTTTCAACAGGCCCTGCTCTTGTTCCTGAGCATTTCCCTTGGATGGACAAAAAATGGGTTGTGGGGGAGAAGCTTTGTGATGAAGCCAAAATCACTGGGCTGGGGCACAGCAAAGGGTGAAGTGGCTTTTCTGCAGGGAGCTGCTTTTCTGAATTCTGCTCTTTTTGAAGCACCCATCTTCCTTCAGGTGAATGCTAATAAGCCATAAAAAAAAATAAATAAAGAGGAGTCAGTGCTCAGGAGCTTGTAAGCTTGGATTATATTAATCAATAAATACTCAGGACAAATCAGCACAGCTCTGTAAAAGGCTTTTCCCAGCACAGATTGTTATCCCAGCTGCTATAATTAGAAATGAGGGATCAGAGCCCTTTAGAGGGCAAAAAATTTCAGATATTACAAGTTCTGTTACAACACACAAAACCTGGGTTGCATCAGGACCTGGTGACTTTTGGGTCTCACCAACTCTGAGGAAGTTTCCTTGGCACTGAAACAGGCATTATGCAGCGCCTGGATTGTTTTCATTTGAATTTTTTGCCCCTTGAATCAGATATCCTCCTACCAAGTGTTCAGCACTGAGAGCAGGTACAGGAACGCAGCTGAGGCTGCTGCACTGGTGTCAGGGCTGATATTTTTCCAAGAAATTTGGGGAGAGCCAGTTCTTTGTCACATCCCAGGGACCAGTGACAGCCATCAGGAATGTAAAGCCTTACCTTGCTTTGAGGCTGTGATATCCAATTCCAAATTTTTGGGTGTACTTCATTTTGCTTCAATGCGTTTAACTCACTCTTAATGGCCCCGTTAATTGCCTAATTGTGAAACCGAGGCTGCCTCTATCTCTGAAGCACATTCCTTGATGGAAAAAATCTGTTTGTGTGAATGGATGCCCCTGCACTTCCCCAGCAGGTGCTAATTTGGTTTGTGTGAGTGGGTAAATAGCTCTGAAGTGTCTGGGTGTGCAGCAGTACCTCACATTTTCTATCACTCTTACCTTCCCGAGTGCTGGAGATGACAGATGTTCATTAGTCAGAGCAGTTAGAACCATTCCCTCCCCTGGAATATTACCTTGCCTCATGAATATTAATTAACTCTCCTTGTGACAGAGCAGGGCAGGGTTTGAGCCTCATTTTATAGGCCAGGAGCAAAGGGAGTTCAATAATTCCCATGAGGCAAGGCTGGGGCAGGATGCAGGACCTGCACAGACCCTGGGCATTGGGCTGTTTGGCCTTTTATTTGCTTTTCTCTGGGAATGCTGCTGGGGGATGCAAGGGAAGGACACCAGGGGTTTACTCTCTGTGCCACATCCTCCCTCTCCCCAGAGCACTGAGGGGAGCCCTGTCCCAGCCTCACAAACCTCCTCCAGAATATTCTGGACACTAGAGGCATCCCCTGATGGGGGACTGATGCTTTCAGCCCTCCCAACAGGAGCTGCAATCCTTGCTTTGATCAGCATCCCTCACGCAGACGATGCCTGTGGACATCTCCGAGTGCTTTGCAGTGAGGGAAAAATCCAGCACAGCCTTTGCCCGTTCCTGAGGCAGCACATCCCCTCCTGCCTCTGATTTCCCCTCCTGCCTCTGATTTCCCCTCCAGAAGTGCTGGAATTCCTCCCGAATTGAAAGCCACAGCAAAGGCCTCGGCAGCCCCTGGCCCAGAAGCCACAGAGCCTGGAGCCCATCCTGGCGGCCTCGGCGGAGGAAATGCCCTGGAAATAATCAGAGGGGAAGAATCATTAGCCAGCCATCTTGTAATGATCATTTGAAATGGATGTGCAATTTATAGAGAGGATAATTAGGAGCAAGGCCCTTTCCCCATAAGGAATGCACTCAGCTGATGGTAACTCCTGCAGGCCCAGCCCCGAGCCTCCCTCCCGGGGTGACAGGGACACAAATTCAATGGCATTGCCTGCAAAGCCCTAAAGCCAGGGCAGTCTCAGGTGGGGAGGCTACCAAGAAAAGGCAGTCCCTGTTCCCTGTGTGCCTGACGGAGCAGCAAAGGCAAGCCCAGCCTAACAGGGAGCAGCTCCGAGCCAAGCCAGGCCCTGCCTTCGGCCTGGGCTTTACCCCAAACCCCCAGAGCCTGGGCTGCAGGGTCAGGAGGGGATTTCACCCCCCAAACCCCAAAACCTGGGCTGCAGGGTGAGGAGGGCATTTCACCCCCCAAACCCCCAAAACCTGGGCTGCAGGGTGAGGAGGGCATTTCACCCCCCAAACACCCAAAACCTGGGCTGCAGGGTGAGGAGGGCATTTCACCCCCCAAACACCCAAAACCTGGGCTGCAGGGTCAGGAGGGGATTTCTTCCCCCAAACCCCAGGCTGCAGGGTCAGGAGGGGATTTCACCCCCCAAACCCCAGAGCCTGGGCTGAAGAGTTTCATCCCCCAAAACCCAGGCTGCAGGAGGGGATTTTACCCTGCAGGGCAGCTCTGAGCAGTAGTCCCAGCCCCCAGAGGGCTGCTGAGGCTCACAGGTGATGCTGGGGAGAAGCAAGAGCAGCCAAACCCCAGCACAGATGATGGTATGGGGTAAGAGGGAGCAGTAAGGTGATTTTTTGAGCAGGAAGCAGTTTTCTCACCTTTTTTTTCTGTTGATGTAATGAACTCCCAGTGGTCAGAGTAACCTCCAGGGCCATTTTCTCTGTAGCCACCACTGGAATATAAATAACCATCCCAAGAAGAAAAATGCGGGTTGGTTTGAACTCAGCACACCATTTAGCCTGCCTGGAAAAAAACCACAGACTTTTGGAAGAAATGTGACAATAACTGGACTTTAAAGTTGTTAAAAGTAAAAAAAAAACAACCATGTTCTTTAATTTAGGGCCAGAGTGACCTGGCAATTAGTCATAGGCCAGGCTGCAGCTCAATTAAGACAAACAGCCCAGGGTAATGGAATTGGTAATGTGACCAACAGGAGCAACCTGAGTTATAGCCTCAATTTTCTCCATGCCTGATGGGTTTGAAATAAGTTCAAAGAAGGTCAAGTGGTTGGGTTTTCATCTGCTGATCTCACACAAAGTTTTCCCCTCCATTTCCCTCTCCCTGTGAACCCTCTGGACTTGTCATCACTGCTCTGCCTCCCAGGCCTGAGGCTCCCCCAGCTGTGGCCGTGCTCTGAAGAAGGTCCAGAACAGGATCTGAGCAAGGATGACCTGCAAAGTTTCTCAGCACAGTCCAAGAAATGTCATTTCTCATTCTCTCTGCAAGTTTTCTTCTGCCTGGCGTTTCTTGGGTTTTTCCCTTTCTCATAAGTCAGCTCAGACATGGAGAAAGCAAAGCCCTGAGAGTCTTTGCAGAAAGCAAAGCCCTGAGAGTCTTTGCAGAAAGCGGCTCTTCAACCACAAAGTAGGGGCTGAAGCCACCTCGTGGCACCCAAGAATGTCAGGAGGGTTTGGGATCCATCTGTCCCCTGCTCCTGTGCAGCCCTGAGGGGTGGCTGACCCCACCTCTGCCAAATCCAGGATGGGAAAATGGCACAGCCCCATCCCACAGGGAATGTGCCCAGGCTGAGGGCTCTCAGGGCCATTCCTACCTGGAGAACACTCCCAGCTCCTCTGTCCATCGCTGACAGAAGGAGCCAGCCATGGTGACACGTGACAAGTGCCACCCCAAAGCTCCCTGCCAGCATTCCCTTTTTACCTCCCGGATGCAGGCAGCTCCTCCCGGATTTGTGCAAGGCAGCAGTGCCATCCAGTGGCTCCAGCCCCGAGCCCCCAGCCCCACCTCGGGGGCAGAGCAGCTCTGCTTTCCCTCCAGCCCAGGGCCAAGGGCTCCCCAGGGCTGCAGGGATGAGGAGGAGCAGCTGGGCACTGCCAGAGAGCTGCTCCTGCAAGAAAATTGTGGCATTTGAGCACTTCTATTGCCCTGGAGCCACACAATGGATTGGAGGGAGCACCTCAAGGCAGAGGGGTCTCACCTCCCACAGCAGCAGGGCAGGGCTGATCTGGCAAATCCAGGTGGGATTAACCCTTCTCCACTTGGTCCCTCCCCTGTCCCTGGACATCCCCAGGGCTGCAGCTCGCAGCCAGCCCATCCCTTGCGCTACCAAAGGTCTCCACAGCTCTCAGACCCATCCTGTGGCATGCCAAGCCTTATCTGCCATTTCCTCCACCTGCTAACCCACTTTCCCCTTGCTTTAGATACTAATTCTTCAATTCCCAGGGCAGGAATTGCCAAAAGTTGGCCTCTGATCCCTCTCAGGCTCATGAACTCTGCTGCCAGCATCAGTGAAGTGCAAAGCTCCATTTCTGCAGGCTTCAGGAGCTCTGTTTATGCAGGGGCAACATCCCCCCTCACACCCATCACCTCTCCCTGTCCCAGCCCCCTGTGGCACCGTGTCTTCTGCAACTGCCAAGGCTACAGAAAATCCCCTCTTTCCTCCCTTTCCCTCAGAGCTGAGATCCCTCAGGATTCCTCAGGGAGGAATTTATTCTCTTTCAAAAGAGAGTGAACCTCAAGAGCAGCAGTTCATCTACAACAGACTGAAACATCCAGCCTGCCTGAAATACAGGGATTTTAGGGAGCACAGGCCCTTCTGGACAGTGTGTGTGTGTGGGGTGGGGAAAGCTGCTCCAGAATTCCAGCTGGTGCAGATCCTGCCCAGAGGAAGCTCCCACACATGGTGAAATCTATCCATATCTTATCAATAGCCAGCAAACAGAATTTCCAAACCAGAAATTCCTGGGAAGCAGGGAATAGCCTGGAATTCCTTAAGAAAACTGCTGCTCCCACATCCTCCATGTAAAACATCCAGACATCCATCTCACCTGCCCAGCCTCTTTAATTTCAGGGCATGTTTCCCCCAGCACATTAAAAATTAAAGCAATAATGAAGTGTCCAACCCCTCAAGAGCTCAGGGCTGACCCCGGGGAGCAGCAGCACCCCCCAAACCCCTCAGGCACACCCAGAGCATCTCCCCCCCCCGGGTGAGCTTTGTTTCCTGTTTGCATCCTCAGCTCCAGCCAGCAATTTCCCTGCTGCTGCTCAATTCCAACATAAATCAGCCACATTANAAGCGACTCCCCCCCCCCCCCGGGTGAGCTTTGTTTCCTGTTTGCATCCTCAGCTCCAGCCAGCAATTTCCCTGCTGCTGCTCAATTCCAACATAAATCAGCCACATTAGGCCAGGAGTCTCAGGAGCTATTAATTCCTGAGAAAAGGATAATGAAGCCAATAAAATCAGAGCTTGCTGTCCCCAGAAGGCCACCGGGAGTCAGGTCTGAGGTGCAGAATGCCACAAGCTCACCTAATTGCACCGTGTGGGCCTGGGGCTGCTGGGGAGGAGCTCTTTTTTTCTCAGGGATTATTAGGGAAAAAGATGTGATTTGCTTCTAAAACATTGCTTTGGAACTGCAGCCAGGCAAGATCTGTAAGAGGGAGGCAACCACAAAGAAATAGACAGGGTAAGACTCAAAAATAAGGACTCTCCCAGGTCCAACCCCAGTTCCTGCCACTGCCAGCCCCAGATCCAAGTGAGCTTCACTTGTCCCCACCCACAGGGGCTGCAAAGGCTGAAAAAGCTGAGAAAAGCACCAAAATCTGCAGTTGGGAGAGACAGGAACTCTGTCAAGGTGTTTAATTCCTCACACATTCCTGCTTGTTTTGTCCTCAGCTCCACCATCAAAGCTCCCTTCTGCTCCCAGGAGAAAAAAAAAATCTGTCTGAAAATTTAAATTCAGGAGCCTCTTTTTTAAACATTTCCTGCCCAAATCCTTCCTACCTGATGGGCTTTCCAGTGTCCCAGACAATGGGGGCTGCTGAGCTTCCCAGCTTATCTGTGACTCCCTGAATATTTGTTTGAAAGTGAAGATGTTGAAGTGCCCCACTTGTAAAAATAAATTCTGTGGTGTCAGCAGCAGTGCTGCCTCATTTCTCCTGGAAGAGATTCCCTCTTCTGACCCCCTCCAGTCCTTTTTAACCCTGAAGGTCCTTTCCTATTAAGATAAGGGCACTTTGTTGATGTGGGGGGAGGATTCTATCAGCTCCTTCACTTGTAGGGTTGAATAGAAATGGCCTGGGATGATGGGATACAGGATAAAGCCATTTCTGACTCCAGAGAAACAACATCAAATGAATTTTTCCAATCCTTTTCCCCAGAAAATGGCTGGGAACCTGGAGGCTTTTACAGCCCACACCATGTGCAGAAATGGGGCTGAAATGGTTCCATTTTCAAACACTGGGAATAAAAATCTAAGCTTTAGTCATAGTGACATTCTCCAAGACTGAGATTCTCTGATGATCATTTTCAGAAGTTATACAGGAAAATAATCCTACCAAAAATTTAATTTTTATCCAGCAGCCTGTTTTCATCCTCAGACATCCCAAAAATGCCTTTTGCCAACATCACCTCCCTGCTTTGAAGCCTGGCTCTCTCAACCCCCTCCAGTCCCAGACGTTGTTTCCCATATGCTGCAGGCAGATGCTCACTTGGAGCCTCAAGGATTTGTTTGGGGAAGAAATTTTCCTTCCAGGAAAGAGGCCTAAAATCCCAGTTCTATCCTGATTTACCTCCTCATTCCATGTGAGACCCAGGTAGTGGAGCCACAGGGATGGGAAGTGCAGAAAGGGGTGCTCAGATTCCCCCCAGGCTCACCCCAGACTGGAAATGGGAATTGAGTGCTGGGAATGAGTGCCAGGGGTGCTGTTAAAAATCCAACTGCTGAGCTGATCCCCAGCCAGTCCCAAGGAAAGCTGAGTCAACAGGCCCTGGTGCCAAATGAAAGGTTTTCCTCAGAGTAATTATAGGTGGGACTAATTAACAATCAATAATACCAATAAAATTGACATTAAAGTCCATAAGGGGCAGGGAGCCAGGGACTGATCTTTGGTGCTCACCAAGCAGAGCCCTGGCAGCCAGGTCAGACAGAAAACAGCTGAGAGCGACCCTGGGGCCACCAAAATCACAAAATATTTGGGGTTTCAGTCTCTGCAGTCCCTACAAGCTCAATGTAGAGGCCTCAAGGGGAAAACAGGGCAGAATAAATGCACTGTGAGCATCTCTCCAGCCTGGAATGTGGAGATGGAAAAGTCAGAGGCAGTAGGCAGAGGGACCTGGCAGAATTTGTGAGGATTGATTTCAAATTCTGAGATTGGGGCTGGGTTTTGGTTCAGTGGAACATTTGGGGCATCAGGGTTGCTCCTGCATTAAAAAGGTGATTAATAGCCATCAATAATAATAATGATAATAATCAGTGTAATCTCCCAGAGCAGCAGATCAGCACATTCCAACTCATCTGAGCTCTCTAGAACTCTGATCCACATCTCAAGGAAAGAAAGGAAAGCCCAAATTCTCCTGTCTCCAACCAAAACTAACACACCCAAGCTGACTTTACAATTTGAAGCAACATCAAGTTTACCATCAGTGGGGCTTTTTTTCCCCTCAGAGTTCTGTTAATTCCTTACATGGCACCCGTGGCAGGGAAAGCAGTGGCTGTGGGATGGGAATTCTGCCAGAGCACAGCAAGTTCAGGATGAGGAAACCAATGGGAAGGGGCCTCATTTTTAGGAAACATCTGCCAAGGGACCCTGAGCAGAACTGGGAGGTCCCCGAGCACAGCCAGGGGATTGTGTTGGAGTGTGGGGTTTGCCCTGGGGAGCTGTGGGAGCCACCAGAGGTGCCTGGGGGACAAACCCCGTGTGGGACAGAGACCCTGGCCCAGCAGGATCCCACACTGCCAGGAGCCAGGGCTGGGAGGGCTCACCCAGCTCAGCTGAACCCTGGAACAGGAATGGAAAAGGCACCAGGAATAGAAGGACCATGCAAGGACCATGTCTATGGCATTAATCTTTTTATAAGGAATGGTATAAAAACCTAATTTGACAATTTAGATTTAACAATCACCTAAACCCAGGCTATTAAATCATTTTTAGAGTACCCAAAGAACTCATAGCTAATAAGTTCAAAGAAAAAAATTTTTTTCTTCAAGTACAGGACAGAAATATGAAGAAAGCAACAGGTCTGGGGTCCCTTCTGTTCTTTAGGCCCTGATAAAGCCCCAGTTCATCTGTTCCACCAGCAGAGAGCTTTGCCCAGCATGAATCAAGTCACTGCAAACAAATGACATCCCCAAATTTGCCATTTCTTATGACCTTTTGAGTTTCCTAATTAATTTCATTCCTCATAATGAGACATCTTTATTTATTGCCTTGGACTTGTGGTTTTTCTCACAGTTCACAGGGAGCATCTCTGCTACTCAGAGCCATTTACAACCTGTAGCAGGGTTACTCTTTAGACACCCCAATAGCTGACAACAGCTGATATTTGGGGCATTTCCTGGCAAATTAAACTTTGAGCAGGAGGGAGAGGTTTTTTTTCACAAAGTAATTTTTGTCAGGCCCTCTCCAGTACAAGAACATCTCCTTCCTCTAACCACAAACAGAGAATCCAGATGTGCAAACAGCTGGGAGCCTTCCTGCCTTGGAGCAGGGGTTGAAGCCAGGCTCCTTGGCTGCCTCACCTCCATCTCGCTGTCACCTTCCCAGCCAGGCCCTGCCCCACGTGTCCTCCCTGAATTTACAGCCTGCAGCAGGCCAAAAGGAAAGGTTTCAACCACAAACTCAGGCCCAGGCTGAAATTATTTGCCCAGGCTTGAATGGGGGTCTCTGGTGGGGCCCAGCACTCCCTGCCCTGAGCACAAGGGTTTATCCACAACCTGAGAGATGCCAACCCTAAAGCCACAGCTCCTGGAGGACAATTTGATCCTCCACAAGCTTAACTCCAGCCTGTGGCTCAGGGAAAGCAGGGAAAAACCAGCAGCACTGCCTCCTGTCCAGAGTATTCCTACAGTTGTGTGCAAGGTTAAAAATCATCAGGAGTTTTAAAAATCCATCAGGAATCAACCAAAAGTGTCCTTTGTGCAGCTCCCTCTTGGCTCAGTCTCCCTCTTAACCCATTCCCCTCCTGGTGCTGAGGGGGAATCACCCTGGACCTCGCTCAGAACCACCCCAGTGACTGCACTGGAGAGGAATTTGGGTGGAAAAGGAGCCTTAAAAGGGAATCACTTGCAAGTGCCTCTGCCTGGTGAGGAGTATAAAAGGATTAGATCACTTGAGGAATATTTACAGCTTCGCTGCATTGCTGCAGAAAGAAAAGCTCGTGCTGCCATGTTCCATTTATTTCAGGCTTGGGGGAATAAATCTCATTAGGAGCCAGGGCTTTCTTCCCACAAGGATTGGAAGCATGTGTTCACACTTAGGGTAATTGCAAACATCCCTGGCTTTAAAGAAAATAAATCTTGGTGCATCAGCATGGGCTCTGAAGCCACAAATCCATGCCTGGAAGAGGCTCCAGGAACCCTGCAGGAGGGGCCCAAACTGAGCATGAGGGGGTGAGGAATCCTCAAAGGAAGGAATTGCTCCCTGTGAGCACAGCCACTGCTCCAAAACAGAAATTACACAGGATATTCTCCCCAATAAAATCATCCCAATAAAATCATCCCAGTATAACTAGTGCAGGCTCCCACTGCTCAACCCCCCTACCTGTGCTGCCTCCACTGAGCTCCTGGTCTACAAATATTTCCTTCCTCTGCATTAAAATACCTACAGCAATCCATCCCTGACCCAAATTTATCAAGGAAATATTAAGCACAAGGCCACAAACATCCTTAAATGCACTGCCAGCTTCAGAAGCAGAGAAAATCACTTGAAGCAAACTCCTGCTGCTACTTTTTTATATTTTTTTTTTACTGCACATTCACCTCTGGGTTACAGATTTTACTGTTTGGACGTATGCAGCCTGAGCCAGGGAGCCAAACCCATTTCATGGCTCTGTTGATGATTTTTATTGCAGAGAAAATCCCTGTCTGCTCATACCCACATAAAGACCAACAGTGCAAGGCACAGATGTTGTGTTTGCCAGCAGAAGCAAGGCAACAGAGGAGGAAAAGGGAAGTTTTACACACAGAGGATCCACCTCACCTGAGGAGAGCCAGCAGATGCTGATGTGAACCTTGATTTGAAGGGGGTAACACAGAGCATTTGCTGGGGCTCCCAAAACTCCTAAAATTATATAAACTGCACTTAATGGAGAGTGTGGGCACGAGGAGAAATGGTTCCTGCAGTAATGGGCTCTGTGCAGCACAGCTCTGGCAGCAGGGAGCTTTACTGGGATGGGAATCTGCTGTGCTTGGAGCAGGAGTGGGAGAAGTTTCCTCTAAACACCAGCACTGCAAAGCACTTAGAATGGAAAACAGGGAGTGGGATGCATCCAGGCATCTGCCTTGTGCTGTCCCAGCAAAATTAAGAGGTTAGAAATGTTTGGGTTTGGATTCTATGCAGGTTTTATTTTGATTTTTGTGTGGTTGCTTCAGTCTGAGGGGAGCTGTGGGGACAAAGATTTCATGCCTTGGCCAGAGCGTGAGGAAGCAGAGCTTGGAGCAGCCTGGCAGGAGAGCAGCCCCTGCTCTCAGGGGTCCCAGAGCCTGACATGGGGGCTTTGACAGCCCTGGCAGAGAAACCAAGGCCCAGCCACAGATTCCTCCATGCACATGGACTGGGAATGTCAGATGGGACAGCAAAGGAAACGTTTCCACTCCATGGAGCAGCCTCACCCCCCTCCCCAACCCCCCCTGACAAACCAAGACTGGATTCTCCTGGTCCATTCCTCGTTATCACTGCTTAAATGTGCCTTAAAAAAAATCCTCTTAAACTTAAGCATGAAACTGGATTTTAGCTGTTATTCCAGTTATTATTTAGCTGCCATTGATCTATAAGCCATGGAAGCTGCCCATTCTCATTTTGAGGCCCATCCCAACTCCTTCAAGATGGTTCCAAGCAGCTTTTGTCCCTTCCTCACCTCCCAGCTCATCTCCCTTTGCTGAAAAAACCCAGAGGGGTGGAAGCTGCTGCCCCTGCAGAGTCTGAGTGCTGCCCAAAGATCATTCCCAGGAGCAGGGAGTGCCCAGGGCTTGGTTTTATCCTCCCCACCCCATCAAACCCAGCAAACTGCTAAAGAGAGGAGTCCCACATGCTGCCACCTCCCTGCTCCTCCTACCTGGCTGCATTGAGGCAGGTGAATTAATGAATTTCTTTCCTGGTGCTCCAGCAGTCAGATCTGCTGGAATCACCAGCAGCCACCCTGCAGAGTCCATCTCCTCCTCACCAATGGTGCCTCAGTGCAGATTTGCCATCCCTGCAGAGGGGAGAGCCACTGCAGCCTCTCCAGCTCATAAAACCCTGCTCAGAAACCTGATGGGCTTTAATTTCATTTGGCTTGTTTTTCCCCAGACCTATCTGACAGCCACACAGGGATTTTGAGTTTCTGCTCCTCCAGACTTTTTGTCCTTCAAGCTCACCCCAGCTCCCAGAATATCCTCCTGCTGATTGCCTCGGCACACGGGGAAAACATCTCCACGTTCCCCTCTCCCACCTGTCTGCCTGCTGATGGATCCATCTCCTGAACAGCAGCAAGAGCCACGTGTGCCTTCCCTGACTAAAAATAAAAAGCTGAATTCACCAGGTACCTCTGTGGAGCCCAACACCAGCAAACTGGTTTCCCTAAGATGGTGCACGAGCTTTGTGCAGGAGATTTCAGAAGAAAAAGTGTTAGGGATTATATTATATTATATTTTCCATTATATTATATTCTTTTCCATCATATTATATTTTTTCCCATTATAATTATATAAGATAGGCAAACATAACAAAAACAATGAAGCATTGCTGCAAGGAAGACTGGTGCAGCCGGGGAATGGGTTCTTGCCCAAAAAAATCAGGCTAAAATGGAATTTTACCTGAACTGCAGCCCAGCAGCCTCATGACACGTTCCCTGGCAGGTCCTGCCCACAAATCCTGCAGTTCTTCACTGGCCAAGCCCTGCAGCCCAGTGGTTCCATCCTCCACACAGAGCAGGCACCTGGGGAAGGCCTTGGGCAAATTCAGCCCCTCAGGCACAGAAATGAGGGTAAATGTGGGTGGGATAGCACAAACCACAGGTATTTCACATCAGAAGTGATTCAAAAGAGAAAGTGCAGCTGAGGAATAGCTTGAGAAGATGAGAAGAAGTTAAACCCTGTGGTTTGCCATCCCTGGAATGTTCACCAGACTAGGATGAAGATGGAGCAGGACAAGGCAGGACCTGCACATCCCTCCATGGCAGCAGCAATCATTGATGCCCACCTACACTGCTAAATTTGGCCTCCAGATTGCCCAAAATGCAGCAGGATTCACCTGGGGATGCCAGCAGTGCCCTCTTTGTGCCTTCTGAAGGTGCAGCCCCTCAGCCTGAGCTCTAAAACCCCCTGGGCACTGCTGTTCCCTCATGCCAGAGGCTCTGCTGCTTTGGCACGGAAGGTCCCTCCACAGGCACAGGATTTAAATATAAATGGGGAGCACAAGCAATTCCACATCCTGGAGAAAAAACTCTGTGCTGGAACAGATGGGTTTTACAGCTCCAATTATTACATTGCATTGTCTTGTGCTGGCAAAGCCCGGGCTTCATTATGCTCCAAAAACAACCAGGGGCTGCTGGAGGCTGGGATTTGGGGAGGGAAAAGTGAGTGGGCAGCCACAGTGTGGGGCAGGGCAGGGGACAACGCCCCAAGGTCACCTCTGGGGCCCAAATCGGTCAAAATTGATGTTTTGCCTACCAGAGATGCTGCAGTGAGAAATTTAATGTTACTCACAGGGGAAGAAAATTCATGTTTTTGTTCCTGGCACCTGCCCTGCTCAGGAGAACCAAAGTAGGAACCATTTCCATGGAATGGCTGCCCTGGGATATGGTCAGGATTGCAAGAAACAGAAAGGGGACATGGGGGAAAGCTGCCCAGACCAACAGGAAGGAGTCCAAGCTCTCACAACATCAAACAGACCCATTTTTGTGGCAAAAAGCACCAAGAAATACCAAAATAGAGAATTTCTAGAGGGATATAAGAGCCACTGGCTACTCACACTTCTATCCAAGCCTTGAGAGACCCAATTCCTGCTCTCCACTGTTCACTTCATGGAGGCCCAAAAGGCATTTAAAATATGAAAATGTTATTTTCCAAACCAAGAAGAAATAAAGTATTGGGAAAGGGCAGCTTTTGCATTGTGCAAAGCATCTTGGAAATGCTTTTTCCCGGTAAAATAAAGTAAAAAATACTGACAGTTCCCTAAAACTTGAAGGCTTGAAGTCTCCTAAACGTGGATAATTATTGATAAACAGGGAGTTTTTTAATGGGTCTTGTCCTAGTCCTTACTTACTCAGAATTTCCAGCATTCTCTGGAACCCTGAGAGGTTCCTGAAGCTCTGGCTGAGCTTCTTACTTCCCAAAAAGCTCCATAAGCTCAAATTTCAGGAAGGGTGGAGCTCATTATTTATCCCTGTCCGACCGGCCTCCAGTCCTTTTTCCAACCGGTTAAAGTGCTTGACATAATTAGCCGCTAATTGTTAGCAGCTGTAGCCATTATCAGTTTAATTTCTAATTAATTGTTACAATTATTGTTGCCTTGCTTACCCCGTCTCAAGAAATGTTTGTTAGAGAGGCAAATGTTACGTGGTAATTAACTCGCTGCCGAATTTTCAGCGCTTAATTAAATATTCTGAAGCTGTCGCTATCTTCCTCCTTAAACAATTAATGAGTCAGGGGTCAATTAAGTGTGTTTTAACCTGGTCTCCTGGCAGAGAATTTATTGCATCGGGAGGAAATCTGACGTTGCTTCTCATCCATAAAAAATTGTAGGAAGCCAAAGAGCTTCAAGCACATCCTTGAGGGGTTGTTAGGCTGGTTTTTAACATTGTTGTGCCTCAGTTTTCTCATTCTGGTGAAGAAAAAGCAGGGAAATAAATGCACCTCTCAGTCGGGTTATCCAGAGCAGGATAAGGAGGGAGCTTTCCCTGCAGCAGCCAAGATAATCCTTGGATAATTCAAGTTGTTCAAAACAATTTTGGATGAGCACACGTAGAATTTTGGGGACACCGTGCAACACGCAGAGCCCTTCCTTCCCTGGCATTCCTGCCCCACTTGGACAATTATTCCCCTTTTCTTGCTGCTGTCACCATCACTTTGTCCCTGTTCACCACACATGTGACTTTATTTCTCTGAATTTTGCTGGTTTAAGTAAGCAGGGCTTGATTCTGAGCTGCCTCACCCTCCTCCCCCAGCCCAGCTGTGTTTTCCACAGCCAAAGTTCTCCATCTACCCCAGGCTGCTCAAAAAAAAGTCCCCAAAACTTCATTTATTTGCTGCCACGGTGTGGAACAGCTCAATCCCCAGCCCAGCCACGTGTGGGATCTGCAGCCAGCTGAAGAAATCTGATTTTTGAGCTTGATTTAAACTGCACAAAGCCCTTCAGCTGGGCAGGATGCATGGAACCACGATTTACCCCCTAAATCCGTGTCTTCCACACACCTCTCACACGATGTTTTACCAGGAAAAAGCCTCATTTTCCCATTCCCCACTCTCAGATGTTCCCTCTGTGCCCCTTTATTTTGGGACTGACAGGATTCCCTCCCTCCCCAAGCCCATCCCTGCACCAGGGCTGCCCTTTGCAGCCATGGGTGAGGAATATTAATTGTTTGAACATCTTGTTGTGCTCAGGCCCAGCGCCTTTCCCTGCTTTGGCTCGTTGCTAGGGAACTGGGAATGGCAACCCATGGATTTATTTCATCTGCTCCAGGGCTGCAAAGCAGAGCACCATCCGCCTGTTAATTATTTAGAGGCTAATAAAAGAAAGGAAAAAAGGTGGGGAAAAATCAGTGGGTTTTTCTCTCTCCTCCCAGTTTGGTTTTCAGATTCCACAGGGTCATTAGTCCCCAGGGCCAGGCGGGTTTTGTCGCAGCCCCTGGAGCAGGGCAGGGGCAGCAGGGCTGAGCTGCACCTCCCTGAACACCTCAGCTGAGCTGGGATTTAATTGCCCAGAGGTTGTCAGCATCGAGATCCCTCATTTCACTGCTGATTTGGGATGTGAGCAAGCTCCCTCCTTTCACTGCTGATTTGGGGTGTGAGCAAGCTCCCTCCTTTCACTGCTGATTTGGGATGTGAACAAGTTCCATCATTTCACTGCTGATTTGGGATGTGAGCAAGCTCCCTCCTTTCACTGCTGATTTGGGGTGTGAGCAAATTCCTTCATTTCACTGCTGATTTGGGATGTGAGCGAGATCCCTCCTTTCACTGCTGATTTGGGATGTGAGCAAGCGGGCACTGAGCTCCGCCTGTCCCCAGGCAGGGACTGTCCCCCGGGCTCCTCCTGCCACCAGCCCAGCCCCAGTGCATCACTCTGAAGGGATCAGCCTGGAGATGTTCCCTCTCTGCCCTTTCCTCTCTGGTTTTACCCCAGTGTTGGCCCCAGCTGGTGGATTTGATGTGTTGGCTTCTCACTGGATGGAGGGAATTCATTCCTCGCTCTTTTCGAATCTGCCACGGAACCCATCTGGTTGACTGTTCCCCCAGTGCCACCCCAACAGAATCCAGATGGTTTTGGGGACATCAGGGTGGCCCACGTGCCCCATGGCCACCCTCCTTCCTCAGAGCACAGGGCTCTCCTCTTGCTCCAGAGAAGCAAGACACAGAATCCTGGAATGGTTTGGGATGGAAGGACCTTAAATCCCATCCAGTGCCACCCCTGCCATGGCAGGAACACCTTCCAGTGCCAGGCTGCTCCAACCCTGGGCACTTCCAGGGATCCAGGGCAACCACAGCTCCTCTGGGAATTCCATCCCAGCCCCTCCCCACCCTCTCAGGGAAGGATTCCTTCCCAAATTCCCATCTAAAGCTGTTCCTTGCACACTTCATGCCGTGACACACGTCAGTATAAACACCTCTGAACGTGGGGATAATTGCCATTACTCATCCCCATCCTGAGCCATCCCAGCAATATTTATCCACTTCTTCTGCACCCACTTGCTCAGAGTTGGTTTTACAAGGATCCTCCTGCTTTGGCAACGGGGAGATTGATTATAGTGATTATTTTAATAGTTGGAAAAAAGGAGTTTTAGACACTGCAGGCTGGCTTGCCCTTGCTTTCACTCCCAGGCATTACAAGTGTGCATTTATTGGGGGAATTTAGCTCCCAAAGCTGTGTTAAGGGATTCACTGTGCTCCCTAAAGTGTCAGAATTTACCTGTGCCCTCCACTCACCTGCAGGGGAAAACGAGAACAGGGCAGAAAAAAGATGCAAAATTGCAACATGTAAATACAGTAACAAATAACATTTATTTTTCAGTGATTTCACTTGACTTTAAGTATAAATGAGTAAGGCTGATGTAGTCCAGGCATGAATTTTTTCTAATCTAGTTGGGAATTCTCTAAAATTCCATCTACACAACCCAGGTCATTTCTCTCAGATCCATTACAAGACACTCAACCAACCCAGGCAAATCAACACAAGACTACAAGGGGAACTCAGCACCTTGAAATTAAATTGTTGTGGAAATCAAATGGCTGCCCCAAATCCCCAGAACAGGGATGAGCCTGTGTCATAAACAACTTTTAATGGCTCTGCTGGCACCAGGAGCCTGTAAAATGTCACTGCTTCCCTAAATACCTTTGGAGGGGAGCTGCTCTGTCTGTACACTGAATTTCCCCCTTTTTATCAGTGCCTGCAAAGCTGGCACTGCACAGGGACTGCAGATCTCCTCACGCTCATTTCCCTCTCTGTTCACATCAGTATCCACAGGGAATTTTTCCTTGGGACAGCTCCAAAGCAAAGCACCACATTCTGGAATTCCATCCTCCTGGAGATCCATGAGCAGCCAGGTCAATGCCAACCCAAATCCAGATTTATTTTGTAGTAAAACACAAGTCCCCACTATGAACAGCTTCTCCCTGTTTCCCTTTTGGGACTTGCTTGAATATTTTCATCGCCCTCATGTTTTTGTTTCACAATTCCAAGTTGGAGGTGGTGAAAATAAGTCGTGGTTTTTTTTAGGTTTTGCTTTGTGGCTGCCTGCTCTCCATGGTTAAAGATTGCAGCTCGTTACACCAACTGCACTTCCCTGGATTCTTTGCAGGGTGCATGGACTGGTTTGCAAAACAACAACAACAAAAAAGCAGTGTTGGAGCTCATTATATTTTAACTTTCACTCCCACTGTACTGCCTATGAATTTTTCTTTAATCATCTCGATTACAGTGAGTTCAGGATTTAGCAGGAAACCAAGTGCCTGGAATGGGAAAAAGGGAGGATTCAGAAATTCTTGCACATTTGGGAAGGCAGCAGATCCTATCCTCCCAGCAGTGCCAGGTGCTCAGTGCCATGAACGTCTCAGATCTTGATCGATTGACTCCATCAAAGGTGCCAGAGGTTTTTAATCAGGGGGTAAAAGCACTATAGGAAGGGTAGGAAACTCTAAATAAAACAGGTGGCCAGTGGAAATTTATCCCTTTTGCCTCCACCAGCCGCTTTCAGCTTTGGCCTCTTCAGGGGATGCACCACCTGTGAGGTCCAAGCCACAAAAAAAATCACAGAAATCGGGAATTCCAGTGCCCAGAGCCTTCCCATCCCTGTGGCAGCACCCCATCCTCTGCAGGTGCTCATCCCCATTTCCCTGGATTCTCTCCTCCATCCCGGTGTGCTGCTCTCTCTAATTTCCCTGGATTCTCTCCTCCATCCCAGTGTGCTGCTCTCCCTGATTTCATTTCCCTGGATTCTCTCCTCCATCCCAGTGTGCTGCTGTCCCTGATTTCATTTCCCTGGATTCTCTCCTCCATCCCGGTGTGCTGCTGTCCCTGATTTCATTTCCCTGGATTCTCTCCTCCATCCCAGTGCGCTGCTCTCCCTTATCAGCCGGCGCTGCAGCCGCAGTTCCCTGTCTCTGTGCCGTCTCTGTGCTGTCCCTGTGCCAGGTGACACCGTGTCGCTGTCACAGATAACGCCGCCCTCCTGCTCCTTTCCCCTCCGGCTCCTCTTTCCCCGCGCAGTTCCCTTTCTCCTCTCCGCTGTGAGCGCACAAAGGCCCCTCTCGGATGCCGCTGTCCTGTAATTGCCCCGCTCTCTCCGAGGGAGGGGACAGCTCTGATTTTGTCACCTTCTTTTCCTCCATCAGCGCTGCCATGAATCCATCCGGCTGTTTTGTTTTTTTTTTTCCGTGCTGTAGCTGGGCGAGGAGTGAATAATCCCCTGCCATAACGGCGTGTCAAATCACAAATTCCCTGGAACCCTTTCTCCTGCTCACACACCCACAGCCTCCATCTCTAGAGAATTCTTTCTTTGAGGTCTTTTCCAGGGGCAGAAAATGCAGGACGTTCCCTGCCAGGTGAAATTCCCAGGGGAGTGTTTTTCCTGATGTTTTTCCAAAAAATGTGAGTTTCCGGCACCATTCCTGGGTGCCACGGCAGAACCTGGCAGGTGTGGGTCACAAAATTAAGCAGCTGCATCACCTCTGCTGCCTTTTCCTCTGCTCCACTTTGCTGAGGATTAGCAGTGTTTCCCCAGTCACTGTCAATTCCACAATAATGATATTTTTTGCAGCAGGAATCGCATTCCAATTGAATCTGAGTTGTCAGAGCTGCTGTTATTACCCCACCATCATTACACCAGCAATAAACTCAGCCTGGCGACAGCTTAGCACAGAAAACCAAGACTAAAACTGCCCTGGGGGCCTTGGAGTTTGGGGTTCCTCCTCTTCCACTTGGTTTTCTTCTTCTGTTAACAAGGACGAGGAACCCACTGGTGCTGCTTGGCACCTTTTAATGGGTATCAAAACCAGAGCCTCATCCAGCTGGGCAGTGAAAGGGAGGTGTGAGGAAAAAAACAGGGAATTTCAGTCCAAACCAACAATCTCTGGAGCTGAGGACTTGAGAAGGAGCCTCAGATTAGAGCAAATCTCATCCAGGGCCTAGCATCTCTTCTATTCCCTGCTGATGACTAGAATTACTTAAAAAAAGTTTAAACTTTGTGTAATTTCTAACAATTATATCCCTGTGATGGAAAGCTGAGGGGATTTTCGATTGGACCTTGATGGGTTTTCCTTCCATCAGTGAGTCCAAGCTCTCTTTACACCCAAATGAGCAGTTCAAGGATGGTTCAGATGCCAAGGGGTGGTTTGGGATGCTGGGAAGAGAGGCTGAACCACTGTTCTCTCCTGCCTCCCCCACATCCCACAGAAAGCTAAAAGGCAGCACCACTCAGCACCACAGATAAAACCCTCCCGAGTTTTACAAGCAGAAAAAGTATTTTACTGGCACAGACTCTTTTTTACTAACCTGGCATAAAAGCTATCAAACTATATAAATAAACCTGGGGAATTATCTCCTCCCTCAGCCAGGACCCTCGCTGGGCCCTGAATGGATTCATTTTAAATGGGTTATAAATTTCTGATAAAGGATATTTCAGCTCCAAATTGCAGATTTAACGAGGCTTTCTCTGCTCTGCTCCTCCACCTCTGCAGGGCAAGGGGGGCTGAAGCAGTGGGGTTTGGGGCTGGGATGTGCCCTGGCCCCTCTCCTCAGCCCAGGAAGGTGCTGGGGGGCTCAGCACCCTCTGGAGCTGAGGAAAGCCACTGGAATATTTTCCACATTCTGGGGCTGCCCAGATTTGGAGCTCCAGGTCCAGAGCCAACCCAGGCTCACCTTGGCAAATTTGGTGTGGATGAGCAAATCCACAAGGATCACCAAGGATCACCTTTGGCAGATTTGGTGTCTGAGCTGCTGGGACTCAGGGGACAGGGGACAGGGGACAGCCCTGCCAGGCGTGGGCTGCTGCTGTGCTGGGTGTGGATTCACCTCCCACCTCTGCTTTTCCCACTTAATTTTGAAGCAAATTCGGGAATGGAACAGTCGTGGGGAGAAGGGAGGGAGATCCAGACAGAAGACCAGTCCTTGCTGGTGCCTGGAGCACACAAATACAGGGGGGCACGTGGGCAGGGGGAAGCCCCAGAGCAGGGTGAGGATCAGGGACACACCGGACCGAGGGATCGCTCCTCCCCCCAGCTCCTCACCCCCCCTTTCCCCTCTTTGCAGCAAAGAAATAAAACTGGAACGAGGTCAGAGAATGAAAAGCTGGGCCTGAATTCCCAGCCCAGCCGAGAGGAAGATGTTTTGGAGATTTGGGAGCAGAACCCGGGGTGCTGCTGGGCGGAGCGGGGCCCTTTGCCACCACAGGTGTTTTGTCACCAGGGATGTTGTGCTGAGCTGCGAGTGGTTTCCTTTGATACACCCGGTGTTAAACGTGCTCACATTCCCCCGAGAGCCCTTCCAGAAGAAAGGCAGATGCTAATGAGTGTTGTTGGTTCTGCAGGCTTTCAAATCCGTGCTTTCTCCTTTGGTCAAAGAGAGTTCTTTTATCTGCAGCGCTTTCAGATGTGCTCGGCTCGTGCTGGAAGACTTAACAAGAGAGGGAATTTTATTAGCAGCTCCTCATGGAGGGCTGGGACTGCCAAATTAAAACCCAGTCCACACACTTCAGACAAACCTGCCAGTGATCTGCTCCCTTCCCTCCAGGAACTGCCTGCCAGAGCTGCCTCTGCCATACAAAGCAAGGGAGGGAGGGAAGCTCCCAAATTTCAGCAGCAGGGTAGGGATTTTTAACCATTTTTTATCTTTATAAAGGCTGGATCCAAAGCACATTGAATTCTAAATCCTGCTGGCCTCAAGGTTGTGCTGCAAAGTTGTTTTTCACGTGGTATTTTTAGGGTTTTGATCTAGGCAGAAACACCACCACAGCTTTTTCCTTTGATATTTCCCCACCGTCTCCTCAGAGCCCTCCCTGCCCAGCTGCCCTGGCACAGGCACCTTCCAGCTGCTTTCCAGTGGGAATTTCCAGTGGGAAACAGCTCCAGGGCTTTAAGGAAGCAGGATACTCCCAGAGGGGGGATGTCTGACCTTCCCTGCAGCCCTGGGGCTGATTAATTTGATTTTTCACCAAAGCCCTCCAAAGAAATCCAGTGGATCAGACCTGGAAGCATCCAACCCTTATGGAAATTCTTCAAATGCTCCCATCCCAGGGCCCTAAACCCCATTTGGATCTCCCTGACCACCACAAAGAGACCTGGGAGTGTCCATCCCTTATGGAAATTCTTCAAATGCTCCCATCCCAGGGCCCTAAACCCCATTTGGATCTCCCTGGGCACCCCAAGGAGCTCTGCCCTGCCTGGGAAACCAGAACCCCCAGAGCTGCACATCTGAGAGAGCCCAAACAGGGGCTGCAGCCAGGAATTCATGTTTTGGAAGACAGTTTGATTTGATTGACTTTAAATAGATGTTTCCCTCCCCGTTCATAATGAAGTGAAGGAAGCCAGAGGCAGAAATTATAAAGCCAGCCTGCCCATTGCTTTGGAAGCAGCTTTAAATATTTCCCTCCCACAGCCAGTGCTGGCTCTGAGTAACAAATGACAGGCAGAGGAGAGCAGATGAGTATCTATTTATGCAGGAAAATGAAGTGTATGAATAGTTATTTTGGGGACAAATGTATTTTGACAGGTATCTAATTTCACTCTGTTGATAAAATGCACTTTCTTGCTTTCTGAAGTTGATGACTGGTTGGGCTGGTTTTTTTTTTTTATTTTATTTGCAATCTTTGTCAGGAGAAAAAAAAAAGATTGAAAAAAAAAAACCCACCCTGGAAATTATATTTGTCAAACATCAGAAAGCAATTTAATTTATTGTCATCACAAATGTGTTTAAGAAAAAAATAAAATCAAATAGCCAGGCACTATTTATTCAGCACAAACCCCAAATTAACAGGGAGTTGTGGTGTGGCACAAACACCCAGGGGAGGACCCTGTGTAATCTGGCCATGAAGGAGAGCCCACAAATGTCCTCCCAACCTGGAATTCCAAACAAAAGAGAGGAGAAAAACAGCATTAGAGCTGAAATCAGTGCTCAGCTCCCCACTCAGAGATAATTCCATCATTTAATTACCAGGGCCAGCTCTCCTTTGCTGGAATTGTTTTTGTTGTGGTGGTGGAAGTGGTTTTGTGACTGCCTGCAGTTTTTCCCGTGGCTGCTTCCCTTTGGGAATATTTTTTGGAGGATACCACAGCCCCAGAAACAGAAACTCCCCCTCTGTGTGGGACGTGCCCCATTCCTCCCCCCTGAACAATCCTGGGAAGCCCCAAGAACAGAGCAGGAAGGGCACAGCTCCTGAGCCCCTTTGCCCCAGCCCCCCTGCCCGTGGCCAGTCCCATCCCTCTGCTTTCCATACCTGACTATCTCTGAGGGAATTCTCACCGTGTCTCTGTGCCATGGCTGTTTCCCTGACGTCCTGTGGGGATTTCATGGATTTTAGGAGCAGGACAAGGTGTTTACTGCCAGGGAAATACTGGCCTGGGGGAGCTGAATTTAGTGAGTGAGGCTGTTGGGGGCTGAATCTGGAATTCTGCAGAGGAATGAACACCTCAAAACGAACTTTCCTTCAAAGTTAGTGAAAAAAAAATCACAGTTGGAATAAAAAAAAAAAAAAAAGGAAGGAGCAGCAGCTGTCTGACTGCCAGTCCTCCCACCCACCTTCCCAGCTGTCCTGGGCTGCCTTGTGTCCTGAACTCCCTTCTTGTGCCTTAAACCAGGCTGGATTTCCTGCTGAGGCCCATCCTTTACCATTCTGGGACAATGCAGGCAGGGATAAGGACCCCCAGCCCCTGCAGGACTGAGCCCTGCCAGGTGAGAAGGGAGGGATGCCGTGGGGGGCTGAGGCTGCAGGAATTTGGGGACACACACCCGACTGTCCCCGCTCCGCTGGGCCCAGCCCCTCCTGATGAACCCCCAGAGTCCCCCTGACAGATTTTATGGATTGGAGGGCACTTCATGAACTCTGAGTGCAGTTCATTGTGAGAGACAAAGGGGACAAAGCTTTCCTGGCTTTATTTCTGTTTTTCCCAGAACAATCAGGCCGTGCCTTTTCACCCACACCCAGAGCAGCTCGCGCTGATCTCCCCGTCCCTAAACCCCCCAGAGCATCCCAGCCCCACAGCAGCTCCCTGCCTGGGGGTTCCCGAGGAGAGGGGAGCCAAGAGGGCTCCGAGCAGCCCCAGGGAGGCTGGGATGGGCAGAGGGGAGGCAGGCGAGGGCAGGGATGCTGCTGCAGCATCGTGCTGTTGCTTGGCAACCCCGCAGCTCCGGGGATCGGGATGCGCCGGAGCCTCTGCTGGGGCTGGAGC
This sequence comes from Urocynchramus pylzowi, assembly GCA_013397555.1. Lineage (NCBI taxonomy): Eukaryota > Metazoa > Chordata > Aves > Passeriformes > Fringillidae > Urocynchramus > Urocynchramus pylzowi. Next base: position 103,707 of record VZRH01006789.1, read on the forward strand.
GGTCACTGCCGGCCGCGAGTGACCGCGAGTGACCACGGCCAGCCCTGCCCTGCCTGTCCCAGCAGCTCCACGGCCCGGGCCGCCTGTCCTGCCCGAATCGGGGCTCCCCCAGCAGCGCAGCCCCGTATCCCCACAGCCGGGCTGCTCCTCGCTGCTCCGCATCAGCCTTTGGCTCTCCCCGCAGGGCAGATCCTGCTCTCAGCTCCGGGTCCTCCTCCCACCACGGCTTCCAAAGCAAAGCAGAGTCAAATCTACGAGCTGAGCTGCTCTGAGCCCAGATCCGAGTGGTTAAACCAGCCCTGTTCCCTCCCTGCTCCCGGTTGTTGGCAGGTTTTGGGATCCCCGTCCCTATTCCAGCCCTCTCCCGGCACATCTGCTCTGCTGACAGCAACAGGCTGCCCTCGGCCACTCCTGAAACACTCCAGCTGGACAGCCAGCCAGCGATCCAGATTACTCCCCCCTTCTGGGTTTCGTGCTTAATCCCAAACATTTATCATATTTTACTCCGAGCCTCCTACTCCCGTGCGTGCTCGTTCTTCCCAAAAGCTGCTTTTCCTTCTCAATCTCTCCCACGATCTGCTCTGCAGCAGCGTCTCCAGCTGGTCCTTGAGGCCCGCTGTGCTGAGCTGCGCCTCTCCCGGAGCCGGAGCTGTCCCCGGGCTGCTGCAGGGAGGAAGGGTAATTGTCACATCCTCGGGAACACTCCGTGCCCGGAGCTGCGTCCTGGCGGGCACCGCGTTTCAAAGGGATGCAAAGGAGACTCCTCCGTGCGGAGGATGGAAAGGAACGATCCCTGGAGAGCTGGCTTGGCCACCCACCCTCTGTCACCTCAGCCACCTTTCCTGGGGAGCAGGGACGGGCGGATCCGCTGGCACAGCCGCCCGTGGCTCCCGGTGGCTGCCAGCTCCAGGGCACCTCGCTCTCACCTCATTCCCACCCCTGATTTCCCACTTTTCCTCGCTCTCGGGGCCATTCCCCGGGAGGAGCAGTAAGTTGCTGATGCTGGTCAGAGCAGCGAGTGTTTATTGCTGGCAGTTCCAGTGGCTTTGACCCTGCAGGAGCAAGGACACGATCCCCTTCTCTTCACCAGGAAAAACCCAGAACAAATCTGCTGCTTTGCTTCCAACACACCACGGCTCGTGTAACCACTGCCTGCTCGGCTCCCCTGCAGCTTTATTGCTCTTCTGGCCAGGGTTTCTTCATCCAAGGGCTGACAACCAGGAAAATTCCACTTTTTTTTTCTTTTTTTTTTTATTAAGGAATAACTGCAAAACAAACCCAAACCAGTTGTAGCTGCAAAAACAAACCCTCGGGATACTGGGACACATTTGGGCTGCTGAGCCCATGCTCAGGGCGGCGTGGAGAAGCCCCCAGGACCCCAATTCTCCATTTCTGTCCCAGAAAAGGGCTGGACCCGGCTGCTGGGCGTTGCCATGGTTACCGCACGGTGTCGCGTAGCAACGAGCTAAGCCGAGCATCACCGAGGCGGTTTTGCCTCTTCTCAATTCCTTCCCCTGGCGTATTCAGCCGGGTGAGCCGGATTGATCTGCAGCCCCAGCACAAACACGCAGCGGGGAGCGGCCACCGATTGATTCCGGAGCCCGCCCGGCCCCGGGGGTGTGGCAGGAGCGGGGAGCTGCCCCAGGAACCAGGGCTGTCACCCACCTGGCCGGGTGGGACGGCAATTCCAAGGGGATGGGGATGGGGATTCCGTGGGGGTGGCCACGGAGCGGAGATTCCGTGTGCAGCAGGGCCAGATCCCAGCTGAAACCACATTTACACCTCCACCTTCCACAGCCAGCTCCTCCTGCCGGGCCCAGGGCCACAAAAAGGTGTCCAACACCTCCACAGCACTCCTCAACCATTTTTCCTTGTGCTTTTGAGGCTTCAAAGCTTCCCAGCACTGCCATTCCTGGCAAGGCAAGCATCCATCCGCTCTCCTCCTGCTCCAGGAGGGGACTGCCGAGCGTGGCTGGCACTCAGGAACTCAGCCCGGGCTGTGCCGGGGGAGAAGCTGCTTTTGTCACCAGGATTTGTGCCCACGCTGACATCCCCAACTCTCCCACTCCCCCACATTCCTGCACTCCCCCGTGTGAGCATCCCTGCCGGGCTCAGCCCTGCCCTGGAGCCTGGCCCGGCCAGCCCAGGGCGTGTCCCCAGCTCGGTCACTCGGTGTGCCACTCAAGGAGATGCTGCAGGCGAGGTTTTTGTCCCTGCCAGCCCCAGGATGTGTCCCCAGCTCGGTCACTCCTCAAGGAGCTGCTGCAGGTGAGGTTTTTGTCTCTGCCAGCCCCAGGATGTGTCCCCAGCTCGGTCACTCCTCAAGGAGCTGCTGCGGAGGAGGTTTTTGTCCCTGCCAGCCCCAGGATGTGTCCCCAGCTCGGTCACTCCTCAAGGAGCTGCTGCAGAGGAGGTTTTTGTCCCTGCCAGCCCCAGGATGTGTCCCCAGCTCGGTCACTCCTCAAGGAGCTGCTGCAGGCGAGGTTTTTGTCCCTTCTGTCGTTGCTGCGCTGTGAGGGGCTGTCCCAGCAGGTCTGAGTCACGGATGACTTTGAGCCCAGCGTTCAGAGGTGATTCCCCGTGCAGGGGTTCCCCCCTGCTGACCTCCAGCCCTCTCCCCTCAGCCACAATCGTGCTCCACTCTCCCTGTCTTGGCTGTTTGCTGCAGTGACTCTTTTCCATCTGTTCTCTGGGAAATAAAAGGGGGTAACTCTTCTTTCTGAAAGGCTGACATGGAGAATCAGCTGCTGCTTTCATGTGCTGTTGGTGGGAGGGGGGTGAAGTTCTGGGGGTCCTGAGCAGTCAGGCACAGGGGGGGAAAAAACAACAAAAAATATCCACAAAGCCATTCAAGTCAGAAAAGTCCCCTTGCAGATTCACCTTCGACCACAGAAGTGAAACTTTTCCTTTTTTTCTCATCAAGCACAGAACTGAGGCTGGGTAGAAGTCCCTGAAGGGGGCTGTGAGCTTTGGATTCCTCCCTACATCTCTAAAAGAAGTTTTTGTATAAAATTTGAGCTCTTGGGGTGCTTGGCACCTGCTCTGTGCAGCACAGACACCAGAAAGGTTTTTGAGACCTCGGGTTCAGCTGCCCAAAAATGACAAAAGAATGAAAACATCAGAAAGGAGAGAGGCAAACCAGGAGCTGCAGGGCTGAGGGACCCCACTGGGAGCAGAACAAAGGCAGATTTTGTGTTTGATGAGCACTGGTGGCTTCAGGAGTGAAGGGTTCAGGGGTTTCAGCCTCACCCTGAGCTCACAGGAAACGCCCCAGGACCACCAGAGCCGGGGGGTCCCAGCCCTGGGAGCACCGAGAGCTTCCCCCACCCTGCTGCAAACCCAAAGCACAGCCCCAAACCTGCAGTGCCAGCCTTACCTCCACCCTGCCTGCCCACAATGGCTCAGACACCAGAGCAGGGGGGTTTGGGGTGATGTTGGTGTTGGGGGCGTTCCCCCATTGTGCTCCCTCCTCAGGGAGCAGAGCCTCTGCAAGCACAGCAGGGATGCAGCCCAGGCATCCTGGAGTGATCCAAAAAGCACTTCCAGTCAGCAGAACCAGCTGTGACTGCAAGCTCTGCATGGATTTCACAAGAATTCCTTTTTCAGGGTGATTTGGGATATCCAGGCTGATTTTCTTTGCGCGGGGATGCAGCAACATCAGCTCTGTCTGTGCTTTTATTTTAAATAACTCCTGACACTTCCCCTGCCTGCAGCTGCCACTCAACTTCTGCCCCCACCAGAGGCTTGGGGCTCGTTTTGTCACCATCTGGGAGCTGTCACTTGGCTGTGTGACCCAGGCCAGCTCCCTGCTGGCCCCCAGGGCTGCAGGAGCCCCATGGCTGGGTGGTGGCTGGCACAGATCAGGCTCTGCCACAGAAGAGAGGCTGTGCCCTGCTGGATCAAACCATCCCCTCCGCCCTCCTTCCCAGGAAAAGCCCATTATACCACCTGGGAAGCTGAAATCAACGTGTGTCCGATTCCCAGAGGACACAATTTCCAGAATTTTTCTTTTGGCATCACTGGTTGAGCAAGGACTGCGCTTCAGGACTCCCCATTGCCCCAAGATAATATTTAAAGCTGAGCCTTTCCTTGGCAAGCGAGCCTTTGATATCCTAAATTCCTTTTTTATTGAGGGAATTCCATTGCTTCTGGCACCCAGAACAGGTAGAACCACTCCAAATTTCCAGCTGGAACCGAGACAACAATGTTTGCATTGTTTTTCCTCCGACAGATCATCTTCCAGATTAAAAAACAGAAACCACAAAAAAAACCACCACAACAAGGAAAACAAATTGTTATAATTCAACCAACAGGTGGCAAGGGAACAGCTTGCCTAAACTCTTATTTGTAACTAAGGAAATCTCCTGGGATTAGCGTTGTTCTTGCCAATATGAGAAGTTTATCTGTGATTTTCCACCCTCGCGGGGGCTGAGCTGCATTAAACCCAGCCCGCAGCTATTGTTCAGGGCTCCCAGCCCCATCCCCGCTCCAAATCCCGGCCCGGAGGGATGGAGGGATCAGTGCTGCGATCTCTGCTGATGGCACAGATCAGCCGAGGCTCTGAGTGCTGCAGCAGGCTCTGGAGCCCCGGGATGTGCCCGGATCCAGTGGGAATCTCCAGGTTCCAGCCAGGCAGAGCCACTTCAGCGAGGCAAACCAACCTCGGGCAGCTCAGCTGGAGGAAAAAAAAAAAAAAAAAAAAGC
>VZRH01006789.1:108644-138507 GCA_013397555.1 Urocynchramus pylzowi
GGAGCAAACCAACCCCGGGGCAGTCCAGGGGAAGAAAAAAAAAAAAAAAAAAAAGAGAGAGAGGAAAAAAAAGGCAAAACCCAGCTGGTTTTCCCTGGGGGCTGTGGCTGAAGTCCAGGCTGAGCAGCCTGGCACAATCGTGGCTTAAATCCCATTAGTGGGGAAAGGTTCAGAGCTCGTTTCTAGAGCAAGGGAAGGCATCTCCAGCCTGGAAAGCACTGACAGGAGCACGGGGAGGCTTCCCCAGGGAAAGGTTCTCAGTGTGGGAGCTGTCACATCACCTTCCCGGAAAGAAGTGGGGACATTGAGGATGATCCCTGTCTGCCCAGGGACCTCCCTGTCCTTCCAAATGCTGCTGACTTTCCCTTTTGGTGAAATCACAAGTCCAAAGGTGAGTTCAGGCACCAGCTGTGCTCAGCACATCCCTCCCCAAGCCCAGACAGTGCTGGGGGCGTCTCAAAGGACATCCTGAGGGCAGGGCCAGGTGGGGAAAAGACAATTTGGGCAGCAGAGCTCTCTCACTGATCCCTAACAAACCTGGCCCCAACAAACCTGTCCCCAACAAACCTGTCCCAAACAAATCTGTCCCCAACAAACCTGGCCCTAACAAACCTGGCCCTAACAAACCTGTCCCCAACAAATCTATCCCTAAATCTGTCCCCACCAAACCTGTCCCAAACAAATCTGTCCCTAACAAACCTGTCTCCACCAAACCTGTCCCAAACAAATCTGTCCCTAACAAACCTGGCCCTAACAAACCTGGCCCTAATAAACCTGTCCCCAAGAAACCTGTCCTCAACAAACCTGTCCCAAACAAATCTATCCCTAAATCTGTCCCAAACAAACCTGTCCCCACCAAACCTGTCCCAAACAAATCTGTCCCTAACAAACCTGTCCCCAACAAATCTGTGCTGGAGCAAATCAGGACTTTTTAGGAGATTCACGGAGCTGCTGAGGAAGAGAAGCTGCTGTGTGATCCCCTGGAGTCACAAGCTGTCACTGAGCGCTGCCTCACGCCACCAAAAAATCTGATTTCTCAGAGCTCCTCGCTTATCACATTATCAGGAGACTGTGCAAGTTTCTGGTGGTTCATTTCCACTGATTAGTGGGAAACAGCAGAGCAATAAAGAATATCCAGAGACAGCTTCCACCACCAGGCAACATCAGAATGAGAGCTGATTAATGAGGTCGTTGGGGTAAGAGGAATTACTGCTCCATCCCTGTGCTGGAGATCACTGGAGCACTTGGCTGATCCTCTCCTTTTATCAACAGCAGTTCCTCTTCCCTTCAGAGGCTCTTGCAGGGTTCACCCTCTTTAAACACTCTTTAAACACTCTTTAAACACTCCATGTCCTGCCTTTCCAGACTCCTACTCATCCTCCGGGGGTTTTGTTAACTCCTCTTTGTGTCTCGTGGGCACAAACCCCACCAGGTGAAGCTGTGCCAGCTCCCAGCTTTCATTTCCCATTGCTGGGACCTTTATTAGGCAGCAAATCAAGGCTGAACCACTGAACTACAGCAAAACCTGGAGCCTATTTTATGCAGAACCCAAAATTTATGTTCCACTTAAGAGCAGAAAGCCAAAATATTCTGTATAATCTGGTTAACAACCACGTTCCTACTCGTGCCTCAGCCCATTTTGAGCAGGGAGTTCCAGCTGCTCAGCAGAGCAGAGCTGATGCTATTCAGAAAATCCAAATTGGTTACTTGGCTCTGCTTTCCTCCACCCGGGTCCCAGGACCTTTGCAACCTCTGATGGGATTAGCACAAGTTAAAGAAAACACAGCAACTCTGATTCACCCGTGGTGTTTGGCAGGTTAAACCTCAAATTTAACCTCTCTCCCCTGGGATTGTGTAAGAGTTAAATAACAATGCGTGGGTAAATGAAATAACAATGCATGTGCACGAATTAAATAACAATGCATGGGTAAGAGTTAAATAACAATACACGTGTAGGAGTGAAATGATACAAGGGTAAGAGATAAATAGCAATACATGGCTAAGAATTTAACAAGAAATGTGTAAGAATTAAATAACAATGCATGGGTAAGAGTTAAATAACAATACACGTGTAGGAGTGAAATGATACAAGGGTAAGAGATAAATAGCAATACATGGCTAAGAATTTAACAAGAAATGTGTAAGAATTAAATAACAATGCATGTGTAATTGTTAAATAACAATACCTGGGTAAATTAAATAACAATACATGGGTAATAGTTAAATAACAATACATGGGCAAATTAAATAACAATACCTGGGTAAATTCAATAACAATACATGGGTAAATTAAATAACAATACCTGGGTAAATTAAATAACAATACCTGGGTAAGAGTTAAATAACAATACCTGGGTAAGAGTTAAATGAGCATCAGTACAGAGGGTCAGGCAGTGGAGAATTCAGGTTTTTTGGCCAGTTTAGCTTGACTGACCCAAGTTCCCCTCTGTCAGAGGAGGGGACAGCCCAGGGCTGCAAACACCAAGGCCCTTTTGCTCCAGAGCAAGCTGAAAACCCTGCAGACTCCCATCAGAAAGGGCATTTACCTGACATTTGTGCTCAAATTCTCGTTATTTACACACAGCAGACTCTCACATTTCAGTTGCAGAGGCTTGCCTGCCCCCCAGCCCTCGGGGGCTCCCCCCAGGAGCAGAGAGCCCAGGAATTGCTGTGTTTGGCTGGTTCCAAGCCCAAACCCCACCTGAAACTGGCCCAGGGCTTCAAGGATCTCACCTCCTTGCCCTGCTCCAGCTCTTTGCTTCCCTCTGGCTCTCTCAGCAGCAGGAGCAGCCTGGATCCTCCACCCTCCATCTATTTTGGGTGTGCTGTGACATCTAATGCTGTTGCACAACAGCTGCTCTGCTGCCAGTGTCAACCTGGGCTATTTTTAGCTTTATTTCAGTGAAAGGAAGCTTAAAGGAGGCAACTGTGTTCATTACAGTCTCAAGAGCAATTCCCAGCCATCAGCCACTGTCTACATCAATTCTTTTGTTAATTTGAGTGCAGCACTCGGGCCAGGAACATGTGCCTGCACTCTCAGCTGCACGCTGGCCCCGGCCTAGAGCCATTTAATTACCTCCATTAATAAGCAATAAGGCTCTTAAGAGCAACAATTTCCTTCTGCTGATCATTTCTGGGGCTCCCAGACAGAAAATGCTCCCTTTTAAACTGGTCTGGGAGGATAAGAGCTGTGGATCACAGAGGAAATTTCAGGCAACTTTAATGGGCAGGATGGTTTTAATGCAGATCCTGCTGCACTTTGTGGGTTTAATTGCACAAGAAATGTGCATAACCAAACTCACAGCCTGTGAGAGTGGAAAACTTTAAATTAAGGATGACTGACCTCACCAGAGCATGTGAAAAAAGGACATCTCAGATATTGATGGGGAAAAAGAGGTGTGGAGATGGAGTCTGGGACAGTGACAGCAAAATCTCCCCCAAGCACAGCTCGGCCTTGGCATCAGCTCCTTCCTGGCTGGGTGTAAGGACAGGTAGCTCTGAAAACTCCATCAAAAAATAGCTTTACAGGGCTGCAATAAAGTGCTTTTTACCTCTCAGGTTTGGAGCTTTTGGGTTCTGTGGTTTCATTTTCGTTTGCTCGTTCTTTAGGGAGAGTCACAGTTTGATATCCTGAGTGATGAGTGAAGCCTCCCAGGCACACAAAACTTCCTAAAGCCTCCACGGGGAAGATCCAGGCTCTCCCAGATCCCAGAGCCACCTTCCCCAGGCAAATCAGTGCCCAGCAATAAATTCAGGAGGGAAGGGTTGCATTGCATCCTGCAGGATTTCACCTCCCAGGTCAGCTTTAGGCACTAATTTAAAAAAAAAATAAATAAAAAAAGACTTCTTAGAGGAGATTTTACCCAAAACCAGAAGGGACAGGGTGTAAAATGCTGCTGAAAATAGTTTTTAAGAGAAATTTGGCAAAGGAAAAATCCCAAACCTGGAGAAGCCTTCAGAGGATTCTTGTCAGGAGGAAGTTCTCCAAGACTATTTCAAAGGATCCAATATCTGCTGGCTTTTCAATGCTAATGGCCCCAGGAATGGCTGGTCTTAAACACTGTCTGGAAAATGCTTTTGATTTAACAAGACAAGAAAGGTTTCAAGATGTTACTGCAAAATTCATGAGTGTTTTTGAGGCACAGGCAAAAATAAGAGTCAATTTAAAAATACCCTGGTTTTCTTAGCAAGAAAACAGTTCCTGGCATGAAACTGCAGTGAAAACTCTCCCTCCATGAGGAAGAACACAGAAACCCAGAAAAGTCAGAACTCAAAATGCTCATATTGGGATTTATCTCTGCTCTGGAGCTAAGAAATCACAAAACATTGGCTCAATGAGGTTTCTAGGCCACGCTCCCATCTGTACAAAGGCTGCCTAAAAAAGGAGCTTGTGCTGCTCCTCTGCAGCAGGGGAACCCCCAGCTCCTGCTGAGCACTGCACACACCTCCAGCAAAAAATTCAGGGAACTGGAGCCACTGAAGCACCTGGGGGGCTGAATTTCCTTGGCAAAGCCCTGAAATCCCAAAGCTGAGCAAGTGGGTACAAATTATCAAAGGAAGGACGCCCCACTCTGCTTCCAAAAAAAAAGACTTTAAGAGACAAAATAATTGCAGGGCTTGGGATTTTCATACCTCTTGCAAGAAAGGCTGTGGGGAAACACACGTGGCACTGAAGGGAGTGAAAAATTCACGCTCAGCTGGCAGGAGCTCATCAGGAGCCAGTGGAGCAAACGCTGCTGCATTTGCTGCTCTGTGCTTTCGTTTGGTTTGCCAGCAATGCCAGTGCTGGGTGTCAGAGCCAGAGGGGCATGGAAAACTCCAGACAGTGAGAGAAAAGCAGAGTGAGTGGGGATGGAGAACTCCAGACAGTGAGAGAAAAGCAGAGTGAGTGGGGATGGAGAACTCCAGACAGTGAGAGAAAAGCAGAGTGAGTGGGGCATGGAAAGCTCCAGACAGTGAGAGAAAAGCAGAGTGAGTGGGCATGGAGAACTCCAAACAGTGAGAGAAAAGCAGAGTGAGTGGGGCATGGAGAACTCCAGACAGTGAGAGAAAAGCAGAGTGAGTGGGGATGGAGAACTCCAGACAGTGAGAGAAAAGCAGAGTGAGTGGGGATGGAGAACTCCAGACAGTGAGAGAAAAGCAGAGTGTGCTCCCCCAGAGCAGCTGCTGAGGAAGGGAGAGCAGGGACGGGTGAGGAGGGAGGAGATTCAGTCCCTGATGTCCCCGAGCCTGTGCTCCTGGTGTCCCACCCCAAAAGCTGCAGAACCCACAAAGTTCTGAGCGCTGGGGCACAAAGGGAGACAAAGGCTCAGGGTGGGAGCGGGGTCAGGCAGGAATTCGGTGTCAGAGCAAGGGGCTGGGGTGAAGCACATTTCCCAGCACAGCAGCAATCCTCTCCTGCCTGCTCCTCTCCCCAGCAGTGAATAAACCCCACAAACCTGCCCAGACCTCCCCTCCTTCCCCTTCTCTGCAATTCCTCAAACCTTAGCTCTTCCCCTTTGATCCTCCTGCCCAGAGATGGGAGAAGAGCAGAACTCCCCAAACCGGCGGCCTTTGCTCCTCTCAGAGGAACTTTCCAGAGGCTGCTGAGCTGGAATCGCTGCAGCAGGGATGTGAGGGATGCACGGCAGGGACAGAGCCAGCCCTGCCTGCCCAAAATCCACCCCAGCCTCCCTCAGAGCCCCCAGGCTCCTTCCCCTCCTCGGGAAGCACCAAATCCTTGGCTGCAGCTGCAGGAGGATTCCCAGCTGCAGTGCCTGCAGCACCGCTGGATGCTCGGAGCACCTCTGGAGCTGCACATCTGTGCGGGGAGCACTGCAGTGCCTGGGCAGGGATTGCCATCTGCTGGCACCGGGGGGAAGCCCGGAGCCCTGCCCGAGCCTGGAGCGAGGGGATCCCATGGAATCACCGGGAGGTTGGAGCTGGAAGTGCTGGTCAGGGATGCCAAGGGATTGGCACAGCCATATTCCCCCGAAGCTGAGGGAGAAATCCTTTCCTGGGAGGGGGCTGAGCACTGGAACTCACATCACCACCAGCCCCCCTCAGTGCCCAGTGCCCTCAGCCTCCCTGGGCTCCCTCCCAGCAAACCCGGAGCTGGCCCTGCCCCCGGGGACCTGGCAGCCCCTGGATGTCACCCTGGCATCCCTGGGATGTCACCCTGGCATGCCCAGGATGTCACCCTGGCATCTCCAGGATGTCACTGTGGCATCCCCGGGGTGTCACCCTGGCACTCCCAGGATGTCACCCAGGCAGCCCCGGGATGTCACCCTGGCATCCCTGGGATGTCACCATGGCATCCCCAGGATGTCACCCTGGCAGCCTCAGGATGTCACCCTGGCAGCCCCAGGATGTCACCCNATGTCACCCTGGCACCCCCGGGATGTCACCCTGGTGAGAAGTTGCCATGGAGACCCTCTGGCGACGCCACAGGGACAGGGATGGGCAGTGGGAACGGCCGTCATTAATTGAAGGCATTAAGGACAATTAGCGTTCATTAATCGGGGTTTGTTGAGGTCGGCACAAAGCAAAGAAAGCAGATAAAACAATAAATAAAAGCCTCATAAAAGAATGGGATCTGCTCCTCGTGATGCAGGTGGGGTTCAGGGGAGGGAAAAATGAACGGCATTAACAACCAGACACGAGCAACAAATCTCATCCTGCAGCAGAGGGATTTATCTCCTGCTCATCTGGAATAACCCAGGGCCTGAGGATCCATTTCAGAGCAGGGGCTGCAGGCTGGGCAGGGAGGGAAGGAGCTGCAGACCAAACTCTGGGTGGTGGCCCTGAGCAGAGGTGGCCACGGTCAGGGCTGATAAAGAGTTCCCAAGAGCAGCAAATCCACCTGGCCTCCATCAGCCAGCAGGGCCGGGCTTTGGAGGTGCCCTCTGGCTCAGCAAGTCCTTGAGACACCCAGTCTGAGGGCAGCACTACATCAATCCTGCTTTTGCATCTCTAAATATTCATCATTCCGTGCCACGACCAGGCTGGAGGATCCAGCACAGGAATTTAAACCCTGCCTTGTTTTAAGCTGGGTTTAACAGCAGTGTTTCCTTGCAGGAGCTGTGGTGATGGAGTTTGTGCCATGGTCACTTTTAGGGGGTCATTTCTGGTGGCTCCCTGGCCTTCACAAACCTCACCGGGGATGTTTCCCCCACTGGGGATATTCCCCCACCAGAGCAGGAATCCAAGGTCCAGCCCCAGCCTGAGATGGTCTAAACTGGAATTTAATTAGGTCACTCCCCGGATACATTAAGCACAGATGTCCAGATTCAGGAGATTACAGATTTATTGGACATTGATTAAATGAAAAAAAAAAAAAATCAAATAAGAGTCACAGCTGAGTGCTGCAGCCATGTGCCAGCTCTCCCTGAGGGCAGCTGGAGCAGGCTATAATTAATATTACACAGTCCTGACAGGCAAGATAAAAGTTCTGGCCAGGCCAGGGTGTAATTTAGGATCTATTTATTCTCCAGCAGAATTTATTAACTCGAGCAAACCCAGCTCAGGCAGATTTGTGGCTGATCTCCCTGCAAAGGGTGTCAGGAGCTCTCTGCACGTGCTGTTCTCCTTCCCTAAACGTGGCAAAAAAAGCTCTGCCACCAACACAGCTGAAAATCCAGGGAGAGCTTCCCAAGGATGGATCCCATCCCTCCCTGGGGAGCTCCAGCAGCCCCTCCTGCAGCAGAAAGGGCTGAAATAAATGTTTTAAAAGCCCTGGCATCAGTGCCTGCCAGGGATGGGCAATTCACTGAAATCCATGGCAAAAAATCCCAGTGAGCCCAGAATTCCAGGCTGCCTCCCTGGGCAGAGCCAGCTCTGTGCTCCTGGAGCTGCATCCAGCATGGGATCCCTGCAGGAGCAGGGATGAGTGACCAGGAATGGCTCAGCTTTCCAACTCATAGCCTCTAGAAACCAAATGATAATTATTATACCCTGAGAAAAGGGCCAGAACGAGTGCCAGGGTAGGACAGGCCAGGAGGAAGGCACAAGGTGCCCCTAAGTTCAGAGAAAAGCTCACAAAACATTGGCTGAACTTAGCCAAAACTCACAAGAAATGAGTTTGCATCTCACAGCAGCTCGGTGATGATCAGTGAAATGGAAAGAAATATCAAGAGCCAGAGTTTAACTAAGTTATCTCAGCTAAAAAGAACTGGTTTACCTGGAAATTGCTGGGTCAAAGCAATCAGGAGAGAAAACCCAGGACGAGACAAACCCTGCTTCCCTCCAGGACACGACAGAAATTCAGAAATGCCCTCCAGGGAGCAGGATCCAGTACCTGAGCCGGGCTGGAGAGCTGAACCACAGCCTGTCAGGCTGCATTAATGTAATTGTGGGTGCATGAAGAGCTCAGCTCCCTGCTCAGCCCCCTGCTCAGCTCTGATAAACGCAGCTCTGGTGCCCACACGGGCTCTGACACAGCACCAGCCACTCCTTTGTCATCCCTGGGTGCTGCTGGGCCAGGCCAGAGGCAGCAGGACGAGCCCAGGCAGCCCTGGAGCAAAGGGAACCACAGCACAGCACCAGGGCAAGGCTTGGAGCTTTTTCCCTCTTTCCCCTCCATCCTGACAGAGTTTCAGCTCCATCTGGATGGTTCTTAATCCCACAGCTCAGGGAAGGGCTGGGCACTGAAAGAGCAGCCGTGCCCTGGAGGTTCTGGAGGTATTTGGGTAACATTTCACAGGGCTCAGCTCCAGCCCTGGCCCAGAAATGTCACTGCCCCGGGCTCTCCCGGCCCCACCTGCACCCACAGAGGGGGCATTTGCCATGAGACAGGCAAAATATCCAGGGCAGTGCCAGAAGTTTGGTCAAAATCAGGGAGGAGAGCAGGTGTGGAGTTTTCCCTGAATTTTTGGAGCAATCCCACAGCCCTGTCCTTCTCCTGAAGGGTTCCTGCTCCCCTCAGCCCTGTCCTTCTCCTGCTTCCCACACCCCTGTCCTTCTCCTGGGGAACTCCTGCTCCCCACAACTCTGTCCTTCTGAGGAACTCCTGCTCCTCACACCTCTGTCCTCCTGGTGGCTCCTGCTCCCCACAGCCCTGTCCTTCTCCTGGTGGTTCCTGCTCCTCACACCTCTTCCAGCTCTGCAGTTCTCCACACCTCTGTCCTTCTCCTGAGGAACTCCTGCTCCCCACACCTCTGTCCTTCTCCTGCTCCCCTCAGCCCTGTCCTTCTCCTGCTCCCCTCAGCCCTGTCCTTCTCCTGCTCCCCACAGCCCTGTCCTTCCCCTGCTCCCCTCAGCCCTGTCCTTCTTCTCCCCACAGCCCTGTCCTTCTCCTGCTCCCCTCAGCCCTGTCCTTCCCCTGCTCCCCACACCTCTCTCCCTCTCCTGGGAACTCCTGCTCCCCACACCTCTGTCCCATTCAGCAGCACCAGCCCCACTGGAAAGCCCCCTGTCCCCCTCCCTGCACTGACCTGGCTGTCCTTGTCTCCCCAGAGCCCCAGGCAGAGGGTGCAGCAGGGCTGGAGCTGCTGCTGCCCTTCCCTGTGGCACTTTGCTCTGTCCATGCCTTCCCTTTTCTGCTCCCTCCGTGCACGTCAGTGTGAGCGCTTCCTCCCTTTCCAGGAAAGATTTTATTTGCAGTGCCAGCCCGCCTTGGGTCCGGGGACTGAGGTCCTTGTCACTTTGAAGATCCCAGCTATTTGACTGCTTTGAGTTCATTTGTTTAATGAACCTCAGGGGGCCACTGCACTGAAGCATCCCCAAACAAGTTCAGAGCTTTGCAGTTTCTCCACTAATTAGGGACTCCTTTGGGGCTAAACACAAGAGGTTCTGCTGCTGTGTTTGAAGCCGGCAGAAAGCCAAGGCAGGGCTGAATCTCCAGCTCAAGTGAAGCATTTTTAATGTTTTTCCTCTTCAATTTTTTTTTTCCCTCTCCTCAGTGAGTGCAGAGCTGCCAGGCACGAACACAAATGATCAGGTCAAGGTGCTCTGAGACGGGGGGNTTTGAAGCCGGCAGAAAGCCAAGGCAGGGCTGAATCTCCAGCTCAAGTGAAGCATTTTTAATGTTTTTCCTCTTCAATTTTTTTTTTCCCTCTCCTCAGTGAGTGCAGAGCTGCCAGGCACGAACACAAATGATCAGGTCAAGGTGCTCTGAGTGGATAAAGCAGCCCAGTCCTGCAGTGTTTTCCTGCACTTGTGTCTCTTCCACAAGCCCCTTCCTCAGTGCCTGGTCACCAACTGACTGCTAAAGGCTCCTGAGCTCGAGCTGAGAGCTGGGATGGCTCTGGAGGAGCTGTCCAGGAACAGCCAAGCTCAGTTCTTGCAAGGTCAGAGCAGGGACCAGCTGCTCAATCCCATACAGACAGCACAGGCCACACCCTGCATCCCTTACAGGGGCTTAGGGTGGGAAATCAGGGGGCAAATTCTCCTCTTAAACTGCCTCAAGGATGTGGGAATCTCACAGCTGAGAGATGCAAGGCAAAATCCACTGGTAGCAACTTTTCCCAATTTTCCCTTTCCCTTTTTTTAATCCAAGAGTTTTCTCTTTCCTTTCTTTCCTTTGCCTGCCTGGTCCTTGTCCTCCAAAAAAGTGAAATGCACGTGTCCTGGTTTTTAAAAAAAAATAAATTAGAAATTCATATTAATTAGAAGGAATCAGGAAAGAAATTGATATCTCTTTCAATTCATCACAGTAAATTCATCACTGCTCAGAACTCCCCCAAAGTAAGAAAGGGGCTGCTCAGAATCCACCCTGCGGTGCTCAGGGCACCGAGAGTCCTGCAGAATTAATTGCCAGGCACATTAATTACTGATTAAATAGGAAATCCCCAAATACCATTTGGAAGGGATGATTAAACACGGATCCATCCTCCTTCCAGCCTGGCTGCAAGTCACCTCCCTGGTGCTCAGGTTCAGGAGGACAAATGGATCACAGCAGGTAAATAAAAGGTCTCAGCAGGGAGCTGGGAACACCTCCCTGGATAAAGCTGCAGATTCCTCATCCAGGACCACACATCTTGGCTCTGCAGCCAAAAAAATGCTCATTTTGCACCTTGGAGCGGGCAGCTGCAGCACAGCATCAGGCTCTGCTCCCAGCTCGGGGCTCAGCCCATCTGCCCCACCGAGGGCTGCCAGGACAGGCAGCGAGGCAGGAAAACCTCCCAGGTTCTGGAAATTGCCGTGTCCAGGAGGGCAAACCTGGAGCTGGGACCGGGCTCAGGGCAGGGGGACCAACGCTGAGTCCAAGGCTGGGTTTGCTCACACGGGGCAAGGGGACACGAGCGGGATCAGGGGACAGCCCTGGGAGGGTTAAACTGGTTCTGCTCCCGTCCAGCCACACTCCCAGGCTGGAGAGCAGCCCCAGGGAGCTGCCAGGGTGGTTTGAACCGGGCAGCTCTCACAAGAGGTCACTGCTGGCTCCTCAGAGCACTCGGGTGGCGGGGCTTGGCTCGGAGCGGCCTCGGAGGTGAGCACAGCCCCCCCAGGTGAGCACAGCCCCCCCAGGTGAGTGCAGCCCCCAGGTGAGCGCAGCCTCAGGTGAGCACAGCCTTCCATGTGAGTGCAGCCCCCCCAAGTGAGCACAGCCTCAGAGGTGAGCACAGCCTCAGGTGAGCACAGCCTTCCATGTGAGTGCAGCCCCCCCAGGTGAGCACAGCCTCAGGTGAGCACAGCCTTCCATGTGAGTGCAGCCCCCCCAGGTGAGCACAGCCCCCCCAGGTGAGTGCAGCCTCCAGGTGAGTGCAGCCTCAGGTGAGCACAGCCCCCCCAGGTGAGCACAGCCTCAGGTGAGTGCAGCCTCAGGTGAGCACAGCCTCAGGTGAGCACAGCCTCCCACACCTGCTGTCTCCCCGGGCACCCCCCCTGTGCTGCCTCCACGCCGAGTCTGAGCATCCGCAGGGAAGTTCCTGGCTTGGCGGGCAGGGAGGGAGCGCAGTGACAGGCAGGGACACTCCTGTCCCCAGTCCTGGGAGCCCCAGCTGGCGATGGAGGAGCAGGGGAACCAGGCGGGCGAATTCCAGCCCAGCCCTGCCCTTCCCGAGGGCTGGGATCAGAGTCCCGCCCGCTCCCGGGGATCCGGCTGCCATGGAAATGTAGAAATGGAAATCAGGCGCAGGAAACGCCTTCCAGGCGTGCTGGCCGAGCGGGGGTGCCGGGCCCTGTCCCCAGCGGTGGCAGCCGCCCGGACAGCAGCCCTGGCACCGTGGGAGGCTGCTGCCATCTCCTGGGCTCCGCCGGGCACCCTCTGCCCCTTCCAGCTGCTTTTCCCAAGGGCTGCTGCTCCCTCCTGTCCCAAACGCCGCTGCCGGCGCCACCTGCCTGGCCAGCGGCAGCGCGGGTGGCACTGGGGCAGATGTCACCTCCCTGGCAGCAGGGCTGTGCCTCCGCATCGCCTGACAAACACGGAGACGAGCAGCGCGTGTGACACGGGAACAGCCGGGGACAGCCGGGCCCCGCGTGCCCTGCGGGACTCTGAATCCCGGCGAACTCCCGGGAATCACCTGGCAACCACCTGGGCACCCTGCCACAGCAGCGCCACTGCGGGTGGCACCGAGACACCTGGGCAGGCTCCTGTCCCCTCCCCAGGGCTGGGGACACCAGGGATGGCACTGGGGACACCAGGGATGGGGCTGGGGACACCAGGGATCCATCCCAGGGCTGGGGACACCAGGGATCCATCCCAGGGCTGGAAGAGGGGCAGTTCAGCACAGGCACCAGCACAGCCCAGAGTCCAAAGAAGCAGGAGAGTTCCCTTGTTAAGCTGCTCCCTTTGGGAAGAGCGTTTTGGCAAAATGTTTGTCCTTCCTGCCTCCCCCCTGCCCTGCCCTGCCCTCCCTGTGGGTTACGAGGGGGCTTTCAGGACCTCATCCCTGCAGGGAACAATCCCCTTTTTGTCACTCCAGCCTGGACAGAGCCCTGCCAGGGCTGACAGGCTGGGATCAGCCCTCAGAGCTGAAGATTCCTCCTGCTGCCTGTGGGACATGGCACGCAGAGCTGGCAGGGCTGAGGTGCTCCCCTGCAGCAAACCCGGCACAAGGGGGGCTGGCAGCCTCAGTGTCACCTCTTGATGCAAAATCCACTCCACACCTCATCTGCAAGCCCAGCGAGCCACAAAGCCCTGCCTGCCCTCTCTGTTTTCCCTCCTGGCTGGATTTCTGGAGCTGAGGACACTGCAGGGACAGGCTGCCAAGCCCTCAGCCCATCCCAGCACCAGGAACTCGCCCCACACCTCCAGCAGGACAGGGAATCTTTTCAAGCCAGCTCAGCTTTTCAAGCAGCAAAAACCCCCTTCATCCCCACATTTACAAAACACAATATTTGCAAAACAGGCCAGTAAACTCAACTGTTCTTCACCCAAAGCAAATAAGCCCATAAAGGCTGCTGAGGAGCCCAGAGCAAACACAGCTCTCCTTGATGGGGCTGGGCAGAGTCCACGCTGTGCCAGGCAGGGCCAGCAGCCCGGGGAGGGGAGGGGAGAGGATTCCCCGATGTGCAGGGTGGTTGCAGCCCAGCCCAGCCCGGCCTGAGCGGTTCCAGCACCAGGAAATGGAGCAGAGATCTCCTTGTCCTTGCCTTGCCCAGCACCCTGCCCTGCCCTGACCTCTGCCTGACCCAGGCACAGCCTGAGCCGCTTTCCCTGTGGTTCACATTTCCATGCTCCCGAGCAGGTGTCTGTGCAGTTGTTTATTCTGTTTTATTTTATTTCATTCTGTTTTAGTCCCTGTCACTGCTGCATCTTGCCCAAAAAGCCTCCCCCTGCCCTGCCATCCCCTCCTGGCGAGGCACAGCTGGGAGGAGGTTTGCCTTTCCTGCCTTCTGCTCCTCCCTGGATTATTCCCGACGTGCTGGAGGCTTCCAGCTCCATCCTGAAGCACAGCCCTGAGCTCCAAGCTGCTGTTTGCCCCAGGAATATTCCCTGAGCTCGTTCCTCTCACAGATCCAGCAGGAGCCGGGCACAGGGGAGGCAGCCCAGCACCGGTGCCAGGCGAGCCCATGGCTCCTGTCTGCTTGCCAAGAGGGAGCAGAATCCCGAGTCATCCCATCTGGTGCAACCCTGGCCGTGTGGGTGGCACAGGGAAACACCCCTGCAGCATTTCCAAGCAGTCCCTGAGGAGCAGAGCTGGGGCTGCTGCCCTTTCCCAGAGCCTCTGTTTACCCTGGCTGCTAAAGCCACCTGGCTGGGGCCACATCCTGCAGTCCCCACCCCACGGGCTCTGCTGGGCTCCTGCTGCTCCTTGGATGCTGCTCTGAGCAGGCTCAGCTCTGTCAGCTCCTCTCCAAGCATTTTGGGCACTCTAGGAGCTCAGGTCCCTCTGGAACACACAAATCTCCCACAGAAATTTCTGGTTCCTGCCCTTCCTCCACTGGACTTCACACCCCTTTGATTGGCTTTGTTTCATGGGCTTATCCCTGGCTGAATTAATGATTGTGCAGTCACCTTTAGGGATAAAAATATCAATTGTACTGCTTCCCAGAGCTCTCTGGCTGTATCCTCTCCCCAAGGCAGGGCTCAGCTCCCACAGAAGATCAACCTCTTCAAGAACCAACAAAACTGAAAAGCCCCAGAGCGCAGATCATGCAACAAAAATTGTCCCTTCCAGCACCCCTCACAAGGCTCTCCTTAGCCCTGGGGAGGTTTTTGTAGCACTCCCATCCTGCCTTTTCTCTCCCAAATGGAATTCTCTGGGAGAGGACAGAGCACAGGTGGTTCCAGCCCCGTCCCAGTGACACCCCACTGAGTCACCCCCACCACCCAGAGGATGGCACCGAGCTTTTGCAAGGAGAATTCACATGAAACTGCCCAGGGCAAACAGCACACCAGGGAAGCTGGGCTTGCAAAACCCTCTGCTTCCATTCCCACTTCCTTCCCCCGTTCCATGTGCTCTCAGACTGCTGACATGCCTCCCTTGTGGGGCTCCCAGAAAAGGTTTTGCAGCAGTTGGGAAGAGCAGCTCCCATTCCCAAGGAGCTGCAGCCTGAGCTCCCTTTTTGGAGCTCTCCCTCTCAGCCTGTGCTGGCCCTGGGCAGCAGAGGAGCCCCAGGCACTGCCCAGGGAAGCTCCCAGAAGGGCAGAAAACAAGATAAAAAACACATGGAAATGAGGCTCTGCAGGACAATTTGATTCTGTGAATTCAGCAGACCAGAAAATCTCGATTTTTTTTGCCCACACTCTGCATTGGGGCCAAATTCACCTCCAACCAATGCAGCATCACTGAACATTCTTCCAACACATTCTCCTTTTCCCTGGCACTTTTCCTGCTGCTCTCCTCTTTGCCTTGAACTCCTCTATTCCATTCCTCCTTTTTCTCCCACTTCTGTTCAACTTTTATTGGAAGTATTTTCCACAATAACTTTCCAGAGCTGCACCCCACTGGGTGAGGAGCTCTGGGGCTGGGGCACAGGGAGATGAGCCCAGAGAAGGAAACCCAAACTCCCACTCAGGCAGCACGAGTGACTCAGCAGGGCCAGGGAGGAAGAGGAGGAGGAGGAGGAGGATGGAGGGAGCTTGGCAAAACCACAGCATGAGGGCATCAGAAACACCAGTGAGGTTTATCCCCTTCTCCAGGGGAGGAGCAGAGTGGATATCAGAAAAAAAAATCAGAAAAAAGAGTGGTCAGGCACTGGAATAAGTTGCCCAGGGAGGTGCTGGAGTCAGTGGATGTGGCAGTGAGGGTGTGCTTTAGAGTCTCTTCCACCCTCCACAATCCTGAGGTCCTGTGATCTNCATCAGAAACACCAGTGAGGTTTATCCCCTTCTCCAGGGGAGGAGCAGAGTGGATATCAGAAAAAAAAATCAGAAAAAAGAGTGGTCAGGCACTGGAATAAGTTGCCCAGGGAGGTGCTGGAGTCAGTGGATGTGGCAGTGAGGGTGTGCTTTAGAGTCTCTTCCACCCTCCACAATCCTGAGGTCCTGTGATCTGCAAGGCAGAAAGAGAGGCCATTCCTTTCTTTTTTTGGGGGGGATCAGCTCATTTGGAGTGCCTGTGTTGCTCATTCTGACTGCTGGAAACTGCCAGCCTCGGTGGAACCATCCCAGGAGCAGGACCTGGAGCCTTCCCCGAGCAGGGACGCTGATTCAGGATCATCACCTCTAATTACTGGGTGTCTCACACGCCGGGTTTCGCTCTGGCCCCAATTCCTTCTCCTTTCCCAAGGAGGTGGAAGGTGAGAGGGAGGAATCCCATCTGTTTCAGGGACAGGGAAGTGCTGTCCTTGTCCCCAGCACTGATCCCACAGCGCTGCCCCAACAGCTCAGGGGGCACTCGCAAAATCAGCCTCGAAATCAGCTTCAAAATCAGCTTTAAAAGCTTCAAAATCAGACTTGAAATCAACTTTGAATTACTTCAAAATCAGTCTCAAAATCAGCCTTGAGATCAACCTTGAATTACTTCAAAATCAGCCTCAAAATCAGCCTTGAAATGCTTCAAAATCAGCTTCAAAGTCAGCCAAGGGCCTGAGGGGGAAATGGGGAAATATCCAGGAAGGAGAGGAGAGAGAAACTCGAGGTGTTTTCCTTGTGTGATGTTATTTGAGGTGTTCAGCCAAAATTACTGGAGAAGAATCACATCAGGGATGTGTCCCCAGCAAGAAAATGTCATTTTCACCAGTGAGGGGCTGTGAAAGGGGGTTAGGAGAGACCAGCCCTCCACAGGCCCTTGGCCCTTCATGATCCAGCTCTTTCCAAGCAGGATCAGAAGTTGAACTTGAGCATTTTTACGAGGCTGTTCCCTGTCTGGGTTTTTCACATTTTCTGGAACTTCAAGAAAAGCCTGAACCAGAGCTGGGAGCAAGACTGGAGGCTCCTCCACATTTCCAGGGTTTCTGCAAGAGGTCACAGGACTGGTCCCCATTCCAAGGGACATGGACATGCACAGGCCTTGGTGTCCAGCCCAGGGATTCCTCAGGGATGTCCCCACTGCCCATTTGAACCCCTGAAATGGGGGTCACCCCTTGTTTTTCACCACTTCTCTCCGAGGCTGGGCAGGTAGGAGGAAGTGTCTCTATCAGTGAAACCTCCAGGGGGGTGTGGACGTGTGAGCTGGATGGGGAGGAGGAAATATTTGCATTTACCTCATCAAACCCCGGGTATAAAGGGGCTGGGAAGGCGTGAGGCTTCCTCAGTTCCCAGGGGCAGGTGGGTGAGGAGGAGGCACCAAAGGGGGTCATGGCAGCCTTCCTCCTCTTGGCACCACTCCTCCTGCTGGGGACAGTGGCTGGCCAGGCAGAGACAGAGATAGAAGGGTGCCTTTGGCTCTGGAATGCGACTGAAGGGAATTTCTCTGTGAAAACAGCACCTGAGACTTACCAGGCCAACACAACCTACCTGGGTAAGCCAGCCCTGCCTGGACCTCACAGACTCCCCCTGCATGTAAATCTCTGTCCCTGACTCAGCTCCCAGATCTGCTTCAACTGTAATACTCTGTTTCTACTTTAATTCTTTTTAACTTCAGGCAGCTGAAAAACAACACTGTTGTTACCTCTTTGCTCCTATTTCATGTTCCCCTCCACAGCTCAATCCCAAATTCTCTTTGGCGCCTCAGGATGATTTTTTTTCCCTTTCTCTTTTTGCCTGAGCTTGCACAGAAGGAGCAGAATGCTATGAAAAGACAGAACTTGGGGAAGTTGTTTTGTGGTTTGGTTCCCTCCCCTCCTCTCAGACACTTTGCCTTTCTCAGGGGCTGCACAGACAAAGGGGAAGAGGTAACTTTGGTGCTGACAAACGTCCAGCATCCCTGGTAGGAAATGGATTTCACGCTGCAGAAGGATGGGTAAACACAGCCTGACCCTGCCAACAAATCTCCTCTGCCCTGAGGCCCAGCAAAACCCAAATGCTGAGGAAACAGTGGAGGAGAGACATCCTGATGCCCTCCTGCAGGGGAGGAGGTGTGAACCACACCCTCAGATCTCACCCAGCAGCACCCACAGCAGTTGGTTGGGTTTTTTTTTCATTTGCTCACCTATTTCGATTTTTTTTTTTTGAGCACAGAATTGAGGTTTGATGGCAGTTCCTGCCTCACATCAGCTCCTGGAGGTTCTGATGGTCTTGGCAGCTGTGGTTTGAAGCAGGGCTGGCCCGAGGGGTGCTGGAGGCTGAGGGGGACGTGGCAGGACAGTCACAGGGACCTGGCAGGACAGTCACAGGGACCTGGCAGCCACTGGTGGTGGCCAAAAGCTCCTCTGCCCCACCAGGTCGTGAGAAAAGCCCCGAGAGGCCGGGGGCCAGGGCAGGGAAGGGTGAGGCACACCCAGCCAGGGCTGAGGGCTGCCCAGAGGTTCCTTTTCCAGCCCTTCCCGTTTGCACGGCGGGCACAGGGCTCTGCTTTGGCTGCCAGGTGTGGCACCAGGGGCCGAGCCCGGTGTCTGAGCAGCTCAGGGGAATTAAAGGGGTTTTCTTGGGGTCAGACACCCTCTGTGCAGGCTGCTGGTGCAGCTGTCACCACCAGTGCCACACAGGGTGTGAGCAAACCCTGAGGGCTCGGGGTCCTGGCGGGGCAGAAACCTCATTTTGGCAGAAACCTCATTTTGGCAGGAATGTCATTTTGGCAGGAATCTCATTTTGTCCTGCTTGCTCTGCTGCCAGTGACCATAAAGGACGACAGGAACCACAGCAACAGCTCGGGGCAGCTCCTGCTGCAGGCCCTGTCCCCTGAGAACGCCTCGGTGGGGGAGTGGAAGGATGCCGCCACAGGGAACTGCAGCTCCGTGCTCACGGCAGTGTTGAACAGCACCGAGAGCACAGCCCGCTGGACATCCCCCGACAGCGACCTCTCCTCTGTGCTCATCAGGTGAGGAATTGTCCCCTCCGAGCCTCCAGCTGGGGCAAACCCACAGCCACCCCTCCTCCAGAGCAGGGGCTGAGCAAATCCCCCAGAGCCCTCTGGATTTTCCCTCTCCCGTCACTGCTGTGACACAAAACAACACAATTCATGCACGGTGTTCCAGCATCCCAGCTGGAACAGGAAAAGAGAACTTTATTTTTCAGACCTCAACATTTATAGAATTCCAAAGGTGACAGTGGATTGGAGGATGGCATTGCCACCTCTCCAACCTCACTGATTAAACCAACAGTCCATCAAACTTCTCCTCCTACAGAGAAGAATGCAAACAATCATTATTGACATGAAAGTGCGTGAGAAACGCCATTACAAGAATGTAAACATCAGAAGGCTTAGAAAATCTCAAAAGAACAGGACAACACTCTCCTTTTCCTTTACCTTTTTCTTTACCTTTACCTTTTCCTTTTCCAAGGAAAACCTTGCTGCCAAAAGCCACCCCACCGTGGGTGTTTGGAGATGCTCCCAGGAGCAGAAATGCAGATTAATCCCACGGAAATGGCCCGGCTGAGCACTCCCATTAGCCCAGTGGGAGATGTTTGTCCAAGGGAAGCTGAGGCCTCCCCTTATCTGTGGGGAGGAAGGACAGCCCAGCTCCTGCCAGGAGTGCTGCTAATTACAGGCAGCAGATGGTTCCCACTTAATTGCCACCCTGGTACCAGGCATCCCCATCCCAGCCCAGAAGCAACCAAAATGTGATGGAGAAACAATTTCAGATGTTAAAAATATCCCCCAAAAAAGCTCAGTGTGGCTGGAGGGCAGCATAAGTGAGCTCAGGATGGCTCCAAAATTCCTGTCTCGTGGTGTGCTTGCAATGTCCCCTTTCCATCCCCACTGGGACACTCAGCTGCTCTCCTTTGAACTTGTTTTCCTCTCTCCTCCCCCCTCCCACAGGGTCTATCTCAGCCTCCCTGGTAACGTCTCCGAGCTCAAGACTTGGGTGCTGAACAGAGGTAAATAATCTTCATTTCCAGCATCTGGGGAAGGACACCAAGCAGGGCTTCACTGGGGCTCTGGGCTTTGGGGAGAGGGCAGGGAGGGATTCAGGGTGCCTGGGGCTGAGGATTTCCCCTATCTGCAGCAGCCAGGCAAAGACAGAGGGTTTTCAGGTTAGAATTCCAACTTAAAACCTTTCCAAGCTTCCTTTTTGCTTCAAGGGACGTGAAGCAGCTACAAGCTAGAGGCCAGGCTTGGTTATTTCTGCAGGGACTGGCACAGGAATGGCTTGGGAGCTGTGGCTTTGCTGTCAGGGAGGGTTTCTGGTGCTCCAGTCCAGAGGGTGATGCTGCTGCTCTGATGTCCTCAGCCATCCCCCTCCTGCACAGAGGCTTTGACCCCTCATTCCTGTGACATCAGAGTTACAGCCTCCTGCAGAAGCTCTCTCCTGCTCCTTTGGATTTGTAATCGCATTTTTTTTTTCCGTTTCAGAGGCAAAACCCACCACGGTGCCCAGCAGCACCTCGTCACCCCCCAGCACCTCTCCCAGCTCGGTGAGCAGGGCTCAGAGCAGCTCCTGGCTCCCGGCTGCCCTGCTGCTGCTCACTGCCACCCTGCTCTCCTAGAGGGGACCCTGCCCTGCTGCCCCTCCTCCTCCTCCTCCTCGGGACAGGTGGGGCTGAGCAGATTTACTCAGGAAAACTGTTCATAAATGCACTTCCACGCTCAGATGTAAAGGTGTGTGTGACTGCCCAGCCGAGCAGCACGGCAATATCCCAGCAGAGATCGCTCTGCCCCGGCCCTTCAGACACAGAAAGGGGCGAGCAGAGCCCGTGCAGCTCGGGACACTGCTGAATCCTCATCGCCCGGGATTCTGTGAAGCACAAAACGCCCGAAGAGAGGAGAATTCCTCCTCCTCTTCCTCCTCCTCCTCCTCCTCTCGGGGCAGCAGAGCTGCTGAGAAGCTCCAGGAGGGCTCTGCGTTTGCCTCTTTGTTATTTGGTCCAAAATCCCCTACATTTTGTTCTTTCAGCAGATGACAAAGTTTCTCTTTGTTTTCCCTCTATTTTTTTTTTTTTTTTTCCTGGAAAGGCAAGGTGGGCATTTTGTGTTCCTCTTTTTTTTTTTAAATTTTTTTAAATCAACAGCTGATTTTGCTGTAGGGCAAGATGATTGTGTGGGCCAATGGATGTCTTGATTTTATTGTTGTTTATATTTTTATATGGGCAAAACATTTATTTAGAAAATTTCCAACTTGTGGAAAGCATTTTCTTTTTCTCTTAAACCGGTCTAAATAAAATAAGAAATGAAAATTGGTTCTTGCACCTCCCATTATTTCCTGGCTTTATTGTGATGTTGGGGGGGATTGAAATTATTCTGAAATATTTGGCTTTGATCCCACAGATGTGCACATGAAGGAACAAATAAATAAAGGTGAGGTCTGAGCTCTGCAATCCTGCACGGAGGATTCTGAGGGAATCCTCAAAAACCCAGAGGATTTTGGGGGAAGGGTCAGAACAGATCCCTGCCCCTTTAATCCTCTTGTGCTTCCTCTTCAGGAGGCTGAGCCCCAAACCACAACAATATTTCAGATCTAAAAAAGAGCCTTGGCTTTAAACTGCCCTTCCCAGCCCAGAGCTGGCCAAATCCCCTCATTTTTGCAGAATAAATCCTAATTCCCAAGGGATTGAAGAGCCTAGGAAAAAGGAGCTGAGCACCACAGGAAAAAATTGTGCCTGTCCATTTCTATTTCTCAGGAATTCAGAAGAATTTGTGCCTGCTCATTTATACTCCTCAGGAATTCAGAAGAAAAATTGTGCCTGCCCATTTCTATTTCTCAGGAATTCAGAAGAAATTGTGCCTGACCATTTCTGTTTCTCAGGCACTCAGATATCAGGTCTAAGAGGGAATTTTTTTTTTTTTAATTCCCACAGAATCTGAAATATTATCCCTAAAAGTTGACAGCTGTGATTAAACAGCTGCTAAGGCTGGTTTGGCTTTCAGGTTGAGCTTTCACTCAATTCTTGTTTGTTCAAATTGTACAAAAGCCATGGTTTGCCTCAAAAAATAAAGGTAATTCCCCCTCTCATGCCCTCAGTGTAAATTCCACTTGCTCCATCCTGATTTCCACTTCTTTCCCTGTTTCCTGCTGGGTGGTGGAGGGGTTGGGCTGTAAAGCCAGAATTCCCCAGCACAATTTCACAGGTGAAATTTGAGCTGCAGTGCTCCATCCGTGGAATGTTCTCGCAGGATTGCAGAGAAATGATTTTTTTAGTGCTCAGCCAGTAAAATTGGCTTCTGTTTAGCAGGCAGGGTAATTAGCAGAGATAGGGACATGCTTTATCAGTGCAAAACACACAATAAAATCCTAATTAGTGCTGGAAATTACTTCTCAACTCCAATCTCTTTGTTGATCCATCTATCTCCTAAGATTACAGCCTTGGATAATAAATATGAAATTGCATTTAAATATCCCTGTGGCACCTCCCGTGTCCCAGATTATCCCCAAGTGGCTCCTCCTGATTTGTCCCATCCATGAGCCTCATCAGTGGCATTTTCATTAATTTTTACTCTATTGAGCAGCAAAAATGAACATTTTCTTTTACACCTTGTCTATTTTCCTTAAAAAAATAGGGAAAAAACTTTTTTTAAAGTGCTAAAAACTAAATTCACACCCAAAAAATTGCTAAAAACTTAAATTTCACAAAAACAACCAGGCAGAACTCTGCCTAGAAAGGCAGAGAAGGAGCTCTAAGGATGAGCTCTGAGGCCAAACTCCTCAGGCCACATCAATGAAACCCTCAGCTAACCGTGAGCAGAAATCTGTTACTGGCAGTGCTGAGCTCTTAAAACTTTGATTAATCATAAACACAGTGATTACAGCTGCATAAAACCCCTTTTAAAATCTTCCCACCCTTCCCCTGATTTCCTGTAATCCCTGAAGTTTTAATTGCTGTGCCATCTCACCTCAAAAAAAAACCAAAAAAACCCCAAAAAACAAACAAACAAACAAAAAAAACCCCAGAACACTCCCAACTTTTTGGATTAAAGACGATTTCTCACTAAAACATCTTCCTGTGGCTGTCACAGGAGGAATTTTGGGGTTAAATTTAGGGTTAAATTTGCTCAATTTCCATCCCACCAAAACCCCAGTGCTGCAGGGTGAGGTGGAGTTTTAGCCCTGGGTCTCTTCTTGGCTGCATTCCTGGTGGAAATCTCATCGAGATAAGCATTTGCCCAGAGGTGCCTTGAACAGGGATTTAATCCTTTGCCACTTCACTGAATTTGTAGGTAAATTTACAGAGACAGAGTTATTTAATTCTTTACCACATTCACTGAATTTGTAGGTAAATTTACAGAGACAAAGTTGTTTAATTCTTTACCACATTCACTGAATTTCTCAGGTAAATTTACAGAGACAAAGTTGTTTAATTTTTTACCACATTCACTGAATTTCTCAGGTAAATTTACAGAGACAGAGTTGTTTAATTCTTCACCACATTCACTGAATTTCTGGGTAAATTTACAAGCAGAAATTGAGTTTTCCACCTCAGTGTACAAACAATTTCAGGGGAAAAGCCACAAAATGCCCCTGAACACCCAGCCCCAGTTGTTCTCCTCGTTTTTCAGACTTCCATGCTCTGTTTCCACTTGCTGCACTGGGTAATTAATTGGTGCCAATTAGTGCCAGGCACAAGCAAACACCCTAATGAGCTTTACCCAGGGTGGGAATTGCTGGGTGGGGGCTGTGTCAGAGGGTCCCTGGGCTGCCTCTGCTCTGGGGCTCTGGAAAAGGAGGAAATTTGGGGAATTCTGGGGCAGAGACAGCTCCTTTGCTCAGCGACCTGCCCCAGTTTTTTGCTCCTTTTTTGCCTCGTTCAGTTCCCTCTCGTGGCACTGCCCCAGGGTGAGCAGGGCTCCTGTGACCCCCCTGATTTCCAGACACTGCACTCCCCAAAAAAAAACCATCTTAAAGATGGAAATTCCAATTTCCCAATGGGGAATTGGGAGGTGCAGCTGGAGCTCTGAGCTCAGAGGAGCAGCTCCTCACCCCTCAATGTGTGGATTATTTATTAACTCCTTCGTTGTTTGGGCTACAATGGGCTGTAAAAAACCAGCCCGAGGAGTGGCCCCTGAGCCTGAGCAGCAGAACTTGGTGGAGTTTCTCTCTCTGCTGCTCCTTTTGGGTTTTAATGTCCCCAGGTGTCACGGGAACGGGATCAGTTCCACTGCCAGAGCTGCACCCTCGGCCCTCCCTTGGCCACTGTGCTTCAAACACAGGAAAAAACCAAGATTTTTCATCCTCCAGTGAGGCAGAATGGGAAAAACCTCCTTAAACTAAACATTAAAATTAAAAAAATTAAAATAAAAAGGAAAGCTGCTGTTTGACAGATTTCCTGGGCAGCCTCAACCCTTGCTTTCGGTTGACAGAAGCAGATGGTGCCACAGGTATTAAACTCCATCAGCTGCTTGCACAGCCTCCCTGCTCAGCCAGCCCTGGCCTGGCATTAGCTCAGAAAAGGAGCAGTTTTTATGAAAATCACAGAAACACAAATACCACGGAAAGCCCTGCACTGTTCCTCACAGACACCACGTTCAAATAAATGATTTATTGTCTCCAGCTCTCCCACCAAACCTGATTTGATTTTAGCGTGTGGCAGGAAGGCAGAGCTGGGTCTTTCACACTACTCACAACTGGGCACTTTTAATGACATTTCCTGACATTTTTCCCCTGCCATTCCCATTTCCATGCCCTGAAGCTGGAAGTGTTGTTCCTACAGCCTCTGCTGGGATCAGCTGTGACCTCTCAGGGCTGTCCTGGCCCCCCCTGTCACCTGAACAGCTCTTCATTTCATCACTCAGTAACTCAGGCAGAGCTTAATGTTTAATTCTGGGCAGAGCTTAATGTTTAATTCCCTCCCTATAAAACCCCCCCTCCCTCAGCTGGGAATTTGGAATCCCACAGAGAATTCCCTGCAGAGCTCCAGACCACTCTGAGCAGGATGAGGGACAGCAGCACCCACTGCAATCCCAATTACAACTCCAGCCCTGGTGTTTCCAACCCCTTTCACCCAAACCACTGCCCAGCCTCCCAATTTATTCCCATTTCCCCAGAGCTGCAGTCATTTAAATCCCAGAGCTCAGGATAACTGACACAGATAAATCTTCAAAGTGCACACAGCAATAAATACAAACACTCAGCTGTCGTGGGGCTTTGTCAGGGCTGTGGAACTGCAGAAATTCACCGGAGTCTGGGCTGGTTTTTCTGCCTCCACGCCAATAAAAGCAGTGGGCTGTGCTGTACAGATGTAACATTTGTTTGCTTGGCTTTTGCCAGCAGCTGAATGGATTCCTGCTCTGATAAAGGCACACATGATGTGTTTGAGTGTCTGTGACTCACTGCAGACACCAGTGCTGTGTGAGTCAGCAGCACCAGCACTGAACTGACATCACTTCAGCAGTGACACAGCCACAGAGCAGCAGGAGGGGTCAGAGCAGCTGCAACCCCCCCTGGGTGCAGCCCACGCTGAACAAAAATGACAGGGTCCACATTTGGGGAGAGAAAAAAGCAGGGAAAAGGGGCAAATGTGCCAGCTGAGTGTTCACTTCATCCGAGGCACTGAGCACTCTGTGCTTGGCTCACACTGCAAGGAACCCGCAGCCAAATATCCCCCAAAGCACCACTTTTAAACAGGAAAGAAATTCCCCAAAGCTGGAGCTCCCAGGACAGAGGTTTGGCTCTGCCAAAGGGAATATCCCTCATTTTTCTCCCAATTCCCTTTTTGAAGCTCTCCCAGGGAGGTTGAGTGAAGCTGAACCAGAGCAGGGGACAGCACAGAACTGTCCCCAAGTGAAGCAGTCCCCACTTGACATTCCAGAGCAGTTTTGAGCCAGCCCAGGGATTTTTTTGACAGTGTAAACCCCACTTTACCTCAGCCTGCAGCAGAGTGTGGCCAAGGGGAACAATTAGGCAAGCTTCATTAAACCTCCCCAAGGGGGATGTTTGCTCCCATTATTCAAATACCCCATTTCCTTGTAAAGCAAGGGAATTTCTGCCCTCCTTATCAGGTTGTTTTTAATTATCTGCATTAAGTTATTCTTGATGGCCATTCCTATTTACTCCTCAGGACATTGCTGATGTGACAAAGGGAATCACACACAGCACTGCCACTGCTGCCTCTGGACAGACACTGGGACTTGCTGGCCTTTAACCACAGGAGTTGTGCAATATCCATTCCCTCACTGCCCTTCCTCAGCTTTCCCAGCGTGCCTCCAGCTCCAGGAACACCCAGGATAATCGGGGTAGTGTCCATTTAAACTCCTCTCACAGCCTCATCCTGCTGCAACAACCTCCACTGAATTTTGGGGTTGATTTAAGGGTTGATTTGAGGGTTTATTCTTGCACTCCCTCCCCAGGGCTCTGCCACCACTGGGGCTGTGACATTCCCACTGCAGTTTCCTCAGTTTGTCACCAGCACCCTGCTCCCTTTGGCTCTGCAGGTTGGATCAGAAGTGCTTTTTTTACTGCCCACTACATCAGTTCCACACACAGAGAAAGATCTGCTGGCCACAGGAAGAAACGTGCCTGCAGCACAGGAAATAAACTGATAAGGAGAAAAAAAAAAAAAAAAAAAGATAACATAGTTCTCACTCTCAAAAATGCTTCTCTGTTTGATCAAGAAGCAATGCAACACCAAAGGTCACATTATCAAATCCCATAAATTAATTCAATATTTAATCAGAGAGAAATCAAAGACTGTTGTGATTTTGCCAGGCCACCTCCTCTCCCCAAAGCTGCTTTATTTACCACGGCACAATTCTAAATTTCACATCAGCTGGCAAAACAGGAAGGTCTTGAGGAAAAGCAGAGAAACCAACCCATTCTGAGAAGCCAGATGGGCAAACTGCTGCGAGGGTCCTTGTGAAACATCTGCCCTTGTGCTGCTGTAGCAGAACCCAGGGCTGGCTGCAGGAAATACTGAGCAGGAATCCACGGAGCAGATTATGGAGCATTTCTGCTGAGCAGCTGAGCTGAGGCTGATTTCACTTGACAATTGTTTCTTCTCCCTTGTAAACGACGACGTTCTGCTCTGTCTCGTGCACTTCCACTTTGTACAGGATTCCCTGGGGCAGGAGCTTCTGGAGGTTGTCCCAGATGAAAACAGCAACGTTCTCCGTGGTGCTGAGGGGGAACAGAGCAGGCTCAGAGCTGGCTGAAACGGCAGAATGACACCAATGCTTGAGGCAGGATGGGCTGGGGGGATGCTGAGGGGCAGCTGATGACACCTGAGCTAAGTGGGGACTTGCCACTGCCAGCAGGTGGGTGGGTGGGATGGGGTGGGCAGGTCCTGTCTGTCCAGGCTGATGTGACCAGGGGCAGCAGGGCTGGACACAGGTGTGGTCAGCACACAGGTACAGGCTGCTGCTTCTCCAGAATCAGGCCCTGGAGACGGCTCCAGCCCCTCCAGGAGGCTCCTCACCCACCTCACCACCTCAGAGAAGTAGGGCACATCCTTGTCCAGGTTTTTGTGGTCGAGCGGCTCCATGATCGCTTCCTGCAGAGAGAGGACGGTGACAGCCCTGTCCCTGCCTGGCCTGAGGCTCAGGTAACCACACACAGCCAGGCAGCAGGATGGGAAAAAAGGGGAAAAACCCCATATCCAGCTGTGAAATAAATTCCCAGCTGGAGACGTGGCACTGCCTCACATAACAGAGCTAAGGCATTTAAGTCTTCAATTATTCCCTCATTTCTTTTTTATGTCCTGCCATCAGCAGCTCACCACGTCTCCATGCTGGCACCAGACAAGCTCTCATCATTTCTCCCAGGGGATTAGAAGGAAAACTGTGCTATTTTTACCTGCATGTATTCCTTCAGGTCTGTCAGGTTCATCACCATCCCCGAGACTGGGTCAATCTGCAGGGGAAGCACAAGGGAGATTGGTGGCCTGGCAACACAAATCAGACAGGAGTATCTGTGCTCAGCTCATCTGAGCCACAAGGAAAATATCTTTCCACTGTCAGAGGGCTTCAACTCCACTCCTGTGGTGTTCCCAAGGGCTTGATACAGCCTGGAAACAATTCCAGAGCTTCCACTCTCTCCTAAAAGCTGGCACCAGGCAGAAATAACTCACTGGAAGAGTCTTCAAGCACAAAAACAGCATTAAACTGCAAATCCTTGAACAGGACAATGACCACGGGAAACCTTCTCCAGTGATGTGCACAGAGTTTCCAAAATACTCTGGGAAACCCAGCATGGAGCCAGAACTGTGGGGATTCTGCCACACTGAGGAAGGGAAAAAAGATGCTGGTTGCACTCACCTCTCCACGCACGGTGACCACAACTGAAAAAAGAAAAGATCAGCTCACTGTGATGCCCATGAAGCCAAAACCAAACCTGCTGCTGCTGGGACACACAACCCCTTCCCTGCCCACCCACAGGGTGCACTCAGGAGTGGGACTGCTTTTATAAAATGAGGGGATGATCCAGAAAAACAATGACTCAGAGGTACAAAAATCCCTCCCCAACGTCTGATGCCCCAGGCAGGTTGGAGATGAGCCTTCTTCCCTGATAAAACAGCTCCTTAGCAGAAGTTTCAGGGTGCCAACAACACTGGGAGCCACTCCAGGAGCTGGAGAGATCTAATTCTGTGTGCTTGTGATGTACAAATGGGAGAACTTGTGAAAAAAAAACCCCATTCAAATAATGTTTACAGGCTGTTTAATTTGCATGGTTTTTGCTTAGAAAAATCTCCATTCCAATCACAATGATTCTGCAGAGTGTAAACAAGCAGATTTGATTCAAGAAGTGGCATTTGAAGATAAATATTTATTATCTATTCAGCTGAAAAATGGCAAATCCATGCTATGGTTCAACCCCCTGCTGCTGAAATTTCCTCCTAATTCTTAATAAAAACACAAACCCAGCCACTAAAAGCTGCATCAGGCTGCTGAGAATGAGTGGCCCAGCCCTCCTGGGGGTTACCCCCACCCTGAGAGCAGCATCACTCCATGAGCAAGGATGGAAATCAGCTTCCTACCTTTGTAGTTGTGTCCGTGGCCATTGGGGTTGTTGCATTTCCCAAACAGCTTCAGGTTCTCCTCATCACTCAGGGATTTGCTGTGGGAAAGGCAGGCATGGATCTGTTCCAGGTCTTCATGGATTCACTCAGCTCTGCATCTCTTCCCTCTCCCACATTTAACCCAGCAGCTCAGGAGGCACAAACACAGCCAGGAGTGTCTGCTCCATGCAAAGATGCTGCTGACAGCAGTGAATCTTTCCTTGCTGTGGTTTTTGTGTCTTTTTCACAGTGTCTGCCTGACACCACTGCTGGATAAATGTTCAACATCTGGGCCCAAAATCACTTCGGCCTGGAGCAAGCTGCACATTTGGGTTTATTACTGATTAACAAAGCTTAGGGAGTCGTTGCAAGAGGTACAGAGGAATTCCCTCTGAATCTTCCCTTTGAAACAATCCAGGGGCCTGCTCCGAGTGTTTCAGGTCAAGGCACATTTTGGGAACATCACAGAATCCCGGGATCACTGAGGCTGGAAAAGAACTGTGAGGTCATGGAGTCCAGCCAGACTCAGAGCACCGAGTGCCACATCCAGGAGTTCCCAGGGCACCTCCAGGGATGGGCACTCCCTGGGCAGCCCCCTCCAAGGCCTGACCACCCTTTCCATGGAGAAATTCCTCCTGATGTCCAGCCTAAGCCTCCTGTGGCACAGCTCGAGGCTGTTTCCCCTTGTCCTATCGCTCCTAGCCTGAGAGAAGAGGCCGAGCCTAAAACCTCCTTTGAGGCAGTTTCAGCTCAAGGAAAATTATCAGTTTTGGGGGGAGAACCAGCAGCTCGGGGGGGCACAGGGCGATGTTTCCAAAGCGAAAGCGCCACCGGCTCTGTTCAAACACGGAACTGCAGCCGGGCACTGACGGATGGCTGCGGCAAGGGGCTGAGCCGGGGACAGAACCGGGGAGCGCAGCGCGGCTCGGAGCCTCCTCCCGGCGGGGCTCAGCTGTGCGGGGCCGCTCACCTGTGCGGGGCCGCTCACCTGTGCAGGCGGTGGCAGGCGCTGAAGGTGACGGAGCGCGACAGCCGCGCCAGGCGGGCGGAGCGCGGCGACATCGCGGGGCCGGAGCGGGGCCGGAGCGGGGCCGGAGC